>CM052099.1:9745761-9768898 GCA_028453745.1 Agapostemon virescens
TTTAACTTTCCAAAATTTGTTCACGTTAATCGCTAGACAACGGACCATTATGAGAACTGAAACGTTTTCTACCGGAATTGCAATAAACTGGAATGAAATACAAATTCATATTCTTTCTTAACGCGTTTATTAAGTTGAAAATAACGCAACGCAGTATTTTTAAATGCCGCCAAGCGATTTTACTGTTTTAAATCGCATGTACTCGTTTTTATTGTAAATCCATTAAAATTCATTGTTTATTAATCGCGCAGTATTTTTATAACGAGAATTTTAATCGTTCTCCGTCCCGCATAAATTTTTCACAACCTCACATCCCATTAACCTGTTAACTGGGTATGATGAAATACTTCGTCATATTATCGTATTATAATAATTATTTGGAAAATTATTATCATATTATATTTATTATTTTTCGTCATGGAAATTTCCCTTAATATTTTGAACACATTACATTTTAGGTGGTTCTTATTCAAGTAAATCAATTATATAAGTTTACAATTATATATAAACAATTAAGTATTAAAAAAAGAAGAAAGTCCCTATTGTGAAACGAGTCGAGTAAAAGTTCAACGAATTAAATTTAAAAACTCCATTTTCTATGTTCCTCCGTAGAATGGAAAATGTATTAACCCTTTGCACTCGAATGGCGCCTCTAAGGCGACACTAAAACTTGCCATACCATTATTTAAACAACTTTTCTATCGATAAGTTTGCAGTTGAGAAATTGATAAAAATGTAAAAATTCTAAGTACGAGTTATAGTAATTAATTTCGTATGAACGAAAGGAAATGAACTGTCTACAGTGGAGCTTTTGTAGATAAAAATATTGTTTCGATTTTGGAGTGGAATTGCTTCGAGTGCAAAGGGTTAACGTAGAATGATCTGCAGTGAAACATTTAAGTTGTTTATTCATACGAAGAATTGAACATATTCGGACGTAGAACCGGGACGTATTAATACGTTCAACGTATCATTGCGTACGATCTTTTTTAATTAACTTCCGGTACGTCTTTTATGTCTCTCTCGTGTCTCACGCTAGAAAACAGTTAGAGTGTGCTCAGAAACCGCTTCTCCCGTTGTTGTTGTTGTTGTTGTTGTTTACATACGCAGATGGGATCTCGTTTAATCCAGGAATTGAAATAACGGCGAGCTTTGAATTCAGTATTTTCATTACAATTACGAATTTCCGGAACGGAGGAAGCATTAATATAATTAGATTTTGCGCGGTTACGTGGCAGTGCGTTGCGGAGGGTGTTTTGCCGGACGGGTTTCCGGGGGTTTCTTCTGCTGGTTGTTCCCAAGCCAGGCAATTTAAAACTCATTCCGTGCCGTGTAATATTTCTCGGAAAAATTATACCGAGACACAGATAATCTAGAATTCAATCAGAGATTCTTTCAAAACTATAATTATTAGATTCTTCCCCGGGAACGTCGTTCACCCGGAAGCTCGAATATTTTTTAATATTTCGATCCGGTCTAAGTAAACATTAATTCCATTCCGTCCGAGGAACATCGTCCCTTGTAAATTCATATTGCTAGCAGCGTATTTTTAACTTGATTTGTTCATCCGAAACTAATCTCGGCGTCGCGTTCCTTTGGATTTGCTTTGGGATGTTTTACCCGCTCAACGTGCCCGTGTGCGAAGCTAGCTAAAATTTCTCGCCGGTATTCGTTGTCCCATCATTCGAACATAATAACGTTTTAAACAGACAGTCAAATTTCTGCAAATAAGTAATTTTATTTCGGTAATATAATAATTTATAATGTTGGATAGTCGGAAAAGTGAGAGAGATTTTTGTCACTAGATGTTATTTGGTGTCAATGCTGACGCGCATTTGAGAGATGACATTTCAGTCTACAATTTTCATACGGACAGTTTTGTATTTCGTCGATTGTGTCAAAAGTAATATTAGTGTGAAAATGAGTGAAATTTCTGGAAAAAATCTCTATGTTTTGCAATTTTATTACGGAAAAGGCAAAAACGCTGCACAAGCCCGGGAAAAAATTTGTGGTGTTTACGGTCAAGATGTATTATCAAATGCAACAGCATATAGATGATTTGCTCGCTTCCGTTCTGGAAATTTCTATTATATATTGAAGATGTACCTCGCTCTCGTTGACTAATCACTGAAAAATTCAATGAAATAATGCAAATGAGACTGCTAGGGAACTAAACATTCACCATTCAATCGTTTTGGACCATTTGCAGAAGGCTGGGTACAAAAAGAAGCTCGATGTTTGGGTGATGATTTAACAGAGAAAAATTTGATGGATTGCGTTCCCATCTGCGAATCATTGCTCGAACGTAAATTTGAGAGAACTTGGCTGAGAAATTTTAATGCATCCACCCTTTAATCTAGTCGTTACACCATCAGATTATTGTTTGTTTCGATTTTTGCAAAACTACCGTAATGGTAAAAAGTTGGATTCTAAAAAGGACTGCGAAAATCACTTGGCCAAGTTTTTAGTCGATAAGCTACAGAAATTCTATTTCGATGGGACTATGGCTCTACCCCAAAAATGGCAAAAGGTCATAAATAATAATGACCATTATATTCAATTTGAATAAAAGAAACGTTTAATCAAGAAATGACAAAAATCTCTCAATACTTTTCCGACTACCCAATATTATAATTGTAGGCATTTTTCAGGCCGAAGGGCCGCAGTAAGGGAAGGTTAAGACCAGGGGGTGCATCGTCTAGAGTACAAGAGTTTTATTGTGCAACCATTCCTAGGAAATTTGGAGGATGCTTGACAAAATTAAAAACTCGCCTTTGTTTCTTTTAGCTCCCCAATTGATTAAGTCTACACCATAAACTACCCCTTTTGAAAATGTCTACGCAATGCAAAGAACCATTTTCGAAATTAATATTCTCGACAACGAGATGTCAAATAAATGAAATAGATTTCATATTTGTTAGTTATATTCTCGTCTAAATCAACCTCCTCGAATGCAATTGACGCTTCTTTGAGAATACTATTTTAAAAACCTTTCCTAACAATAAAAACAGCGTATATTTAGAAGCAGACGTGCACGATTTCAAGTAAAACAGAAGACTACGTGAAATAGCATTTCACTTAGATCCGTTCGTATCTCGTTTCGTGTTTTTATTAAGAACCGAATTTTCGAACCGAATTCCATCGTTTGAGAACACGCCCTATGAATCATCCACGCGTGTTTTTATTAAGAACGCT
Source organism: Agapostemon virescens (assembly GCA_028453745.1). Lineage (NCBI taxonomy): Eukaryota > Metazoa > Arthropoda > Insecta > Hymenoptera > Halictidae > Agapostemon > Agapostemon virescens. The sequence continues at coordinate 9,748,957 of CM052099.1, forward strand.
TATCCGACAAATCCTCGGCACGCATCATACAAATTTCTCAGATGCATCGCAAACTCGCGCAAGTAGCGTCGCGTTTTTAATTAAACATCGGATTAATTAAAGCGAATTAATTAAAGCTCTTTTACAGCGTCGTTCCTCGATTCACCTCCATCCCTCTCCCATTCCTCCTCGAATGGCGAACCGACTGCTGGAACACGTCACGAAATATTTATTTCTTCTCCGTATAAGTCTCGAATAGTACGATCGAATATTTATAATCGTTTAATATTTTCACTGTTTCGCATCTCATCGACTCGTTCTTGCAACAACTGCGTAAGATCCTCAGTCGACTTAGAACTTTTTGGACATTCAGCACGATATTTCCCATGTCAAGGAAACGATGATAAGAAATTTCTCGGACGATTTAATTCAGATAACCTATTATTAAAACAACAAAATTCCTAACAGAAGGAACAGTTCTTTCCCGTAGTCCGCCACCTGCAACCAGAAATTTGCATAAACATCCGTCGTCCGCGTCACGGATATAATACATCACGGTCGCGAGATCTCATCAAAACCGTCACCGATCACGTATAATCTAGCCATCACCAAACAAGGTTAAACCCGATTGAATAACTCCCGAACGATGGTTTCCGGGACAGCGCGAAGAAAAAGGGGGGTGGATCCAGTTCTTCTACCAGGTAATTGATCGAGAAAGGCGGACGAGAGATAGAGAAAGGGAGAAAGAGAGAGCAAGGATAGCAGTATGGACACGACGGTAAGGGAGCAAGTCACGTGGCGGAAGTCGATAATGCAAACGAGTCAAGTTTGATCGTCGGTTCTTATCATTGCTAATGAAGAAAAATATCCTGGATCCCTAGGAAGCGACCGATCGTGAGACAATAAATAATCCTTGGAATTCGATAGCTGGGCAATAAAGCGACACAAAAACAGAGAAAGAGAGAGAGAGAGGGAGAAAAAAAAGAATGGACCGGAGACTGTTGCCCGCGAATCTGCAACCACGATCAAAATGAAACCTATTCACGTAATTGAGTCGCGCAACAACGACTTCCTCGTTGCCTGTTCCGTCGCAACGAAAGGCGGATGGTATGGGGCCGACCATCGACAACCTGGTTTATGACGCGTACGTGCACCAAAAGTTATTGAGATTAACAGAATTTCAGGTTGCAATTAACCCTTTGCACTCGAGAGGTGACTCTCAGTCACCACATTATTCGATGCCGTAACTCGAGAGGTGATTCTCGCTCACCAAAACCTTATCTCGCCTTAAACGTTTCTTGTGGCGTTTTTAGAGAGACAAGCGCCGTGCAAATAAGAATAGGAAGCATCTGCCAAATGAAATAAAAGAAGCAAAATTTCGCGAGCAATCTACATTAACATACCGCAAAAGAAATATGTGCCCGTAATGATGAAAGTGGTCTAAGTCAAAATTAAAAAAAAAAAATGAGTTTATCAGTTATTTCACACCACATTATTTTATACTAAATTTATTCAATGTAATTTTTACGATATCGTCAAAAATGAACCATTAAATAGTGGTTGTAATTTCAACATTATATGGAATTCATTTAGTGTTAATTATGAAAGTGGTCTAAGTCAAAAATTTAAAGAAATTATATAGACATAACTTGAAAATGGCGCGTGGCCCTCTGTATATGGAGGATATAACTACTCAAAAACACGTAATAGCTTACAGTGATGCTTGTTCAAGCCAAAATCGTAACATTAAAGTAGCATTGAAATGGATGAAAATTGCTCAGTCATCAAATAATAATATTGAAACAGTAGACCACAAATTTTTGGTATCGGGTCATTCCTTTCTACCGAATGACCGTGATTTTGGGATGAAAGAAATGAAAATAAAAAAAGAAAATTACTTATACAACCCTGAGCATTATTATGAATTGATAGAAAAGTATAGAAGAAGAAATACATTTTCGATAAAACGAATGTCGCAGCCGGATTTTATTTCAACGAAATCACTAGAAGAGTCAATAACAAGAAGAGTAAAAATTACCGCGGGCGAATCTGTCTCTTGGCTGCAAATTCAATGGATGAGATTCTTGAAAAATGAACGTTATAAAATGTTCTATAAAACTTCTTTAGATGATTCTAAATTCCGCATTTTGGATTTTTTACCTAAAAGAGGAAGACCAAAAATATACGGAAATATTAAATTACTTCCAGTATACACCACCACTAGACCAGTAACGGAAGAAAAACATAAAGATATTATGTGTTTACTACCATACATCCCTCCAGTTTTTCAGGAACATTTTAAGAATCTTAAAAACTCGAAATGATAAAAATGGATTACTTTTTAAAAATAATTAATAAATGTTCATGAATTATTTCATTAAAGTTATTGTTTCAAATAAAACTCATAGTTCTTTATTGCTTTAAGTCATTTATAGGACGTTCAGTCAATTTTGAATATGGTTTAAGTCAGTTCAAACTTTAAAAACACCATTTTCGTATGAAATTCACACAAAATTTCATATTCATAATAAATTTCCATTAATCAAGACTAATAAAATTATAAATTATAATGTCGCATAATGTACAAATATTTTTTAATTTATTCAAATGCAAGTCATTAAATATCTCGAAACAAGAAATATATGATTTAGACCACTTTCAGAGGGTTGTCACATGCCTGACCAATTGGAATTATGCAGGAATGACTCGACTAATATTAACGAGACTGCATCTATTAAAACTTCATGCAATTCTTATCGTAACATGTACGTCATTAACACGTTAAGCCCCGCGCTGATATTGCTGCGCTTTCCGTTCAGCCCGCAACGAGCGAGAATTTGGGCGATATTTAAGACTGCTGAAATAAACAGAGAGATATGAACGGGAAACACGTTCCATGTGCAATAATTTTTTGTATTTAATTGATCGAAAAAATCCCGGAGAACTTAGTTGCGCACCTAGTATGTCACGGTAGAACCTCGCTCTCGTTGTAGTCTCGTATATTGCACGCGTTTCCGGTTTCGTTCCGTGTAACGAGCGAAGGCCTACCGTACACGTGCAATGTTATTATCTGCACGTTTCCGTCGACAAATTTGACTCGTTCGGAAGATTGTAACGTGGATTCTCGTCCGATTTCTTATATGGTTCGACCTGTGTGTGGTTTGGTTGGTCGCGGGGAAATATCGCGGGGCTAACAGCTCGATTAGTTCCGGTGGTTGTTAACGTCTGAACCGAGGTAATCAAGTCCTGCCTACCCCCTGTTCCTCCTTCCGATACCCTCGGAAACAGCTATCTTTCTCTCTGTTTCTTTTCCTCTTTCTCTTTTTCCGCGTTGAATTCGTGACAGCGCAGGCCGAAGCTTGGCGAGTACGACGACACTTGACCTTCGGAATTAAGGACGGACAGCCGACTCATTGATTACCGTTAACCGTCGATACGTCGGCAAAGAATATCCCTCTTTGTCCCGTTAGTCGGCTGATAATGCCCGGAGACGTGTGAAACGATTTATTAGGACGCCGAGCGTAAACCGCGTCGGCGGAAACGCTTTGTTCGAGGCTCGACGCGAATTTGTTTCGGATTTCCAGAGGCCCGTGCCATTCTCGACGGTAACAATAACGACTCTTCGCATCGAATATTGTATTCGGTAACGAGGTAAGATGCTGTTGACCTCTTGACTCCGTTTAACGAGGCTGCTTACGATCGCTGCGGTTTGATTCGAGTCGAAGCGTTCGCCTAATTGCTGCGTTTGTCCAAGTTCTCCGAGCGGCAGCCGAATCGAGAAAGTAATTGGGAAATTTAATTGTTTGGATTCGGGGCAAGACGATTTTATGGATATTCGAACAAGCTCGAATTTTAACACCCACGCTGCCTGACTCGTCGAAATAATGTATGCGGGAAACGACAATTTGCAATTATTAACCCTTCGCACTCGGCACCTTTCCGGACGTTGCTTACCGACGCCATTTTGACGAGAAATCGGGCAGGTAGAAACTGTTATGTAATGTGGTATAATCTTGGAATCAAGTAAGGTATTACAATGACGTTTGATTTATATGAATTTGTAGACTTTGAGGAACATATATTTGTAAAAACACAACAACATCTATTTGTTATAAATTTTTCCGGTATGACAAATATTGAAGCGATACTCAATATACATTGTAGGCTGATTTGTGCAAGTTTTATAATAGTCAGTCATTTGGCATCTTCCATCTGGTGCTTCCCTGTCAGAACAAACAATACGGTCCCATTTTCTTTTCGATTAACATTTTACCAATCGGCGATTGTTTCAGAATTTTTTAATTTTATGCGACGAGCGATTCGCAACTCTTCTTCGATCTTCGCCAATGCCGACGGCCAAATTAACACTTTACCGACCGACGATTATTTCAAAATCTGTTAAGTTCATAATCCATCAATGAAAACTTTTTAATGGGTTCCTCAACGCCAATAGCAATTTTTCTTGAGTAACCATGAGACATCCTCAGTAAAGTTATCTAATCATTTCGTTACAAACTACAATGTAAAAGTAGTTTTTTAAGCTTCATTCCGTTAAGTGCATTTATTGAAATTCCTATTAATAGGCTTCTGGTCGGTAGAGTTTTAATATTTATGTTTTTTAATTTTTTATATTTATACGTTTATGTATGAACGTCTATCCGGAAGTCATACTTATATATTTATATTATGAATATTCTGCTATTGTTCTAATAAAAAATAGATAAATATTTATTCCTAATTGTAAATTACGAAATAAAAAAAATATAGTTACCCAGAGAATACCGCTTTTGCGATTTTTCTGAATTTTCTGACTTTATCAGTGCAGGAATCTATGTGTGACGCTCGACGCTTCGATCCGAAATGCGTAAAGCTTTGAAAATCTTTTCCCCTGGATTTAGAATTATTATTTGACGTCTCAAATGTCACCACGGTTCTGTTCTTCTAAAAATCATCGTTATCGCTCTTTTCATGTCAAAAATAGGAGCGCCCGTCGCGAACGCGCTTCTCAGAGTCTCTTAACACTTTACCGACCGGAAGCCTATGATTAGGACTTTCAATAGTTGCACTGTAACAAAATGAAGCCTAACAAACTGCTTTTACATTGTAATTTGTAACCAAATTATTAGATAACGTTACCGAGGATGTCGTGTTGATTTTCAATAAAAATTGCTGTCAGCGTTAAGAAATCCATTGAAAAGTTTTCAATTATGGACGAGAGATCTTGAAAAATTCTGAAACACTCGCCGGTCGGTAAAGTGTTAAAACTAACTAATATTTGTTCATACATCTTGGTAATTGTACCATATTTTGATTTGTTTTCTTAAAAAGTAAAAATTCTCAAAAAGTTGCGGAGGGACAAGTTCATTCTCAGTAATCACAAATAAACTTTTATGTCATCCCTCAGAGGGGACAACCGAGTGCAAAGGATTAAGGATATACAAATGTTTATGCAAACTCTCAGAGGATGCACATTTATTTATTCGGACGTGCCTTTTAAAAAGAAAGACACGCGATGTATGGATAACTGTGGCCTCGTTGTTTTTTTAAAAGGCAACGCAATCTATTTTCAACGAGCGGTAATTAAGTCGTTAAAATTGGCATGTATTTGCAGTTGAACGAGTTTATGATACAATCCAATTAACTTTTTTTACCTCATCAATTTGTATCTCCATCGACCGTCGAGATTATTTCGCGTTACATTGCAATTACAGAGTTACGAAGCTACGAAATTGCAATGCAAGAATGAAAATTATCTGTCACGTGTCGGAAATTACAGATTCGTTTCAATCTTCTCCTTAGATTGATAAATTACAACTTGTTAGTTAACCGGTGATTAAATGATAATGGAAGGGAGCCACGTAGTCGTGTCAATTTAATATACAATCGAATACATATTTGACCGGCGAGACTTGCGGTGTCTCGTTCGTCGGTCGCGCAGACGATTGCGCAAATATGCGCGAGGACGAGCGTGCACTGCACTTAGCAAATTATGTGCAGTTTTGAACACCGTTATCCCCCGAAAAATTATGGACTCCAGACACCGAGGACCGATAAAAGAGCGCGCAGGCGCTACCTGATCTTTTCACCTCGGCCATTAAAATTACAAACTTAAAGTCGTAAACGACACGAAATACGGCGAGGTCGGAAGATTTCGGTCCCCGGCGCTCCGGTCGTAATGCAACAATCTTTCGAATAATACGAGCACTTTGCAACAGTTCGTTCCCTATTCACCGTGCCGTTGGTATAAGAAAACAATAATAAAAAAGTAAAAAAAATAAAAGCAAAAAGAGAGAGAGAGAGAGAAAGAAAGAAAATATGAACGCGTATTATTCCCGGACATTTAACCGAGGCATTCAGAATCACCACCGCGGGACAATTCTCCTTTTCAATTGCAGCGACGCGATCCGTTCGCCGGTGATGGTGCTGGAACGGGGGAAGCCGTAACCGTGCCCATATTTACCACGATTCCCGTACGAATCGTACTTCGTAACAACCCGGGGAGGCCGATACAAAAGATCCCATTCACTCGTCCGGCTTTTTATCGTTAATATTAGGGGGGCCTGGCTTTCGTCGTGCCCGCGCCCGTAGTCTGCGTCCGAAAGAATACGATGCAGTATCTCTTTTCCTCCGTTCCGACCGGAAAACCGTAATCGCCGAGCAGACTCCACCTCGGAAAAGTTCTTCCGATCGATTGCGCGCTGACTTTCCGTCCGTAACGCTGATTTCTCACGATTTTCGCCAACCGATCGCTGTTTTCTAGTTTAATAGGTTGTACAGGGTCGAGGCATCTGAAATTGCTGGCGTCCGACGAAACTGGATTTCTTTCGAGTGCATTGCCATTCCGTTGATTCTTTTTGCAGGAGGACGCGCAGAGGACATACGAAGGTCAACTCTGCTCTTCAAATTAGAATGACATACTTGTTTATGTGTTGCGACGGCAACAGCGAAGGTTGTACGTGCCTAACCTTGTCTTCGGAAAGGCTATTAACAATCATATGACTAGTGAGCAAAAAAGCATCTGCTTAACGAAAAAAGAAAATTGACCTGACTGGGATTCGAACCTGGTCCAAAAAGCATCCAGCGGTTCCGCAGTCAGGGACCATAGCTGCTGCGCCAACCAGCTCCGTTGAAATCATTTTCGAAACATTGGAATATATCGTATATAATATTATTTTAATTTTTTACAGTACACAACTTTAAACATCTGGAACATTTTTTTCTGAACGCAGGAACGTTCAATATTACATAATATATTTTTTAGATTCAGATAAAATGAGTAGAACTTAAAAAAAAAATGCCGAAAAAAAGTGGTTTTTATTTTTTTTAACTATGCTGTCCCGCTCTCAGGAATTTGAAACAAATTGAGCATAATACTTATAATTATATCTCATTGCTAAATTAAATGGTTTCGCTTATTTTTACTGCAGCCAGTTTGCACAGCATTTATTTTGTTATTTCCGGTTGATGAGCCTAGCAACGATCATAAATGTTAATAGTGGTTGTCGTGGCAACGTTATAGAATTAAGATTTATGCGCTATCTCATGAAAAAAGCTATAATTATTTGGTAAAATGTCGATAAATTAAAATGTGACCTGAAAGTTACACGGGCCCATAGAGGGTTAACATGTTCAGGTACGGATCAAGTACTAGCGGGAAAGTTGTCCTATCGTCCATCTGGTGGCGAGTGTAGGAAGAAGAGCTGCCATAACTTCTTTCAAGGAACTCTAGCATCTTTGGGGAAGCCTGCGTAGGCCGATACCGAATGAAAATGTGATTCGGTCATGATAAGACTGTTTCAATACGTCGATTTCTTCTCCTTACTCGTTCTCTTCGCGTTCTTCCTTTTCTTCTTCTTCTTGTTCGCGAACACCGGCAACACTCCCTCGCTATCGTGACCCGGGGAATTCGGTGCCGAGGCTTTCATAACTGGTCGAACGTTACGAGTCACGAAAACTCGCGTTATCGAGTTAATTCGCGTGTCTGACCCAAGCCCGGCGGGACCTCGTGATCGCCGGCTGTGTGCTTTCTTCATCGACGCTCGTTATGGGGGCGTGTAATCCGTTAATGGAACCGAGATGCCCGCTAAATGCCGGCGAGAACTTTCCACCTCTTTTCTTCCTACCCTGTTTCTTTTCGTTTTTCGAATGGGAACTTCGTCGGCACACTTCAAAGTAGATAGCAGCAGTTCTTTTAATTGGTCTGATTGATTGATCGCAATCGTTAATCGTAGTTTGTTTTTTTTTTCGAGGAGAAAAACTTGCGGCACGATGTGGCGAGATGCTTTCCGGATACTGTGTCTGTTCCTACGGTTATACGCCGTTCTGTCTTTTTATCGAACGCTTTCACTTTTTCTCGTTCCTTCCATTTAGGATAAATTCCAACTGTGTGAAAATCCAATAGTCCGCTTCGATGGACGATTTACTATGCGCGACAATAACGTTGTAGGTTAATAGTTCTTGCGGAATTATAAATTAATAAATTCAATTCTTTTCACCGGAAGACCTCTCGCGGGTCGTCGACCTGACCTCTCGGAGAACGGTTCCTTGAAGTAAAAACGTTTCCCAGCACATGTAAGGTTGTCGAGGATGCGAAACTAGAAAACTGAAGATACAATACAGATGATACAAAACTGAAGACTCTTGTCAGTCCCTTCGATGTGGCAAGCATCATCGGGAAAAATAGTCTTGAAGAAGCGCAAAAATCTGCGCATGAAAAGAATGCAGAAGGATTTGAATGGAGGCAACCACGGCTGGCATGAAATGATCAAAAGCGTCCGCCTGGAGGGTTAATTACCCGGCTAATGTTTCGATCGATAACCGTGTACCTGTTTGACACGGACACCCACCACGATGATCCCCGATACCTTCCTGCGGGCGACGGTGCACACGTGGGCCGCACAATAGACATTTCATTCCGTGGTGCCGGCCTCGGAAAGACAATGCGATAGATCTTCGTTGCGCGCTGCTCCCAGTCAAGATTGTCGTAACGTTATGCGCATCGGTGGATCTGTGGTTCTCACGACGGGGAGATTGATGATGCGTAATCAATTGGCATACATCTTCGCCGGACAATTGCGACATATTCGAGCGGCCGGGACCTTTCCGATGACCCCCCGACAATGATTCGAATCGCCGAGAAATCAAGCCTCGAATCGTCCCTGATAGAACGAAATTCTGATATTGAAATCAGATAATTGTGAAGGGTACGCGCCACGACATGCGCCGTTACTGGGATCAACCGAGATTTACACGGTATCCCCGTTGACTTATTGCTCCGTGCATTATCCTGGAAGGTCCAGCTGATTTTTTTGACAATTTTCTTTTCTTTTTTCTTGTGCTGGTGATTTAACTAATTTATTTAACAGAAATCCGTTTTACAAGTCAATTCGTCAAAGGTTCGGCGAAAATTGTTTATAATTTCGGTTCGCCTTTGTCTCCTTAGACAAACATTAGAATAGTAATATACAAACTTCTTATTGATCGCATTTCATAGTAGACAGGGTGTAACACATTCTACACTTGAAATCGTGGAATTCTTGAATTTGTCAGATCCTCTGGCCGAGGATCCAAGGAAATTGGACCGTCTCGTGATTTTGTCGAAAACGATGGGATAATGCGAGTTACTATTTTTTTTTAGCTCTCCTTTTGAAAATAACTAGTGAAAATTGCAACGCTCGGTAAAAATCGACAATTTACGCATTGCGTGATGTACGTTTTGAATAACATCGAGTATCGTGAAATTCATTCGATATTTGTATCAATATTTATAATACAGAAGCCGATCGACCGAATAAATGGTAAATGAATAACGATATCGTCGATAACGTAAATTTTTAATCGGTTTACGAAGTCTTCCAGACTGGATTTCAATAAACCGAGCGAAATTTTAATGAAATCCGAGCTCTGTGTTCACTCGCGTTGTTAATAATGATGTTATCTCACATTTTATTCGCTTGACGACTGATTCACGGATTATTTATTACACGGTTATCTCTCGTTTAAAATCGCGAATAATTAATAGAATACTTTCCTCTCAGAAAGTGAATCAAACTCCTGCATATTGTAACGTTTAACGGTTTAAAGCTAGTTCGAACAATCGTTCTAACATTTTTATTATTTATTGCACCATAAAATCACACAGCTAACATCGCAGTAGATTAAATTTATACATTTTATGTATTTTTGACAAAAATGGGCGAGTGTCGTTTGAAACGAAAGAATTCGAGGCTATAAACTTTCGCTCGATTTCTGTGTCGTCCGATTAATGCAAACAATTTTTATTTTGCAAAAATATTCGCTAAACTATTCTAAAAATAGTCTGACAATGAATTGGGCGGGTAATTTAAAAATAACACAAAATTTCGGAGAACTTATGGATGCATACTTTTAAACTTACTAAAATAATTGGATAAGCGAAGAAGCCTTTAATTTCACGTTTTCGAAGTTGACGTTGGAATTTTTGATTTTGCAACAAGATGACATAAATATTCGCGATCCCTAAGAACCGTGTACAGTTTAACCGAAGGTATCGAGTCAACTGGGTCACTCGGTTGCCAATCGGCGATCTCGGAAAGCGATTCGAGCAATCAGAACTGTCCGTCGTCCGTCGAACCAGATGGAGCAGTCGGCTCCAGAGAAATCGCAAATTTTTTCGAAGCACCGCAGACGTTATTTTCTGTTCGCGGCTCCGTTGATGCGAGCACGTATACCTCGACATGATTACAGGGATAGAATGTTTGCCCCGTAAAGGAAACGCGAGCTATCTAGCACCGACCAATTAAGAGCCTCTCTGGAACGTGGTAAATAAGTCGGCACGAGGAAATTCCTGTACCCGGAGCCTCCAGAGACCCGGACTTTTTGGAATGTTTTTCATAATTTCCACAATTTCCTCGGCGAAGCAATTTACGAAATAATGCTCCCTTATTAACCCTCCTTGTAAACTTCTTCATCGGAACGCGTACCCGAATTTCACAACGAACTGTCTCCATCTATTCGCCGCTGTCGATCGATCTTGACTAACAATGCCGAACGTAATCGTCTGATATTTTTCGTTAAAAAAATTAATCTTGTAAATTCAAACTGCATTTGCAATTTTTAAAGTACCCGTCAGAAAGTGATATTAATTAAAGTGTTTATTTTCATGGACGGCTGGTAAAAATGGCGGAATGAAAGGTCTTTTTCAGAAGCGATTTAATCGAAACGAATATTTTAGTACTAATTAAATATGAACGGCTAGTTTTTAATTTTATAATGTGTTTGTCGTCCCTCGATGCTTATTCTACTATTATTATGCTCGTATTGGGTACCTCTAAAGATTAAATTTCCTACATTTCCTTTGGAATTTCATTAAACAATATATTCGAGGTAACAAATTAAATCACAATCATACAAATGGCCCGACGAACGTAACTAATTAAAAATTTTATTTCGTTGCAGGTGAGTGTGCCGCTGTCCCTATCTAAACTAGGCGAATTCAAGGTAAAGTGCACATTACCGTAGACTGCGAATATTTTTGCAAACTCAAATTTACGTTCTCCGGTTTACGTAAATTCGAGCTCAATATAACAATATATTTAATGTTAGCGTTTAAAAATTAAGAAAAATGTGTTAGAACAGAAAAAATGTTTTGGTTCTCGAATTGAAACAATTTCGAATGTTCCGGTTTACATAAATTCGAGCTAACAATATATTTAATATTTGCAGTGTTCAATTAAGAAAAATGTTTTGGTTTTCGAAAATTGCGGATGTTTATGCAAACTCAAAATCCTAAAATTGAACAACGCCTACTGACTTCGTGATTTCGTTTTCCCACGAAGCCTTATAGTAAATTGCACAAAGATACCTTGTTCAAGGATCTTTCCCTGAAATTAGTGTCGCCATTCCGCTGCGTCGATTGTCATTGAATGGAGTACGGCTGGTCTGTTTCCCATTTCGGAAACAAAATGCCTAACTTCCAGCCGTGCCCAAGACCATAACTAATTCTTCCGGTTAAGCATGCCCATAAATATCTCAAAAACGACAGTGTACCACTTGATCGCAGCACAGACCCAGACGCGATGTCTAAACAATTCTAAACAGGTATTGTTGGCTACCTTTTTCGGACAGATTCTCTCCGCAACCGCTTGGTCGCTCTTCGCGAGAAGTTTCTCGCCTGCTGGCATGATTCAGAAACAGGTACACCGATTCAAGGCACTATTATCGATTCCCAGACATAAATACCCGTCGCGGACATTAATTACCGAATTAATCGTATTCGCTGTCTAAACAATCCCGTTGCCCGGTCAATTACAAGCTCCGGATTCGTTTCGGAACGTGTAATTAAATTCGCCGCAACAAATTCAACGAGCCGCGACCTTTCGGCTCCATTGTCTCGGACGGCCTCGCGAAATTAAGCGTGCACAGGGTGAAAGGCGACCTGCACAGTCGGAAAACGAGCGAAAGCAATTCCTTTTGCAATCGCGCGGGGGCCATGAAATTGATTCGTAATTCGCGGAAGACGGCAAAGGTGAAACTAATAGCTGGCCGACTCGCGGGCTGCGATCATGAATCTACCATAGAGTATCCCGGGAATTCTCTGCGCCGACCCCGTTGTATTATACCATTATGTCCATTATGTCTTCAGTATAACTTCCAATCACGGACTAGGGTCGCTGAACACTTTCCTGAATGCTAAATACATTCAACTGTTCTTTTACGCGGCGGATACCGCGTATATGCCACAAACACGTCTGTGTTTTGGACATTCAGGACGTTTTATGTTAGAAAATCGGGTGCCTTAACCCTTTGACCGCGGAGCGATTTCGAAGCATTCTCATCTGGTCGGCCATAGATAAATCAAGAAAATAAAGTGAACTGAGATTTGATACCATTCTTAGGGTTTGGAAAAACTAATTGCAAAGAAAATGGACATATCCAATTTTTTAGATTTTTTAACCAGTTAACTGTGGCGACCTCTTTTCAAAGAGCGCACCTATGCGTGTCGCGAAAATCAAGAGTTCTAGCTAGAGCATACGGAGATGCATTAAACCATCTGAAATTATTTATACTTTTTATTTGTCCGTTTTATTCGGTCTGGACCTCGAAATATTTTAGACATACTGAAATTTACGAATACATTTTAGTTTTCGCGTAAATTACAATTTAAATAGCTAATGGTAACTAGATTTTATGCATAAGGAGTATACTGAGACGTGACACAAAATACTACCAATTCTCCATGACGAGTATACCTGTCAAACATAGCTAACTGGTTAAGTAGCTTTTTAAGGTATTTTAATTTTCTTAATTTAATTTATCCATTCCTTCGATCACAATCGATAATTAAATGGAAAGAGAAAAATTGAAAAGTAATGATCAGGAACAAATTCATTTTGATACTTTTAACGTAATGATAGTGAAAGTAATAAAACGATAATTAACGAATAAAGATGGTAAAAGGGTAACAAAAACAGTTTAACAATTACTTTGTTTGTAATATATTCTAAAACATGGATCAACGTATCCATATACGAATATCTTTTTTCTCGTCGAATTTTATGTTTACGACATACTACACATTTTCGAATTTCTTATATTTTTTCCAAAGACGAATGGATAGATTCGCGAGGACATCTATATACGTTTTTTGCAGTCAAAGGGTTAAATAACTCTTCTCACATTCTTTACTTTGCAATTATTAAAATTGTAAAATTGCCTTCGCAGAAATCCATTGAATGGATTTCCTTATCGAATCGTATATTTTAGTAAAAATTGCACAAAATCTAAATTAATAAAATCTTATTGTTTTCATAGGACTATATATACCAGACAATTGTAATGCTGGGTAGGTTTAATGTTGAAGACGTTCTGAATTCAGTCCTGAATTTTAGACCTCGTTAACGATGTCCACTTCGAAGTATTTTTAAATATTGCTTCAAGACGTACATTTCAGACGCAGCAACGACATCCATATGGGGATGCCTTTTACACTAAAACTGCTGAACAATAAATTAAACGATTTTGTATTAATACTGCTATAATATTGTAATAATTTTGCCATTGCTTTGTAATAATAACGAAACTCTCCCTATTTGAACTTTATACAATTTTTATCATAATATATGGTTCCATCAAAAAAGCACATCTGAAAATTTCTGATAAAAACATTTTTATAACTTCAACAATTGCGAAAGAAAAAATTAAGGACCAGTCAAAATGACTGGTTTGGTAATTCTAGTGTTAAGGAGTCGCTGCAAAGAGGAAGCTTCGATTTTTAAAATTATGTTGGTTTCAGCATCGACAGCAAGTTTTCAAAATTTGCGTACTTAGAGAAAAGAATTAAATGATTAGAGAAAAGGTTAAAATGTTCAATAAAATATGAAAGGGTAAAATAACTTAATTCTAGAACTACCGAACAGTAAATGCAACGACATGCATTGCTTTGTAACAATAACGAAACTGCATCTATTTACACTTCATTCAATTTTTATTGTAACACCTGGTTCATTAAAGAAGTACATCGGAAAATTACTAATGAAAACATTTTTATAACTTCAGTAACAAAAAACAACTTAAAAAAACAAAACGTTTCCAGGATTATTGTCTCTGGAGCCATAATTTTATGCGTTTACCATGACACCGACGTGCTCTTTCCACCTCGTCGAAATGATGAAAGGAAAAGATAAAATTTCCATTTGGCACCTGCGTCTCGACCTTCGCGGTCTAGTTATTTCGTAAAGCAGGTATTTTCTGAAAACTTGGAAATTGAAGGACCGAGGTTCGCCTGTAAAAAGTCATCTTTCGGACTGCGATGCAACGTCGAGGCTAGTGTGCAGGCACGGTGTGCAACGATAAGCCGGTCGCGGGTGCACATTCGATGCATCGCATCGCGTGCAATGTCCCAGAGACATGCACGAGCCTCGCCTCTCCTCCCTTCCGAGTCCAGTCGAGCACGATGATGGACGTTGCAATCTTTCACTTCTTTTTTTTCCCCTCCCTTTTATTGTTAAGATCCGACGGTTTCGCCCTCCCCCCCTCCCCCCGAGATCACTTTAGCCTCTGATGGACACGCAGCGACTCACAAAGTCGTAAAATGAAATTCGCGGTGATACGTCGCTTAACGAACGGGATGCGTTCCGAGAAATTGCTTTGTTAGCAGAAGCTTCGGTGTCAGAGGTAAAAATGACGCCGAAATCTGCGACCGTTGGAAAGAATTTTTGCAAGTGTGTATATTAGGTTCGTCCGTATGAAATGTCTGATTTTTAACCTCTTAGGCACGGTTGAATTTTGTGCGGGGCAGTTTCTCTGTACGGCAGGGAACATTGGAACGAAGTTTTTGATTATTGCAATCGTGCATTATGACTATATTATGAATTTTATGTAGTATTAACGTAAATAAAATAATAGTTTACTTGTCCAAGTTCGTGCGAAGTCTTTGCTTCGAACGAATAAATTGATGTACATACATGTATTTATTCGCTGGAACAAGTAGCGGAAAATGTCGATGGAAACGCATCGAGTTAACAGGCCGGCACGTTGCGTGCTTGCGTTTATTTTTAACGATTATTATATACACAAAATAAACTTGCTCTTCCGTACGTTTTTCATAACGTTATCAATATGAACCAGACTAATTTAGGTCACATGTTAAAACAACTCCCGAACGCAAACTACGGTCGATCACGAAAATATTCGAGCACGACGAATGTGTTGTTTCAATTTCACGATTTTAATTTTAATAAATGCCTCGACGTTTATAAATTATTTTATGATAACCATTGTAAAAAATTAGGGGTCTTTCGATACTGTCGTTTTATTACCTGTCTGTGTATACGCTGATATATGTATATTATATGGTATACTAATACATATTTAACTTGTGCATTATACATCAAAAAGTGGAAAGAGTACAAATCAATTGCAGATGTTTCACACAAAAAAGAAATTGCCTGCATCGATTACAAAGAACAATCGAACAAAACAAGATTCTTACCGTCTCCTAACAGTTTCGCTAAAGTGAACGTGTAACAATATTTTACAATTAATCTACGCAATTTTTTAACAAATGCGTGAAACTCGCAGTTTAGTGAAAACGTGAGGATCTTTATGAGAACGACTTGGTAATTACTAAACGGTGGGTTCTATGTATTTTTGGTAAAAATGAATAGGTGCAATTGGAAGTAATAGAAAAATTGAAATAATTTAAGAATATCAACTACAATACTCTACTAGTTTCAGCTCGTTAAAATGATTAAAGTAAGAATAAAATGTCTCCTTGTCTGTAATCTGCTGTGGCTGACCCAACAATTTTTATTTCGCATAAAGATCCACGGTTTAGCAATGATAACAACAAAAACAACGATTAACCCTTTCCACTCTAAGTTATTTCAATCCTAAAATCTAGACACTCTTTGAACTATAATAATTCCATAGTACATGGTTCATTTTCTTTCATGCCTACAAGATTATAGCGATGTAAAATTCATTTGGAATAATAGTATGACCATTTTTAATGTCGCCCCGGATGCGTCGTTGAAGTGTCAAGGGTTAATAGAGGAGAAGAAGATGATTGGTGCATATTAATCCTCCGATGTCCATGGTGGAATGTATTTTGACCAAGAATATGAAAATCGTCAATTTGTGGCGAAATTTTAAAATTAAAATTTTTTAAATTAACGCCGGCGCCGATATTTAGGGTTTTCTCCGTGAAGCAGCGCCCGAATGTTTATAATATTGAACTGTTACGTTTTTAGTACTAATAATGTTTGTTTGTAACATAACAAATAACATAAACCTATTTTGTACTACGACGATTGTTTCAGAATTTTTCAAAGGTCCATAATCTATCACTGAAACCTTTTTAACGGATCTTTTAACGTTGACAGCAATTTTGAATGCGAATCAACATTGGATCTCCAGTAATGTTATCTAATAATGTTGTTACAAATTGGAATGTAAAAATAGGTTTTGAAGCTTCATTTTGATACAGCGCAATTATTGAAAGTGTTATTAACCAGTGGCTCCTCTGAGACGACACTAAATATTCCCTTACTGTTATTTAAAATAGTTTATACATCGCGACGTTTGCATTTACGAAATCGGTAAAAATTGGAATGTTACACTTACGAGTGATAGTAATAAACTTTCTATTCGCGAAAGGAAACGAACCATGTACAACGGAACTGTTTTACGTCAAAAATTTGTTTCGATTTTAGAAGTAAAATTGCTTGGAGCGCTAAGAGTTAATAGGCTTCCGGTCGTCAACGTGTTAACCCCTTGCCCTACAACAACGAGTCAGACTCGTGATCAAGATTTCGAATAGAATCTCTTAAACATGTGTTTCCTTAATTTTCTTTAAACCGAAATAATATTCTATTTATTCTCTGATCGCAATCGGTAAAGAATAGCTACGCAAGTGGTAACTACAAATTTGACTTATCTTTTTGTCGTGTTGCGAAGGATAAAGAAAATCTAGTCACTGTTATCAGAAAATAAATCGTAGGCCAAGGGGTTAAGCTTATGAAAAAGCTTGAGAAAGTGGCAAAAGTACGTAAGGAATCGAAGAGTAGATGCAGTCGGTGAAATACCGTGTCGACGAATTCGTGTCGGCGAAATGTTTGCCGACGACGTCAGGGGTAACCCTAATAAATCTAGTCGTATCAGAAACTCGTGCTTGCAACGAATGCCCCGGAACAATTCGCGTTTCTACGAATCAATAGGGATCGCCATACGCAAGACATCGTACGAGTTAATCACTGGTCGGTCGAGGATCGCTACGGGAAGTCGTCGATCGACTCGGTTTTCATTTGTGCCACTCCCAGCTGATTCAAATCCTACTCCCATTGACCGAGTTCACTGCGCGCGCTGGGCATCGTTTCGACCTCCCTTCTTTCGATCGATCCTCCACGCTTAAATCATCCATCACCGGCGGTCCCTCCCTTTCTCTACATACACTTCATCCATAATTAATAAACGATCGAGCGCCGGGGGTGGTTACTCGCGGTAGTTGAGGGTGACGACCCTCTTTCTCGATGCAGAAAGAGAACGACGCTAAAAATGGCACGAACATGTGTTAACCTTAGAATACCATAGCATTTGCCGAAAGCTGAATAAATTTTGCAGAAACGTTGAAATTGAAGGGACGAGGTTCGGCTATAAATAGTTATGTTTCGGCCTGCGATGCAACGTTGCTGAATTAATTTTTTGAAAACGTTGAAATTACAGGGACGAGGTTCGGCTATAACAAATCGTCTTTCAAACTGCGATGCAACATCGCTGAACATATTTTTTAAAAGGTTGAAATTGAAGGGACGAGGTTCGGCTATAAATAGTCATCTTTTGGACTGCGATGCAACGTCGCTGAACAAATTTTTTGAAAACGTTGAAATTACAGGGACGAGGTTCGTCTATAACAAATCGTCTTTCAAACTGCGATGCAACGTCGCTGAACAAACTCTTTGAAAACGTTGAAATTGAAGGGACAAGGTTCGGCTATAAATAGTTATCTTTCGGCCTGCGATGCAACGTCGCTGAACAAATTGTTTAGAAACGTTAAAATTGAAGGATTGAGGTTCAACTATGAAAAATCATCTTTCTGACTGCGATGCAACAGCGTTGAACAAACTTTTTAAAAACGTTGAAATTGCAGAGACGAGGTTCGGCTATAAAAAATCGTCTTTCAAACTGCAATACAACGTCGCTGAACAAATTTTCTAGAAATGTTGAAATTGAAAGATTGAGGTGCGACTATAAAACATCATCTTCCGGACTGCAATGCAAAGCCGTAAATTCGTGATTTAACAATTTGAAATATTACCACGTTGTAGACGTTTTTTTATTTTCTTTTATAATACTGTGGGATAAATTGACTGACCACATGAAAAATGGATTAACAATAATAGTGTGGGATAAAATGTCTGACCACTCGGAAAATGGAATAAACAATAATAGTGTAGAATAAAATGACTGACCACCCGGAAATGGAATAAACAATGTATATATATTTGTGAAAAAAGGAAGATTGGAACAAACAGGACGGACACGCACAGACACATTATTTTTGGCGCAATTCGCAGGCCGAAAAATGGCATACTTTTGCCTCCCGTTGTCATCGATTTAAACAACCAAAATCAGCTTGTACACACCTTAAAATTAAGACAATATTAAGAGATTGATACATTTCGTACAACGGGTGTCATTTTCGACACGGTCTCTGACGTCGGACAGCATATTAGTAACACACGATTGGATGGAGATGAAATTTTACGTACGATGAAATTTCCAAGCATAATCTAGCTAATATTATTTCTTTTCTGTCAACACATCACACTTCGACGTTTCACAAGTTTTGAGACGCCATGGTCGACGACTGATGACTTTTTAATCGGTTTCTGAACAGTAACGACAATTGTGAACTAATAAATCAACCCCAATAATTACAAATTACTTTGTGAAAGGAGATTTCTAAGCTTCGTTTTATTACAGTTTATTAAAATCATTTTAGTCGATTGACTGTAAAACGACTCGTTTTGAATCGCCGGCCAAGGTCGCCGTCGTTTTTTAAAAGAATTTTTATTGTGCCCCTCGAAGGAGATTTAACAGCGCGAAGGAAATACTGTTTTTATGAATCGTGTAGCGGGTAGTGTTATGAGGTACATGGGATAAGACGGCGGCGATAAAATTATATGGTTCCATTAAAATGTGTGAAGCAATCGTTAAAGTTTCGGTAGATACTTGGTCCCGTAAAATATTTAAGAATCCATGTTCTTACGCCTTCGGATCAAATGATTTTCATACGAGCTATATTTCCCGGGTTTTATTAGTTCGAAAAATTATTGAGCCGTAGGCAGAACACAATGGAGCATACTGTGCAACTATTGCGACACCTCTAGCCTGTAATCTACGACTGCGAATAATGAAACGCATCGGTTGCAGTATTTCATTGGATACCGATTGATAAATCGTAGCCTTGTCTCGAAAATCCTTC
>CM052099.1:9776460-9799261 GCA_028453745.1 Agapostemon virescens
AGAATATTAAATTTTCTAATTTGTTCATGCTTGTTGGAATCGATGAAGAATATTTTCATTCATTTTGCATACCTTGAACACAATGTACGATGAATACGATTCACGTTTTGTTTTGCACATGGCGAGGACTAAGAACGTTGAGCTGCTCACAAAATTATTTTTAGCTCCCGAGAAGCTAACATACAAACTTACCCCCGGCTCGCGTTACTTTTTTATCGAGGCACTACATTGTTCCATATTACCTGCATTTACCGTATCAGTCGAAAAAGTTGGCTGAAAAATTCGAGTTCCGACGAAGTAATTCTTAAGAGGAAAGTGCTTCCGCGACGGCAGTCACGGAATAAACCATAGAGCTTGGGGGTTGATAATCATGCGAACAAGCCTTATAATTCTCTTCGGCTCGCGAAACGCAGGTAGACGTTCTTCATTTCAGAGAGTTTTTTATCAGGTTTTTCCAGGGGGACAATTTCGAGTCCGAGCTCTCCTCCTGTGTCCGGCAGGAACAGGAAAACGTCGAATGCTCGGTTAATTAAGCAGAAAGTTTGAAGCATCGAAGTTTCTTTTGCAACGCGGCCTCACTCTCGGCCGCCAGGCGGCGGTGTATTGAGATAGAAGTTGTCGCCGGACGGAGAGAGAGAAAAAGAGAGAAAAAAAAAGAAGAGAATTTGGATTTAGATTCAGTTTCAGTTTCTTAAAGTGGAGCTTTACCCTGTGAATCAATAACGGGGAAGATTACAGGACCGCAACGAGAAAACTTTCACCGGGCGAAACCTAAAATTGTAAATTTCCAAGCTTGAACGAGTTAGTCCGCAGTTTTTTTTTCCTCTGGCCTGTCCCCGCCCGCCGCGCCGCTAAAGAGTATTAAAGTTAAGAGATTGTTACGAATCCGCGGGCAGAATATCCAGCGTATAACCAGCAACGGCGAAAGCCGGCTGGAAGTTTATCCGTTCCTCTTTTTTCCCCGCTGTAAAACTTTAATTTATGGAATCGCGCCGCGCGGCTCGCCGCGAACGCTAACCACCGACGTTTCTTTCCCCGACGGTCATTAAATTCCGCAATCATCGCGCCGCATTGTATTAAAGTGCCGAGACGAGATTGACGTCTTTAAAATCCGTAGGGCACACTGGCCACGGGATGAAAAAGAAACAAAAAAAAATAAAAGAAGGGTTTTTGAATCGGCCGCGTAATGAGCTAATTTCTTCTGGCCGCGTGTTCCGCGAGAGATTCAGAGCCAACGTCTCCATTTGTACAGGCCGCGAGCTCCCGTTCGGAATTCAACGGGATTGAAGTTTTAATTTAGAACGTATTCATGGTACGATGGGAACGGACGTTCCATTTCGAGAAAATAAAACGAAGAAAATTCAGGATGTATCAGTGGATCTCGGCGGAAATAGTTCGCGTCGCTTCCTCGCGCGCGTTGATTAAAAACACAGTCTTTGAAGTGAGCGTAATTTAAAATATAGTTATTAATCGGTCGGACACCGGTCCCCGGGATATCCTTCTCGTTTAATCGCCCTTCGCGAATCGAAATCTCTTCGAAGATAAACGAAGAAACTTGCCGGGTTTGAAACCGAAACTTCTTACCCTGTCAATGCAAACAATATCGAGCTGGAAGTTTATTTTGCAGAGTCTCGGATTTTCTAGCTCCTCGGCAGTGATTGCTGAGCGTGCATAAACGAACTTTCCGCCGAAAGTACGGTGTAATATCTGAAATACTGTAGACTCTTGTACAACGCCATTAAAATATTGTTTTTCACAGAATCAGTGCTTCGGACAGAGCTTTAATCGTAAATGTAATTATTAATTAATAAGTGGGACTTGAAAATGTCTTCTGCGTGTTTCTCGCGGTTTATTATACAGTGCGAGACACTTGAAATCGGTCGCTTAAATAACTTGGCTGCTACTGGTGATAGGAAAAAAAGCATCCGCCCAAAATTATTTGATATCGAGATCGTCCGATGTTACTAGTTTTTTGATAGTTGGTTGCGTCGAGGAGATTCGAAGATTATTTCTATTTTTTTTAAATCGAACTATATGTTTTTTACGTATATTCTGCTAAAGTATTCCAAGACGAATACTATGACCTATTGGAAAAGTCATTCGTGGTCGTTTTTGCATTTTTTCCTATGGCCAATAGCAGCCAAGTTATTCAGATGGCCGGTTTTAAGAATCTGAAGATCTTTAGTTCAGATCTGAAGATTAGTTAGTAAAATTTGTTGATCATTAATTGCTAAAATTTATTAATCAATGAAATTAGAGTAACGAAGCATGTTCACTTTTAAATAGAAAATAATTATGAAGCATACTCAATAATTATATTATTGACAAAATTAAAATTAAAAGTTGTGATTTGTTTCTGTTTCAGGTAACCATTTGAAAGTTGGTGTATATTAATCAGGACGAAACTGAACCAACGTTTTACAAGAAAAGTAATCGCAAGTAGAAATATATGGTTTCCCTGGCGGATAGACGAGCATAAATCAGAGCGATTTACTTCGTAGAAAAATACATTTGTCGTAGAATGGACATTTGCATTGTATTTGCACATGCAAGTTGGCAATGTGTTTCATCGCGTCAGAGTTGAATTACTAATAACTTTCTATGGCAATGTAGATCGTATACGATTCAGATATATTTTTCCTTTTTCGAAAGTAATAATTCGCAAAGTTTTAACCAAAATTTGTTTTGATGTCTTTCGAATGTACGTTCACGTAGGCTACTTTCGACGAGATTATTTCATCCCCTTCAACCAACATTTTCTACAAGAAACGACGCAATAATCCTAAGTTTTATGTGCAGTTTCACGACATTTTTCGAGGAAGAT
This sequence comes from Agapostemon virescens, assembly GCA_028453745.1. Classification (NCBI taxonomy): domain Eukaryota; kingdom Metazoa; phylum Arthropoda; class Insecta; order Hymenoptera; family Halictidae; genus Agapostemon; species Agapostemon virescens. Next base: position 9,779,285 of record CM052099.1, read on the forward strand.
AAGACCTTTCAAACTTTGCATATCTCGTTAAATGAATACGGGAAAATCGCTTCAACAACATTTCTTACAAGCTGTTCACTAGCTCTTCGTACGCGCGTGCCAACCGAGAGCGTATAAAAATCTGAAAGAAATAAAATCCGGTGATAAAGACAAAAACTTGACGGCTCGCGACAACGATACAGCTGTCATAGTAACGTTTACGATCCTTAACTCCTTTGATCCGGCGGCAACGACGCGCTTCATGTTCCTATGACCCACCGGTTCACGAGTCCGACGCGATATTGAATTCCTTTTACAATATTCTCTCCGTAACTGACGTATCTTCAAATCCGTCGAGCGACACTCCTAGAAGAGGTATTACACATTTTTGATGGCGTACTGAATGCAGAATTGGATAGCGATTGAAAAAGAAAGTTGGATCGAGGTTCGACGCATCGACTCTTTGCCTCTTTTCCTTTTCCATTCGCCGTTTTCTTTAACGCCTGTTGTGACGAACACCTAAGGTTGCACATACCGTGCCTCTAAGAAATTAGCTAGCATACCCGAAGGAATGCAACAAACTATTTAACACGTTGAATGCCACACGAATTTTGCATGCTTCGAACAAGTTTCATTTGTTTCATTTATAGAAATGGTCAGTGTTATTGAACAAAATTGTTAGTTACTAAAAACTAAAGTTTTCACCTCGTAATATAATCTGATACTATATCTATATATAATCTGGTACTATAATCAAACATCGTACGCGGACAGGTTTAGCTCGACAGACTGACACCACGTGCGACGCGCCCAACGAAACGACGAAAAGACAACGAACAGTAAATCATGATATTCCTGCATTGACAGTTTCCTCCACCTCAAACCACTCTCAATCAAACACGTCCACGCCGAAGTGACGACAGACAAAACGTGACAAGACTTAGCAGAAAAAGAAAGACCAGAAAAATAAAATATCTGATAGCAACATCTGAAGTGAACATCTAAGACCAGTAACACAAAATGTCCGATAGCGCGAACATCTAAGGTAGAGGACCGATAAGTTTACTTTCTCCAAATAGCGGTAAAACCACGACAGTCAGTGGTGATTAAAAACAAAGAACTTTAATAAATCCTTCACTCGAAGAACGAACAAGGATACAGTAAACGAATGTAAAAGACCAAGTACAAAATGAAAAAGGCGAGATACAAATGCAAAAAGACGACAGACAAAATGTTAAAGGGTTGCGTAAAATTGTACAGAGAATAGCTGCAAGCGTCCCAATGTCCACACAGTACAACACCTGATAATGTAAACCGCGCATAAATCTTAATTCTATAACGTTGTCAAGACAACTAATATTAATATTTACGACCGTTGCTAGACTCATCCACCTGAAATAACAAAATAAATGCTGTGCAAACTGTCTGCAGTAAAAATAAGCGAAACCATTTGATCCAATTGATATTATTTGTGCTTTTGTCAGTGATTACCAAACTAAAAATAGTGCACATAATAGCTCTGGGTTCGTATATCAATAACAACCTATTTGTTTGCATTTCAATTTTCAATTTGTTACTGTTCTTTTATGATACAGTTTTGTAACTTCGAGGTTACAGTGGGCTATTATGGCAGATTTCGGTACATTTAGGATAAAGCTTGTGCTCTGAAATAACAGAGGAATTAGAATTAGACGCATCAGCGGTAATAGATCCGATGATTCCTTATTAGATTCCGAGTCCGATGAAGATGTAATAGTATTTCCCCGACGACGGATAAATGTCATTGACAGTGACGAAGAATTTAGTACTCGATTCTCGTCAGATGAGGAAAATGCAGGACCACAAAGAATTGTTTAACAACCACTATCCCAGATGAATAATAATAGTTGTTATCGCCCTTGGAAAGGAGATTGCCCTAATGTCCCCGAAGCACCCCATTCTCCTGTGACCTATTTTCGAAAACTATTTGACAAGGAAATTATAAGCAATATAGTTGACTACACCAATATGTACGCACTGCAATGTGATCCAACAAAGAGATTTCAAAAATAAAATGTTTAACGTCAAGTGCAAATTGTTTTATGGAATTTCACGCTTAAGCTTTTATGCACAGAAGTGCAAACTTTATATGCCGTTGTTAGTTATATAGAATATATTGCAATAAAATTGTTTAAACGGAAAATTTTTTTTCATTTGCATATATAGGTTTATAATTTCTGATTTTTCGTTCTCCCAATTTTTTTTTGGATTAAAAACAAAAATTCGGCCCATAAAGGGTTAACCCTTAGCACTCTAATGGCTCCTCTGAAGCGACACTGAAAATTGTCAGACTATTATTCAAAACAATTTGTACATTATAAATGTTTGTAATTTAGAAGTTAGTAAAAATTTAAGTGTTGCCGTATGATTAACAGTAACAAATTTGATATGCACGGAAAGAAATGAACCACGTGTAATGGAATTATTCTAGGACGGAAAGATGTCTCGAGTTAGGAATTAAAATTGCTTGGAGTGCAAACGGTTAATAAGGCTCGATATTTAGGGGTGGTGCAAATAATATTATAAAGACACACGACTTGTTCGTACGCAAAAGTGAGTTTAATAATTCCGACGTACTGGTTTTTCTTACGAAAATAATACGGATTTACAAACGAGCGGTTTAGATGAGCTGAAGTTGTTTCAGTGACGTTTGAAATGTGAATCGACTAGAGTGCGAAAAGTGTGCAGCATTTATACAAAAAATGGTTCATGTAAGCGCACCAATCAAGGTTAGGTTTGGCCGTTGCGCCTGGTCGCAAGACGTTGGACGTAGGGGTGGTTTATTGCTGGGATTTCCAAAATACTGGTTTGTAGGAATATACCGGGTATTCGACTTGTACAGTGTCGCAATATTAAAATGCTCTTATATATAATGTTGTTACGACGTAACAGTATATGAGAAAATTGTCTTTAGATAAATACTTGGACGCAAGTTTAGCTTGATGCTATGTCAACGGAGCTCGCGAGACGCGGAATGCAAATCCGAGAAAGGCAACGGAGAAAGAGAGAGATTTATTTGCTTCGAGCGGAGACTGCGTACGTACAGGAAGCATCCGGCTGCGTTCGCTCGGAGAATTCTAGTTTCTTTTTCCCTTCTCTTTCCCCATGGGGAAACACCGCGAAACAGACCGATGTCGGCGGCACTGTCCCCCGTGAAACTGATTCGCATGAATAAATTTTCGCTACCGCGCCACTGACACAGTCTCTACCCTCTCTGCGTCTCGGGATCGTCTTCCGGAATCGCGGATTTTCCGCCGCGCATTGTCATACTGTTGCTATTTTCGACGAACCAAGAATTTTCATAGCGGTTCAACGGGACGTGCGCCATCCGTTTCATTTAATTTCCTTAGGGGTCGTTCCGGTTCCCGAGACCTTTCTGTACGAAAGTGACAGAAGATTCGGGGTAATAAACCACAATGTATTATAGCAGAGAGTGGTTATTACCACGCCTTTAGTAAATACATTATTAGATATAAGAAGTACGTTCGCCCTTAATGACGGCGTGAAGGAGACTGCCACACCAAAACACAACATGCACATGTCAATAACATAGAATTCAAGGTTTTCTTACAGAATGTTTAGAACTTTTTTTGTCAGAAGAATTGTCAAATCTCTCGTACTGGAATCTCACAGGCGTATTTATCGGAATCCGAAATATGCGTGCAATTTCTATATAGTAAAAACAACCAAATTCAAAGAGTTACACATTTTTTTATGGAACGTATAGCGTGAAAAGCATAGCCCAACGGTTGCCATAGTTCCGCTTCATCTATGAATTTGAAACGTAGAAGATCGATTTGAAACGTTGGAAAATGAAAAGTATGAATTTAGTTATGACCTGGGCCGAGAAATATTGAAAATCTCGATTATTTACAAAATGGCGGTATTTTAAAGATAAATCGCGAATTTTTAAAAATATTTTTCAGCTTGTAGCACGATAAAACAAGAAAAAATCGTGAGATTTTAACGCTTTATCGACAGACGATTACTTCAGAATTTTGTTTAGGTCCATTTTCTATGACTTTTTCAATAAATCATACTAAGTAATATCATTTAACAATTTCTTCAGATATTACAACGTAGCTGGAGTTTTTAAGCTTCATTTTGTTACAGTGCAATTATTGAACATTAATTTGACGGAATTGTTCATATTTAAAAAGAAATTTGTAGAACAATAAATTCGTTTTACCACGTTTACTGACTACTATATATACTTCAAGGTTTCTATTGTTATTTCATTAAACAAATTACTTTGTTTCTATGGAATTTTTAAAGTTACTGGTTCGGTAGTTAAAGTGTTAAAGGCCCGTCTTTATTCATTCTTTCTAATGCTTCTAATTTGTTCCATCGAAACGACCACGTTCTTTCTTGCTGACGCCATTTTTACGGTGAAAATCTCATGAAAGATGACGTGTAACCGAAGGAAAGACTATAGCCAGTAAGAAAATTGAAGATCGCGACAATTGAATAACTCGTCGACGTGGACTTAAGGTATTAATTAATTAGCGGATAAAAGAGAATGGAGGTTACATTTGTCAGTTCGGATAAATCGAAAATCCGGATTATCGAAATGCTACGGTGGTAGATTAGCGCAGCGAATTTGTGGGATTGAAAAATTGAACACAGAGACCGCGACAGAAGTTAATCGAAAATATTCATAGCTCGACGAGCCTGTAGCGAGATCCGGAAACGAATATCGGCAGTTCTACTTACGTCGATTTCCCAGACGACCCAAGGTCTACGATTTCCGCGATTTCACGGCGAAAATTCTGTAAACGTGAACTGGCTGCCGCATGAAAAATACTGCGGCCGACGTAGCTACGTTCCGAGCCGGTTCCTGTTTCCTGAACTTAAAAAGTAGCTCACGGGTTTTCATTTCCAGTTCCCCGCATATTCCGTTCGCGGTCATCGATTCGACGGGATCGTGAAAAATTCCCGGGCCGTGCACACGGAAATGCATACACGTGTAAATGGCGTGCACCCGACACCGGGTTTACCAGAGCTCTCTGCCAGGGATGCCAGGGAACATCCGCGGAACGTCCAGGGAAATGTACATCGCTTGAAATCCCGTCCCCAAGAAACGTCTTGCCTTTCATGCTGGCATCAGACTCGAAAGTTTATCGAAAAGAATTTTTCCTCTTTCGTTTTTGTTTTCTGTTACTTTTTCGTCCGGCAAATTATAGCATTGTTACGTGAAAAATGTTTTATTTTTGTTGGACACTTTGTTCAGAAAAGAATGTTCAATTGCAACTAAACACTTCGAGTAGGTATTTGTTATTAACACTATTGAACGATAAATCCAACGATATACATTGCTTTGTAATAATAACGAGACTGCATCTATTAAAACTTCATACGATACTTGTTATAAGGCATACGTCATTAATACTTTGACTGCCATGTCACCCACATATGGGTGACAGAGTAATGTGTCCATTTTTATAAATTTGTACATTAATATAATCGTTGTACTACATTTAGTTGAAATCTGGAGAATTCGAGTAGGTCGAAGGATAACTATGTGTCGTACCTTTTAAATTTTAAATTGTTGTTTCATAAAGTAAATTACTTTGATTTTGTGGAATTTTTAAGGTTGTTGTTCTGGCAGTTAAAGTGATAAAGAATAGTATGCGAAAATTTCTGGTAGAAACATTTTTCTAACTTCAATAATTGCGAAAGATAAAACTAGGGACCAGTCAAAATGACTGATTAGGTAGTTCTAGTGTTAAATGTCAGAGTGTAGGGTTATAGGAATATTTTGTGGATGTCGATTTTATGCAAGAGAATTAACCTTTAGCACTCGAATGGCGACTCTGAAGCATGAAAAATTGCCATACTATAATTGAAAACAATTTTAACATCGATATTTTTGCATCTAAGGAATTGTTAAAAGTTTAACGGTTGAAAGGACGAGTAATAATAAAAAGTCACATATTTAAAAAACGAAATAAATCATGTTGAATGAAAATGTTCTGCTTAAGAAGAAATGCCTTGAACTTTGAGTTGAAATAGTTTCGAGTGCTAAGAAATAATATTCTACTTAATGAAACGATTAATGAAAATATTTTTAAATATGTTAATACGCAAACCCTTAAATATCTCGATTTTAACTTAAATGGACTTCGGCCAGTTTCAAAATAAACAGCTCATATAACTCGGATCAAAAGAATGAGCCATTGTAAAATATGTAGTATAGAACAAATAAGTTTGCAATAACATATCAATTTTTAGTTACACATTAAATGGATCGTATGAAGAGTCGAGTAAAAAATTAACGAAATGCGAAACGTTAATCGGAAAAGTGTTCGATTTCGCGTAAAATGACTCTGTAACTAAATTCATTTTACGAATTCAAAGAAATCCTTTCGTGCACAGCTTGTGCTTAAAAAAAATGCGAGAAACTTTGATTTTCCAAACGTTAGATTTTTGAAAATATTAGAAAAGTAAATCTTTTAAGTTGTGAGTGAAAATACTACAGCAGTTAAATTATGACATTTGCAACTATAAGTATTGAAAATACGGACCTGAAACGTTGTATAATAAAGTCTTTTTAATTGCTGGAATAACTACAAGATAATTGCCGCAGTATTATCCCCGCTACTCCAGAGTGTTACCATCCGAGGGCCCTTAAATTTCAACTTGCGTCTGTACACGATAAGTGCAACTGTGCGGACTCGAAGAGGCATTTAACGCGATTTCACTGTATTTTCAATTTCGCCGAGAGAAAAAAAAGTCAGTTTCCAGACGAACGTGCGCCGTTTTTGCTGCGCATAATCTTTTCGCCCATTTAGGGGAGCCGGCTATTCGTCTCCTTTACGGTGAAAGATGGCGAAGGAAACATCGTTTCAGCGAGAGCCATGAATGGCCACGGACAAAGGGAACCGGACCACCCTTTTTCTTCACGCAAATCCGGGATACGTGTCATCGTGCTGCCGCTCGACTGATTCGCGCGGATAAATCTTCCCCGGGGACTTTCGGGACCCGCAGGAGTAGCTAAGGATCCGGTTCTGCCTCTTTTTCTTCGGTGCTGGATGTTTCGGCTCCCGGCGATCTTATCCCCTTAGCTGCGCTGTTGACGTTAATGCGGAATTGAAAAAGTACCCGGTTCAGCTCGATGAATTGTTTCCACCGGAAGGAACCGTTGCCCCCGTCCTCGTAACTAGTCTAACCATTTTTATGCATTCTTACGAAACAGAAATGTTTGCCGGTCTATTCTGTCTATTTTATTAGTTCTTCGGTCTATCCGCAAAAATAAATGTTAAACGAAACTGAAGAAACTGCGATACTTATTCTGACAGACCAGATCCTTCCAAATAAAATCCATAACTTTTAAACTTATCAATTTTCAAAGATTCACAAAAATGTATCGAACGTATCGAAACATTGAAATTTTATTAAAAATAATTGACGTAATCTTAATTTGTTGTTAGATAAGAAAATCTTTGCAAATTCTTGTAATTTTAAGTAATTGTCATAAAATTGCTGGCTAGCTGCTACTTGAAAAACTTTCTTATCGGATTGTCGGATATTATATGGATTTCACGAATATTATGGATTTGGATTTTGGTGTATAACCAAGCATTTTGGATTTTGGTGTTAACCCTTTGCACTCGAACGGTGACTCTGAGGCACCACTAAAAATAGTCACAACACCGTTTAAAACAGTCTTTAAATCACTATGCTTGTACCAAAGTAATTCGTAAAAATTGTTGCAGGGACGAGTAACGGTAAATAAACTTCATATGCATCAGACGAAATATATCGAGTAGAATGAAAATATTCTAGGTCAGAAAAAATACCTTGGGTTTGGAGTTAAAACGGCTTCCAGTGCAAAGGGTTAAATAATGAACGCGTGTTTTAAATGTTCAAATTTGTTTTCAAATTTTCTAAACCAATTGTATTATATGATCTAATAAAAATGAATGAAAAACATATATAATATTGTGAAATATTATATATTGTTAATATATAATTTATAGATGTGGTAATTTCGTGTTTTCTGACGATTTAGGGTCTCGTCAACGTCGTCGCGTCAACGATGCGTTGGGCATAGTTAAACAATTCTGACGTAATAAAAAAGTATACCGTTACGCTGCTAATAGCGTAGAGAGCAGTTGTTAAACATTTCACTTGTCATAATAAATCGCATGAAAATCTATATACGAATCTAGCAGTTACCGCAACGCGAAAGAAAGTTAATGATTGGTGAACAGTTTCATTAGCGAAGAGCGATTACGCAGTCATTAGAGACTGCTTTATTAGAGACGACGGGACAGAAATACGCTGACCGCGGTCAGTAGTTTTCCCAACATTGAAAAAGCGGAATGTGGATAGTAGTTGGACACGGTATAGCGTTCGGTTTGTCCTTTATGCCGTAGGTATGCGGTAATTGTTCAATAAACAGAGCCGTTCCGCTGAACAAGTATTCGGACCCGTTGGAAAAGCGAACGCGTATTTTCCCGCGTCGAAGAATGGTATGCAATTGCCCGTGGATAATTATCTCATTTGCCGCGCACGTAACCAGTTCCCCTGCGTCAAACGTTGTTGCGAGAGCCGCTCAAATCAGTTCATCGTACCAGTGAAAATTACGTGGTTAGGGGCACAGGGGAAACAGGAGGAATCGGTCTGACTCTCAGACGAGAAATTCTCTTGACGGGGTGAACTTCATCCGACACGCACGAATCCCTCTAAATTCTAAACCGAACTCGAACCAATTAATAGTCAAATTACTCGCCGTATCATTCTGTTCCACCTGGCTCCGCGGGCGCAGCTACTAAGCACTTAAACGATCACGTTGCAAAGTTCCTCGACCAATAGGATTTACCCGAATGTTACTCAAAAACACTGACTCGCGGAGCTTCTAAGAAGCTTCCACTAGACTCAACCCCTAACCATCCTATTTTCCACCAAATCGGGTTTTACCGAACTTCGACCTAGCCCTATGAACCGCAGAAATTTCGAAGAAATTTGTAGTAGAAAATTTATGCACTTAATTTTCATCTAAATTGTACTTGTGCGAACTTTGACTTGGTCCAATGATCTTCGAACACTTCTCTTGACACAGTGTTCGTCAAAATCTAATTTTATTTGATATGACACTCTCGAAAAGTTAATTTGTTCGTGCATATTCTTTGGCTAAACCAAATTTCATTTTATTCTACTGTAATCAGATAACCCTTTATGGCTATAATAAAATCAGTGATGTTATTTCCTTCATCTTTAAGTTCCGGCCAATCCCACGGCTTCGTTAGAACGTTATTAACGAGTAACAGGGACCAATCTGGTACGTACAATCTGGGACGTACACTGATTACGCGTTCAGGAACGTATAGTAGAATTAACAAAAGAATCGGCGACCCAAAGTTTCTTTGGCCATTTTGTTACCCCTTTAGAAATTATTCCTGGCCAAGCTACCAATGCTATCGACTTCAAAAAATTCCTAGACCTGCTCCAAACATCCCTTAAGCCACCTGCAACGTGACAAGAATTAGCATTTCAGGGGCCAGCAGAAAAAATTATTATATCAAGCCCATTTTGGCCATTTTCTCGATTTTCATCGCCGCGAAATTTAAAACTCGCGCTACGACTGCAATTCGATTGCTATCAACCTGAGACGTGGCAGGTACACTGATTACGCGTCCAGGAACATATACTAGGAGTTACAAAAGGATTGGCGACCCAAAGTTTCTTTGGCCATTTTTTGACCCCTTTAGAAATTATTCCTAGCCAGACTATCAATGCTACCGACTTGAAAAAATTCCTCGACCTGTTCCAAAAATCCTTCAAAGCACTTGCAACATGACAACAGGGATTTCATCGGCCTGCGACAAATCTATTTTCACTTTTTACTAATACTCTATCGTGTTTTTCAGCGGTGTAATAATTTACATTTTACTGAACGACAGTTTATGTCACCGAACAGATATAACAAAACTGAAGAACGATAAATTCGTCTGCCCACTGTATACTGCATCGTATCTGCGTGTTTTCTCGAATTGTTTGTGGATTATGTTAATCGTTCATCCGATTGTCGCATTGGTTGTGATCCGAGCGTAGAAATCGGCAGCTAAGAAAGGCGACGCATCGCTGAAAGCTGCGACGAGCCACTTTAAAGGGCCACCCAAGAAATAGGTGTGGTCGGAACAGTAGCTTCTTAACCGGACACGATCCTCTTCATCTGTCAGCTTAACCACCTTTCATGTTTCATCTCCTTATACGCGATACTCTTGATGAATATCCTCGTAAACCGTGCACGAAAAAATGCCGCTTTTCAGATACGCAGCATTCCCCGGTTGGATTTTGCAAAATTCAAACCGTTCGATGCCACCATAAATACCGACTAATTAAGATAATTGATTTACAGCTCTGCATTCGCAGGGATTTATCTTCGTTTCGGAACGCGTATAGATAGATTTATTGTTTATATATTTTCGGTATTTGTAAATCGGGATCGTCAATTATAAATATGTCATTTTAATTAATAGTTGATTCAATTTAACCGCAGTTGTGCGTGAAATACGAACGGTATCGTTCATGGCAACTTGTAATTGCTGACTTGTGCAAATGATCGTACTCCTATTCAGATTCATCCATATTCGCACATGTACGATTGATTTAAAAAACGGCTACTATACTGTATTTGTTTTTAAGAAATTGATAAAAAATTTAATGTATTAAATTATTAAAAATAATAAGAAATTAAATGTATCATGTACAATGGAATTATTGTAGATAAAAAAACGCCTCGATTTAAGATTTAATATTCAATCATTGTTGCATTATATTTTTCACAGTTGCAACGATTAAACATTCTTCGTCTAAATTCAATTCAGAGTAAATAATTATTGTTGTGGATCGTAAGTTGAACTGAATAACTGAATTAATTTAAACATTTTACCTTACGTCTGATGTTTTCCAACTTTTACACGGCACAACTTCGCACTCTGCTCGCTTAACAAGCTTAACAACTTCGTTCGTACGTCCACACAATATAATTGTACCTCCATGTTAATTTTCTAACATTAATAATTCACTAATATGAAACAAAATGAGTATTTAACGAACAACTACATCTGCATCAATGTTTAAGTATTAATAATTGACGAATTAATGTTTACTTTGCTTTACAACAAATAAGAATAATATTTATATTTAACACTAGAACTACTGAATAATAAACGCGATTGGTGTGTATTGTCTGATAATAATGACAAGACTGCATCGATTCAGACCTTGTCCCGTTGTTTATTACAATACCTGCTTCAATAAAGAAATTCATTCGAAACTTTCCAATGAAGATACTTTTATAATTTCTGGAAAGAAAAAATTACGAACCAGTCATTTTGACTGGTCCGATAGTTCTAGTGTTAACAGATCGCGCGAGCTCTTGTGAAATTCAAATGAATTTGAATCAAAAACTTTTAAAAAATATTTTAATTATTACATATGATTAGAACAAATTCTGTATAAGTAATAGTAATATGATTAATTAATAGCGGAATACAAATAAGTGAAATAAAATCCACGGCAGTAATATTTGAACTGAAATAAATTTTCAGATTATGTCACTATCACTAGACCACAAAATGAAAATCAAAATATAAATAAACAATTAAATATCGCAATCTATTAAATTGAAAAATACTTTCAAATCTGAATCCTGCATGGAGATACACAATCCCATTCGAGATATTCATACTTGGCCTGAGATTAAGACCACGAGTCAGACTCGTGATATTCAAGTTTGGCCCAAAATGTCGATCACGAGTCAGCCTTGTGATATCCACATTTGGCATTAAATTAAACAACGAGTCTGACTCGTGATATTCAATTTTGGCCTAAAATTTTCATCACGAGTCAGACTCGTGAAAATAGTGCAAGGGGTTAAGTAAAAGAATCCTACGCCGACGGTAATGTCCTCCGACAATACGAACTGGACGGTTACTTGCAGCGACAAAACATCCCGTAGAATTTGGTATTGTATTTTCAGTAACAAAAATTCCTCGGCACGGAAGATCGTCGAAAGCAGCAAGGCAAACAGTGGTGGACGCCACGCGGCTATCAAATTAAATCGTGTAACTATGCCAGGCTCGGCAGCCTCGATTGTTCTCAACACTGTACATTTACCCCTTTTCCCTCCAAAATTTCCAACAATTAGACCCTTATTGACCGAGCCCAGTGATTGCGCTTCAAACAACGGCGAACTATGCGCAACCAATCACGAATGTTGCGACGGAAGCTTTTCACAAAGGCGATTAAATTTAACTTTATAATTAACGTTTCATTTAACGGTTCGGCAAACCCCGATCGTTAATAAATACAGAGCGCAAGAACGTCGAAATTGAAGAGAGAAAGAGAAAGAGAAAGAGAGAAAGAGACGGTAAAGAAAATATGAAAACGCATCGCCGTCGCCGTTTTCGTTTCAACTCTCTGTTCGCGAAGCCCTTCTTAATTGGTTCGTGGCCCGTCCGAATGGTTTCTCCTAATTAGTAAATTAAAGAGGCTGCGCCGGAAAAGCCGGGGCCTGCAGCCATAAGATCACAATACTACCAGTCGTTTGAACGTGATCCGTAAAACTGCCGCGGAAAATACGAAATCGCACTGCGACCGCGGAATGGCAACGTGAAGCTACATTGGCTGGAAACGAATCTGCTAATCGCGGTTGTCTGGCTTCCATGACGTGACCTTAACACGCTTCGTACTGCCTTGATCCCATCTTGCACGGAGGAAATATACAAAATATCCAATAATGAGAATATAAAAAGCTGGAGGGACTATTATGCACTGTCGTTTTAACAATTTACCGACCGGCGATTATTTCAAAATTTTTGTAAGGCTCATGATGCATGACTGAAAACTTTTTAATGGGTCTTTCAACGCTGACAGCAATTTTTATTGCGAATCAACAATGCATCCCCAGTAATGTTACCTAATAATGTTGTTACAAATCTTTAAGTTTCATTTTGATACCTTGCCCTACAACGAGTCGGAACGAACTGGATCTTATAAACATGTATTTCCTTAATTTTCTTTAAACGGACATAACATTTTATTTAATTGATGATTGTATACGGTCATTGGAGAATAGCTAGGCGCGCAGTAACTACAAATTTGTTTTTTCTTTTTGTCGTTCTGCGGAGGACAAATAAAGTCCTCTTTATAAAGAAAGTTACACTGTTATTGTAAAATAACTCGTAGGCCAAGTGGTTAACAGACTTCCGATCGGTAAAGCGTTAAGATTCGAAGCGTTTGAGGTTGTTGGTTTAGTACTTAAACAAAGGATTCCATTTTTATTCACGAATATCGGTTTACACAAGCATGTATTCGTCGATAACATGGTGGGACATTTCTTCAAAATAGGTGAAATTTATTAAATAATGTTTATGGTAGGAAACAGGTTAACCCTTTGCACTTAAAGCAATTTTAATTCTAAAATTAAGAGATTTCTTTCAACCTCGACCATTTTTATTCTGTGCAATCCTTTTTACACTATGCACCTGATGTTAAACATGTTTCCTCATACAACAGTTGAATTTTCAACAATTTATGGAATACAGACGAATTTATTAATGTGATAACTGTTTTGAATATGACAATTTTTACTAGTGCTACAGAGTCACCATTCGACTACAAAGGGTTAAAAGTAGCACTTTTCGTAAACTGATACATCATTGAAATATTTTTAACACTTTGACTGCCACGTCACCCATATATGGGTGACAGAATTGTTTGTCCATGTTTAAAAATAAATTTGTACATTAATATATTCATTGCACTAAATTTAATTGAGATCTAGTAAATAGAAGATGGTTGAAGGAGAACTTTGTGTCATACATTTTAAGTTTTCAATCGTTGTTTCCTTAAATAAATTACTATGATTTTATGGGATTTTTGAGATAGTTGGTTGGGCAGTTAAAGTGTTAAAGGGACACACCTTTGACGGGAATCTCGCAGAAAATACGCCGTCACGCCAATGCTACACCCTCCTAGATCCGCCGCCATCTTTCTAGACTCGCGAGGTCGCTTCGCCACGCTCTGATTGGTCCGTGCGTTTCGTTAATAATTCGAAAACAAAACGTCAAATCGCGAAGAGGCAAAAGAAAATGTTACTTGGAATCGGTTCGCGAATCTCCCGTTCGAAATGTCTCTGATGTTTACGGGACATCCTGTACCGCAAGCACGGATAAGATCTCGATAATTGATAGTCACGCCTCTAATTACTGGAAGAGAAACCTCGCGACGCAAGAATTTGTTTTCCGGAGAGGAATCTTTGCCGAAAATTTAAGTGAGCGCTACCGTATGGACCGGGACGAGTGGGTTGCTCGTTGGTTCGGCATTCGGCTCGCATACCAATTAATGTCATCGAAACGCAGGCGCTAGGAGCCCCGTTAATTAAAAGTAACCCGGATAAATGCGTTTTCACCGCGACCAAATTGATTTTCGCTACGAGCAATCGCGGCCCGGCTAAACGAGCAACGGAAGCGGCCCGCAACAGCAAAAATGTATACAACACGCGGGATAAAACCTGTCAACGGCGCCAACCATCGACAAATCGACCAATCGAAAGCCTATCTCCATCCTTTCGACCTACATGCCCGGCCCTCATTAGTGGCGACGCTCGACGCCAGATTGTAATTACTTTTTCGACGATGTTTCGCGCATCGCGGACCTTCAACACAGCGCCGTGCGGCTTTATTAAAATATCGTGGCCCGGTTTGTTTTCTACCGCCGCGCAACGGTCCCAAATCCTAGAAAGCTGGCCAAAAAACCTGAAATCGCTACTGGATTTATTGGAATATGAGCATATAATAAAACTCACTATGCTATTAAATATAAAGTAAAATTTATATATTTTATTAACTTCTCTAGAAGCAGTGAGACACGTCTTTACTCTTTGAAAGAAACGTTACTACTAACAGACACAAGAGATCGAAACATAGAAGGAACAGTCCAATATAAACAACTGACGATCGAGGGTCCCATGCCGAGGAAAACATACAATGTATGCATACAGTGGGGGACAAAAGTATTCGTACACTCTTCAAACCTAAATAACTTTTTTAAGATTGGACCAAACGTCTTGACTTTTTTTGAGCAACTAGTTGCATTGATTTAATAAATGATATACAAAATAAATTTTGTAAATATTGGAATTAATGTGAATCACATGATTAATAAGAAAGGAACTTTTTAAATATTTTTTATTTGAGCCGCGCACAAAAAATTTTAAATACGCATCTAGTAGATCTATGATAGTTATACGCATGCAGAAAAATTCATTAAAATCGATCGACGTAGACACGAGCTACGTGCCATCGAAAATTGTGAAAATCGGAATTTTTCACGATTCTTCATGAGTTTCTGCTTAAACTACAGAAATTCTTACATCTTTCTACGCGTGCCATTTTTTCCCGCGTCAAAAGCATATTTTAAATTTTCATTACGAGTTGAAATAAAAATGTTTTAAAAAATGTCTTTTCTTCTTTCCCACGTAATTTCTACCAGTTAGAATGATTTCAAAATTATTTTTGCATATCATTTAGTAAATCAATGCTGTTAGTTGCTCCAGAAAAGTCAAGTCGTTTGGTTCAATTTTGAAAAAAGTTATTTAGGTTTGAAAAGTGTCCGAATACTTTCGTGCGCCACTGTATATAGGTCAACAGCCGGTTAATCGATCCTTCCTATTAAAGAAATAATAAATTCATTTTGTTGTAAATTTATGAAATAAATTGCAACAGGATTCATCTGAAAATTTGGATTTCAACTTTTGCCAGGCTTCCGATTACGATTCTAATTTATTTGACTTCCATAAAAATGAATGCTGTAATGTAGTTTGGAAGTCTGGCGGTGATGCTGAAGTTAGAATTTCTAAAAACGAAATGGTCGATGGAATATGGCGGACGGCTATTCGATGAAACGAATAGACTTTCACAGTATCGTTTTATTGCGTTCATATTAGAAACCTATTAGAGCGACTTGCGAGTTTGTGTATCCGGTTGCGGTGAGATACGTTCATCGACATATCCTCGACGGAATCTTAATTGCTTGGACGTAATTCGGTTTCATTAGTTTCATCGATGACAAAGTTTCTTCGGTTCTGTTTAACTCGGTCGATAAACATCGTTAAATTATTTTATCCGCGGTTCCCCTCGAAAGAAAGTCGCCTTTCTCCGGCGTTCACGTTCGTTTTATTCATAACGTTCGTGACCGGCTACTGGTCACCGCAAGACGTCGTCGTGTTCTTGAAACGTCTGCGAACGTGGCGAAAGGAATGCTCCGTGCCGCCATTAACATTTTACCGCGCTGAAAAGATGTTGTTTAAATAGTTCATCTACTGAAGTGGGAATTTTGATAAATTTTTAGTCGCGAAACAGAAATATAATGCAGTTTATAACGATACGCGCAATTTTTACCAAATACGAGAATTTAATGTTAAAACTGAATTTTCATATCGAGTATCAAACTTAATACACTTTTTGAAAAACATGCTGTTTGCTGAATGTTTATTCGATTAACTTAACTTTCTACGGTTATTTTTAGTATTATTGGGCTTTTCAATTGTTAAGAATTTTTTTAGAAAAAAATTATTTTTAAAGAAAATAAACCATGTACAATAGAAATATTGTACATTAAAAAGTATCTCGATATTAGAATTAAAATTGCTTCGAATGCTAAGGGTTAATAATTTGCATTAAAAAAAAACGGTAATCGTGCCCGCATTTCACAGAGAGCAAGTTTCGACAGGTTCCATCTTATCAGCTTTCGTACAACCGCACCGACAAAGTACTGTTGTCACGTGAGAGGTGGCTTACGACCGATAAGGGTTAATAGTCGGAATTCCACTACTTCTCGGAACCGCCCTCATCCGCCTCGATCGCGCTACATCATATAATGTAAATAATTATATCGGCGGCATCGGTGAAACATCACACGCACGCCCGCAGTCGCACGCATCCTCGCTCGCACACGGCCGGGCACACGCACACAGTCCGCGATGGCCGTTGCTACAATAACAATAAACTAAAAACGAAAAAAATACAAACAAGAAGGATTTGATTAACGGGCGGAGCGAGGTAAAAATCTGGTGGTAATCAGCATGGCTTGGCGGAAGCTCGTAGCGATCGGTAGCCAAGAATATTTCCGGAGAACTCGAGCACGTCACGAAGGGATTCGCACGCGAACGAGTCGAGATAGCTGGGCTGGTCGTTGAAAAACCCTTAACCCCCGGCATCCGGCAGCATCATCGAGAAAGCAACCCTCCGAGATGGTATCCGCGTGCGTTTCTCGCAGCGGCGTCCGCCGTGGTCCGCGGTAAAAACCGCGTTGCACCGCTTCCTGCTACAATTACATAAGTTTCCCGCGACAATGCCCGAAACCAGTCTTGTAGAACATGTCCCGACCGGCTTGTCGCGATATAATCTCGGTCATCTCTCTCTCTCTCTCTCTCTCTCTCTTCTCTCTGTTTCTCTCGACTCCCTCTCGGCCCTTTTGATTCCCTCCCCGAGGTTCCAGGCTCCCGAGACAATTGCGCGTGTCCGGCAAAATTACACGAGTGCCGCAATGCCCACGAGTTTCGACCTACTATAGCTCTCCCTTTCCCTTCCTCTTCCTCTCCAATTCTCTCTCTCTCTCTTTCTCTCTCTCTCGGTTTCGACCAGGTCTCTCTCTCTTTCTCTCTCCCTGTCTCTCTGCTCTCCTGGCAGAAGGTGGTACGTGTAGCACGTGTCACGTCAGACGTACGCTATCAATCACACGCGAGAAACACGGTTCTCGGAAGCCCGACATGCTCTCGTGTCCTCTCCATGCCGCAGCCGTGGAATCTCGGCGACGCTCTCGCTCGGTGGCGTGTATGCACGCGATGCATCCGTGGAAACGGTGCACCGGGGTTTACACACGTCGCTCGCGAAATCGTCGAACCACCAGGCCCTGCCGACGACAGTGTCTTATTACTGAGAGGGGACCGCGAGGAGGAGACACGGACACTTCCTGAATGGGAAATGAATCAGGTGCACCCGTGATGAATACTCCCGCTGAGCCGTTCACCTGGTCTTCGATCGCTTGGACTTTTATTAGCTGCAGATTTCACGAAAGATGAATCGTACCAGCCTTCGTTTCCACGGTGGGTATTCTAGAAAACGTACGTCGATCTTTATTTCATTAGTTGGAGAAGTTGCTCGATGTTTGGTGAACCGAATGTGGTTGTTAACCCTTTCGCTACGAGCGACTTTTCCGCCGCGGCACTCTCCCTGAACGAACCGCCGCGCCGAAAAGTGCAACCGCGTTTATGCCACACTGCAACTTGAGTTGTTTTGACGATGTTTATTGAAAAAATGAAACTTCCCTTTAACCCTTTCAATACCAGCGCTCTGTCCACCATGACACTCCCGCTGTACGGGGCGAAATGCTCCGAAAACTCACACATAGCGCGTGGTCGGTCCTCTTTTGTATGAAGATTATTTTGCTAAGTCAATTAGCTTCAATTAATCATTCTGTTAAGTCAAGAAAGTCGAAACATATTAGACTGTGAAAATCACTTGGCCATGTTTTTAGACGATGAACCACAGAAGTTCTATTCCGATGGGATTATGGCTCTACCACAAAAATGGCAAAATGTCATAGATAATCATGGCCAATATATACTCGAATAAAATTCATTTTGAATAAAAGAAAAATTTACAAAAATCTCTTAATACTTTTCCGACTATCGAATATATTTGTGAAATCTATTCTAGAGCTAACTCTTAACTTGAATTGGCCCGGGTTATTAACAAAACTTCCTCGAGCGAGCTTATCTTTAATTAGCTCCAGATCAAGCCTCCCAAAACTGGATCAGCCTTAGTTAGTTCCGCATTATCATCCTAGGAATCGTTTAAGCCTCGATTAATCCGAGATTAGGTGTCCTTGAACTCCAACGGCTCGAGTTAGGTCTAAATTAGGTTCGCTTCAGGAGAACTAAGCCTGAGCCGCGTCGGATCCGACTGGCCAGGTTCGTAACTAGCAGCGAAGCGTCAATTAGTCGCCAAGTTTCGCCGAACTTGCTAGAACTCAGCTCCGTCGGCGACCCAGTAACGTCGCCAAAGATAACAAGATGCAAACAACTCGATATCGCGATTTAAGACTGCGCGACCGTCTGGAGTCCTATATTAGAAGCGACTATTGACAGTGGTACGTCGGCCTGTGTTCGCGAATTCGAAGTTGGCGAACGCTTTTCCAGTTTCCGGTGGTAGACGTTATCGACAACGAAGACGGGCAAGTTTGCGAGATGCTGACAAAACACGCCGGTGCTTACTTAACCCTTTTACTGTCGAGCGAAAGTATCGTACCCATGCGAAGAATACCGAGGCCAATTTAACGAATTTGCAAACGTTCGGGATCCCACGACACTTACTCCAGCACCTTCACAGAGCGAACCTTATTTTGTGACAAGTTAAATCCAAAAACAATTCTTTTAATTCTCTTGCAATTAAATTTATAACGTTTATTAACATTTCTAATGTTTTATAAATTTTAGATCGAGTTTGCAAGCAATGCGAATAGCAAGACGATATGGGAAATATGGTATCGTCATAATTGTGGCATCTTCAGGTGGCATAATTGGCTAATTGTGGCATCTTCAGGTGGCATAATTGGCTAATTGTGGCATCTTCAAGTCCGTCGAGCGACACTCTAAGAAAAAGTGTTGCGTTCTTTATAGTATGCCAAAAGTAAAACAAAATAGGGATTACATAAAAAAAAGAGACTAGGATTCGTCATTTCAACTCTCTGCTACTCTTCCTTTTCTGTTCGTCGCCAACCCCTTTCGCGTCTGAAACTTCAATCGCTCGAAACTTTGCTGGTTAATGGAATGATAATGATTTTTATTGTGAAAGTAGTCTAAGTCCATTTTTCAAGAAAATCAAGCTGGCTATTTTAACGTTTACATTTCTATGTTGCCTTCTCATTTCGAAAGAAATTGTAAAC
>CM052099.1:9799271-9831278 GCA_028453745.1 Agapostemon virescens
AATATATTTGAAATCGCTAAGATTTTGTGAAACGAAAATTAGTTGGTTAATGGAATGATAAAGATTTTTATTCTGAAAGTGGCCCAAGTCCATTCTTCAAAACAATCACGCTGGTTATTGTAATATTTAGATTTCCACGTTAACTTTTCATTTTGAAACAAATTTTAAATAATATATTTGAAATCGCTAAGATTTTGTGAAACGAAAATTAGTTGGTTAATGGAATGATAAAGATTTTTATTCTGAAAGTGGCCCAAGTCGATTCTTCAAAACAATCAAGCTGGTTATTATAATATTTAAATTTCTACGTTAACTCTTCATTTTGAAACGAATTTTAAATAATATATTTAAAATTGCTAAGATTTTGTGTAACGAAAATTGCTGGTTAATAGAAAGATCAAAATGTTTATTTTGTAAATAACTGTAAGGGTGCGATGCTGGTAAAATGCTTGTAAAATTTAAGTAGTTTCTTGCAACCCTTTCGAGTATGCTAGGCACGTGCAACTTTAGTTGTTGCCGTGGCAACACAGAAAATCGAGTAGAATACGATGGCAAACGTTGCATAAAGAGAAACAAAAACTTAAAAAAGCTGCAATGTTTCATTTTCCTTGATCCCTCGTTCCCTTAACCCCTTAACCGTATTTACTGCTTGACTGCTTCCAAGGGAGTTCCCCTAGTTGTGGGGATGGAATTTTTAAGAGCATACAGAGAATACTTAATACATTACCTACCGGTGGTTATTTTATGCTTTTTAAATGTTTATGGTCGGCGAGTAAAGGGTATTTAATGAATCGTCGAAGAGAAACAGCAATTTCAATTGCGAATCAACGAGTCACGCTTAGTATCGTTACCCGGTTATTTCCTTTTTCAGCCTTATTACGCGTAAAGAGATTTGCTGCAGGTATTATTATTAATTCTGTAGGTTTTTATTCAATAAAAACAACGATTTTATATATTTCGATATAATTTATATATCTCAAACGAAGAAAACGATTTATCAGTCGAATTAAAACAATTTAACGTCGAATTCTATTAGCGCGCGTACACAAAACGATTGGCAGATTAATTATCCGTACAGTTCAGGATTTTATTTAATAAAAACCTACATTGTATACTTCCCTTTCGGTCGCAGCACAATGACTGCAAATCTTATCGACGAGCTCTCGGGGTAAGTGAAGTGTTAAAATAATTGAATATTTGCAACCACGTTCCAATATGGCGTTCGGTTCACCGGATACGAACGTTTCGCGTGAAGCTTTCGTACGTAACTTGCGTTCGAATGCATAATAAATCTGGCTTCGAGTTTACGATTACAATGGAAGAAAGTTAGTCGTTGCAAAAAGACCAGCAGGATATTGTTCCCGCAGCCACGCTTCCGCTTTGCACAATTCGCGCGACCTCTTTGTCGACGCTTCGGCGCGGTGTTTCGCCGATGTTTGAAAGACTCGTTTCGCTCTTGTTTCCAGTCCATCGCTTTTGTCTCGGTTTTTCTTTCTGTCGCTCTTCTTTCATCTTGGCTCTTTCGAAGGTTCGTCGAGCCCGACGACAAACGAGCGACCGTGACGCGCCGGGAACAGGGAATAAACGACACGGTCAGTCGGCGAGCGTGAATGCCTGGAAAATTGGAAGGCAGACTTTTCGATTTTTCGTCGTGCTACGTTCCATTCCTACTTTCCCGTCCCGTTCTCTCTATCGTCGTAAGCCGTTATTGGTTCTACTTTTCCGGTTATTTTGTTCTTCGCAAATTATTGGCACAGCGCTCTCTCTCTCTCTCTCTCTCTCTCTCTCTCTCGTTCTGACACCAGAAGCAAATTATTGTGCGTACAAGTAAGTCTCCGCCGTTTTAAACGGGAATAACATTTTATGTAATTGTTGATCGTATACGGTCATTGGGGAATAGCTAGGCACGCAGTAACTTTCCTTTTCGTCATTTTGTGGAGGACAAAGAATGTCCAGACACTGTTATTGTAAAATGAGTCGTAGGACAAGGGGTTAATGCTTGGTAGGTTTAACACTAGATTTACGGATGTTGATTAATACCTATTTTTACCGAAGTGAGCCAATTTCACTTATACAAGAAAATTGAAGATTTTTGCAAACAAAATAGTTCCAAGTGAATTTAAATGAAAGATATTGGAATATGGGTATAAAATAAAATTACACTTTATTGTAAAATATGAAATAGAATTTATATATTTTAATAGCTTCTCTAGAAGCACGTTGTGAGACACGTCTTTACTCTACGAAAGAAACGTTACTACAGACAGACACAAGAGATCGATACTGAGGAGAAACGGTTGAATATAAACAGTTGAAGATCGAGGGTCCCATGGCGGAAAAATATACAATGTATGCATATATAGGTTCGACAGCCGGTTTATTCGATCCTTCCTAGTAAAGAAATAATAGATTTATTTTGTAGATAAAATTTATGAAATAAATTCCAACGAAAGACTTATTACTAAAAGATTCATTGAAAACATTTTTTACATATAAACTCTGTTTTGAAATACATTTTCTGCATCTATTTCTATTACATGATTTTTGAAATTACATTTCTTCCGTGCGTCAGTCGTATGAATTTTTATCAATGGAGTGGATCTGTTCTCGACATCTTCTCTATATTTATTTCTCAGCTCTTCGCCCGATTGGAAAATAAAATCTTTTCTTGAAATATTTACATTAGTGGTAAGCTATGAATTTCATGTGTTATGCGATAAACTGTTAAATCACTTTATGAGTCAAATTGGCTCGCAACCGTAAAAATTGTATATCACATTCAATAATGCGGAATAGAGGGGACTGCGGGGGAGAGATATATTTCATTTTGTAACTAATAACCAATATATGTTTTTAAACAACATACAACAACGTATAGAATAACGTATAACAAAAAAAACGTATAATTTTTATTTTAATGTCTGCTTCAATGAAGAAATTCAGTCGAAACATTCTGATGAAAATATTTTTAGAAGAAATGTAGAGTAAATGTGGAAGTACATTAGAAGTCACACTTCTACGACTACAAGTCGTAGGCCAAGGGGCTAATCCTTTTCAGTTCACTTGCCGATCCACCCGCCATCCATCCTACAATTATTACTTTTAATTAATTTTATATTATTGACGTTGTCACTGTTGCGACAAGGTTTGAGTCAGATTTGCTTGGAGCGAAGCGGATTGTTGGGTATGGATCAGAATCAGTTGAGAAGTAAAGTTTGCAGATGCGGCAGTGAATCGCCAGTCTTTTGTTAACTATTTTAAATGGGTCGACAGTATCGCAGTAGAACAGCTATGTTCATGTGCACTGCTTGGTCTAGTTAGACAAACTAGGGTTAGGTTTGGATTAACTTAGCAGTGTTGATCAGACCCGAACTAGGTTGATTCTTCATTAGATTACAATTAGGTCCACATAGCCTGAAGTAGCTTTGGTTATGTCAAGATTTACTTCGATCACAGTGGATCAACCTTGAGTAGGTCTCGATGAAGCGTATGTTAAATAGATCAATTTTGATTCGATGTAGTGTATTTTTCGAGGTGGGGGAAGTATATATAAAATATATAAGCCCAAAATAAGTCCACTTGAGCTGGCTCATTCTTAACCAGTTAACTGTCATTGATGAGTATACTCGTCATGGAGAAGTAGCACGATTTTGTGTATTGAAGAGTATACTCGTTATGCGTATAAAGTAGCGACCGTTGGCTATTTAAATTGTATTTTTTTAGAAAAACAAAACATATTCCCAAATTTCAAGATGTTTAGAATATTTTGAGGCCATGGCGGAATAAAACAAGCAAATAAAAAATATAAATAATTTGAGATGAAATCATGCGTCCCCGTATGCACCGGCTGAAATAGCTTACCAGTTCGCATAACGTATTTATTTATGTGCGATGATAACGTTTTTTAGATGTTAGCCTAAAAGGGTCAAAGGCAAAAGTCAGAAAGCTGATTTATAATAGGATTCCTTCAGGTATGGTCAATTTAGTTTTTATTGCGTTTTTAGTTTAATATGTATATAACAAGAAACAAGAACTGCAAGAAATAAACGACATCAGTCCTGCTGTTCACTTAACCAGCGAAGGAACGGGGAAGATCTTTGAAACTTTTCTGTTATTCCATGAAAAGTTAACGATGGCGAATAGATCCACGAACTCAAAAATGTCACTGGACCAGCGGTGTACGTCCGACGACGATGAAACGCGCGTAAAACTCTGGTCGTCACCGGAATCGAATCGGCTTGACCGATTTCCGGTATCCGGCCGAAAAACCACCCCTTTATCCACTTCGCGGCCAACACTGCCCTCCATCTTTACGACGCGGCCGTCGATCGTTTCCGGCTGCGATAGTTTCGCGTAGCCAGCATAAAACGCGACCATAAGAAGGACCTTTTTTACCAGATGCTCGACACCCACACGACCGTGTGCATTACGAGTTTTTCCTTTCAAGTTGCGACCTGAAAACCCCTTGCACTCGACGGTGTAACTCTTCCCGCGGAAATGTAAATGCGGAAGAAGGAACCAATGGGCGCCTCCTTTATCACAGTTGCAAGAGAATTGTGCTGCTCCTCGTACATTTGTGGCTATTATAATCTTTCTGTTTATTTTTTGTCCGGAAGTTTCTTTGTGCCGATTAATGCCACGATCAGTAAATAAATTACTTTTGCATCTGTTAAGGCTGAAAATATTCTACAATCTTATCGTTTTATGTTTTTGTGAGTTAATCTGAAATGAAAATGTACTAGGTGTTTCAAAATTGTTCGGGTTTCTTGAAATTGGCCGTTTTAAGCAACATTTTCCTTTGCTTATGTCGTGCTCTTATTGGTCCGTGTTTTTTCTTAATAACTCCAGAAGAAAGCCGCGTACAACATCTTTGCCAAGGAGAAACTTTCTTGAAATAACCCCAAGAATCACCCTCCCAGAAGTTTTAACAGTTTTGGGACACCCTGTATAAGATCAGTAAGCAGCAAGCAGAGTTTAAGTATTAAGCCACTTGCATACAAACGCACACATTTTTCGCTGGCAACTTTCATGATGCATTTTCTGCTGGTAATTGTCTTGACACACGTTTATATTTATTATTTCTATTATTTATTATTATTATATATATTATTAATAATTATGTGACAATTATCGTGGCACTTGTTTGTAAGCAGTTTGTTTAGACATTTTGGTATGACAATGTTTTTTATACATTTTTTGGTCGTACTTTCCTCGATACAATTTTCGAAAACATTTTCCTTGACAGATTTTTTGGTGACTATTTTGTTGATGGACTCTGCATGACAGTTTTTTGGTATTTCTTTTGATGGAAATTTCGTCGATACATTTCCATCGTGTAGTTTATTTATACGAATAATGATAACGTATTCCCAATTACTATCTATATTACTATCTTTTAATTACAATGTATTCATACATCATCGCTGATATCCGCATGAAAGTGATGTTTGATACGTGAAAGCTATACATCCTCTATACGAAACATTAAAATATGTAACACAGAGACTTGATTAACTTCCTGCATGGTGTGTCAATGCATTACAGTTCTAAATGAGGAAACATGTCAAGTTAAATTGATTTGTGCAATTCTATATGTGTACGGATATTGTTACAAATACGTAATTTGGGCTAACATATTAAACGTGGAGAATAAATTACTTATATTGTATGCATGATATTGTGTATATAACTCTGGTACGTATTGTCTATCCTCGATGAATGCGAATTACTACAAAAGCTGGCAGAAAATGTCTGTTAACATTCAATAGGTTTTTAATTAATTTTTAGTTTATCCAAATTTGTAGTGGAACCAATTAAATTTTATTCAATTTTGAGTTCGCGAATTTCGTTGGAATTGTATGGAACGCGGTATGGAAGTTATTATTTAGATAATTCTCTTCAGAAATGAATTTATACAGACAGAAATGGATGGAAACTTCGGTTAGTTACGCTCTATGCAAATGATTTTCGCAGAAATTACTGTAAACAAGTAGGAATGAAAATAATTGTGGCTCTATTAAAAAGAAATGCAATTCTTAATTAAGACTATTGATTTCGTTCACGAGATTAAAGTTAAATATTTCCTAGTGTATCAGAATCCTTAACACTTTACCGATCGGAAGCTTATTAACACTTTAACTGCCTAGCCGACAGTCTGAAAAATTCCCGAAAATCAAAATAATTTATTTAACGCAACAACAATTGAAAACTTAAAATGTCTGACACATAGTTATCCTTCAACCTTCTTGCAGTCTCCAGATACGAATTAAATGGAGTGCAACGAATGTGTTAGCATAAAAATTTATTTTTAAACATAGACGTGGGTGACGTGGCAGTCAAAGTGTTAACAGGATTTTCAATAATTGCATTTAACAGAATGAATCTTAAAAAATTACTTTCACATTGTAGTTTGTAACGACATTATTATATAACGTCACTAAAGATGCCTTGAGGATTCTCAATAAAAATTCCTACCATTGTTGAAAGATCGGTTGAAAAGTTTTCAATCATGGATTGTGGACCTTAAACAATTCTGAAACAATCGCCGGTCGGTAAAATGTTAAGTAACAACACAATAATAAATTTATCATAAAATTTTGTTCCACTTGACCAGCCGTGTTTCATTTTACTTGTCCATACTTGCATGCTCCTTTTATCTCCGTGTCAACACAACGTTTCAAAATCAATACGCAATTCGGACAAACATATACAACAATTTCCTCAAAATACACGCACACGGGTGTACATTACATCGTTACACCCTCTCCCCCCTCAAATTTGCAACAATGTAAAAGATAATTATTCGAATTAAATCTCGTCTCTCGAAGATTCGAGTCTGGAGTTCCTGAAATCGTGTTCTTCCCTTTCATCTCTGCGCAGAAACAAACGGACAATTTAAAAAGTAATTCCAGCAGCCAGCGTATCTCGTTTCCTGGCATTTAAAAATTCGCGGACGTTAGCAATCAGCATTCAATTCTCTTCCCGAGAATCAGAAATTATTATTTCGGAAGTCGGGGGAGAGAAGGTGGGGGCAGGGGAGAGTCCAGAACGAAGATTAAAGTAATTTTCGCACGGAGAACGTAGTCGACGGATCGAGAAAAATCGGTCCCGGTAATAAAACGAAGAAAATTTCGGTTGCGAGCTGAAAACCAGCCGGAGGACAACGTAATTGTAGCCTGATGAGCAACGTAACCCGAGCGTGGTGTACAACGAGCAGCTCTTAACAGACACGGGATCCTCTCCGGCCCGTAATCAGGCAATTTTCTCTGTGTCCAATTCTCTGGCCGCTGCTCCGTGTTATCGACACCTTTGCTTTTTGTTTGCTCCTGTCAGCTGCCGCGATCTTCATTCCCAGAACCCCAATTACGTCGACACCGATTACACCCAATTACTTCCGAGCCCATTCAGAGACCCGTTCTACACCGGACGCTTTATTTTCTGAACGCTTATCCGAAAAACAGCCTGATCGATCTGAACCCTTTCGCGGAAAATTGCCGACCGATCCGGTTCCACACTTTTATCTGCGATTTTTCCGGATTCGCGCAACTCGGGATATTCAGGCAACGGTAAAATCGAACGGAGAGTTACGGTGACTGCCGTTAACTCTCGAATCTCGAGATTTTGGTACGTTTTAACCCTCTGCACTCGAACGGTGACTCTCAGGCACCACTGAAAACGGCTGCAGCACTATTTAACACTAGACCACCGAATTATAAATCCAACGATATACATTGCTCTGTAATAATATCGAAACTGCATGTATTAAAACTTCATGCAATACTTATTCTACGGTTATACGTCATTAACACTTTCTCACATCACATAAGGGTGATGGAATTATTTGTGCGATTTTAAAATAAATTTTCACGTTAATATATTCATCGTATTCAATTTGACGGTGGCCCAGAAAATGCAAGGTCGGAAAACTACTCAGTGAGTTTTAGTTTTTCAATTTTTATTTCACTCGTTAAGTTGCTTCGACTTTATGCAATTTTTTTAGCTGCTAGTTTGGCAGTCAATGTGTTAAAAAAGTACATCCGAAAATTTCTCAGGAAAACATTTTTATAACTTCAATAAATGTGAAAGAAAAAACTAGGGACCAGTCGAAATGACTGGTTTGGTAGTTCTAGTGTGAAAACAATTTTTACATCGCTATACTTGTGTCAAAGACATTCGTAAAAATTTGTCGTTGCAGGGACGAATAATGGTAAACAAATTTCGTATGTAAAATTGCAATTATTTGAGAATTAATTCAACTAATTGGTAATTTATTTGTCTAATTTCTTTAATCCTAGTTGAAGAAGACCACCTCTATCTCTTTCGTTTTTTTTTTGTGAGAAGAAAAATATCTACAGCAATGAGCACAACAGATCAAATAACCACAAGCTTTGTATAAAATCACCATTTATTTCTAGGAATATAGAAGTTTGGCAGCGTTGAAAATGATGAAGTGGGGCACAGAAAAGGAAGTACGAACGTTTCGTCCTGGTAAAGGACTCGTCAGTAAGGCTATCTAGCCAATCCTGCCAAAGACGCTGGGATATCGGAAGGCAGTTAAGGTCGGTGCACAGAGTAAGGCAGTAACTATTGTCACCTACAATAACTCCGAAAGTATGATAGTAGCAGAAAAGTTTTCCAAGCAAAAGATGCATGGGTCAACAGGGGTTGTAATTTGTGACGTTAAGCGTTAATCTTTTATTCCTAAGTAGAATTGCTACAGAGATGTGAAGGTCACCTTTGTTTTTTAAAACAGAATGCTATTAAAGTTTTTGAAGATCAGCAAAAGTCATTTATGACAAGAAAGGCGAAATAAAATTGCTAATCTATTATCAATTTTTTTTATAAGTCTATAGAAGATTAGAAATTCGTTTTTCTCGAAAATGCTGCACGTCGAAATATGTAAAAAAATATTAGAAAATTTGTTTGCTCAGTGACACGCGTGCACACACGTACACCCGGCACGAATGCAAGAGAATACCTAATCCAACAACAAGCTATAAAATGAAAGAACCGTGCGAAAACTCTCGAAATTCATTCCGATTTGCCAGAGGACTTAGCCGTATCGATCCCGGAAATCGTTCCAAGTCCCACTCGTTTCCAGGAATCGAGTTCAGTGGCACTTACGAGATAGTTTTCCTTTTCCGAAAGTTTCTTCGGAAGCGAGTTCGAAAATTGATTGACGAAGGGGAAACTTGACAAATATCGTCGGCAATTTTTTCCCCGGGAGAGAACGAAAGTGGAGAGAACGCGCGAGCGAGAGATGGAGACAGAGAGGGGTTAGAGGAAGAAGAAATATTCGTGTCCAGGTTGAGAAGTCGTTGCCTAAATGTGAACGATAACGTCTTAAGGGTTGATTCAGCTTCAGAGCCGGGGGCGGAGAGGGTTGAGAATAAGGACCAGGAAGGGAGGTATCGAAGGTACGAAAGAACAAGGAAGACGAGGGGTACACGGCCAAGGCGGATCTTATGGCACCCTACAGTCGACATCACTCCTGCTAACCGATTTTGTACGTCGTCGACAGAAAAGCTTTGCCGCATTAAAGGGGAGTAACGACGTCGTCGAGGACGATCCTGACGGCTATTTTCATAGCAGTGAACTGTTTCCTTTCGTTACGCCAGAAAAATCATCCCCTTTCTCTTTTGAATTTCTCCAGGATTTCGAACCCCTTCACTCCACTATTTTTCCGATAACTAGTGGTGCTTACCGAATGCAATGATTTTCGTGGAGGTTAT
The DNA here is from genome assembly GCA_028453745.1 of Agapostemon virescens. NCBI lineage: Eukaryota > Metazoa > Arthropoda > Insecta > Hymenoptera > Halictidae > Agapostemon > Agapostemon virescens. The sequence continues at coordinate 9,809,003 of CM052099.1, forward strand.
GAATGATAAGCGTTAGAGGCGAAGTAGATTTCTTAACCCCTTGCCATATATGTTATGACGAGACAGACTCCTATTAAAGATTTTAAACGGAGTTTAAAAACGAATGTTTTTCCGCGTATTCCTAATGGAAAGCCGTTACGCGATTCCCTATGGTTTCCTAAAATGATAGGGACGATAGGTATTGGTTTGGAAATCACCGTAACCGTGGTATAAAATGAAAGGAGTATACTAGAATCTCCGTCGTTTGACATCTGATAGTGCGACCAGTAAGTTATGGCGACTAGTGTCAGATATAAGACATCATATCGTAAGGTTGCAGATATGTCAACAACATAATCTCGGGTGCTTCATTTTGTCTTTGAAAAAGTCTTTAAAAGAGGACCATGGTATTAACACCTTTGTTCTACCACAGGAAACGATTTTATTTTGTGCAGGGTGCACAGTGCTCGCATTTTAAACATTTGCGATAAATTCATGCACGCTTATTTTAGATAGAACCAGAAAGAAAATTTTTTGAATGACATTAATTAATCGAAAACGTAACGAGATAACGCGTAAAATAATTTCAATGATATGAAAGAAAATACAGTTTCCATTTAGACATTTATACGGAAATGCTTTCCTATAGAACGGAACAAACATTGAAGATTGACGTTTCAATGCATGGACCATTTCCAAAATATTCGAATAGCAAAATAATTTCATGGCAAAAATTCTGGACCCCGAATGAAAACCCGATAGAGAACCAGTAATGAAGAAACTTACAAATAGCAATATCGACAGTAATTTATAATCCGGTAATACCACCGATCGTTCGATCTAATTAACCCCTTAATTGCGGCAGACTTTGAGACGCACCGGGCGTACCACACGGTAGGGTTTCCATCACAACATACGACGAAAACGGCGAAATTTTAGACAGGGATACATTTTTGTGAAAACATATTTCAATAATGAAACTAAATTTCACTATACTCAAAGCTTTTTTCACAATATGATTAATGATCTAGTAAAGTGTGATAAACTTCGATAAATGGATACACACATAAACTGAAATTGAATAAAAATGATTTGAAAGAATGAAGCTTCCTGGATTTCTCTGAAATGCTAGCCAAGATTTTGAGAGCTCTCCTTAAAGAGGAAGGTTTGGGGAAGATTTTGCCGTCGGGCCCATGTCGATAGCTCTAATAGTTTGGTCGAGGGGGCGCCTTCAAAGATTGCCAAACATTGCCACACGCTGAAGGGACTACTCCTGTCGAAAATCGCGAAAAATTGGGGAAAAAATTTCTGGTCCCCGATTGCTTTGTAATTTTGTATACACGTTTCTAGACGCGCGGTCAGAGTCTATGGCAATTTTCAGATCGATCGGAATGAAATTACAGAAAATGTGCAGATCGGTGAAATCCGTCAACCCCCAAACCGATACTTTCTGAGGGGGATAAGACATCGGTCGAAAAACTTAGTATCCCAGATTCTTTTCTAAGTCTGGCTACAAGTAACTGGACGCATAGTAAGGGTGTATTTCAATTCCCGGGTCCATTGGAAGCGAATTGCGGCAGTGGCGCGACTTTAAAATTTTGGGGCTGGTGAAAATCGCGAAAATGGGAAAATGGGGTTGATAAAAGGAAGCTTCTTGGAGTTCCCTGCATTGCTAGCGTCTCTCTCTCTCTCTCTCTCTCTCTCTCTCTCTCTCTCTCTATGTAAAATCAGCTGAACATGTTCTCTAAAATAGGTTCGGCTATGCTTAGTGTGTTGCAGCGTTTGTGAATGTTTGTATGTTAACAGTGTTCTCTAAAATAAGCTCGGTTATGCTTGGAGATGTTCGGACGTCGAACTAGTCAGAATGTCAGACGAACAGACGAGTATATTTTAGTTTACATTACCAAATATTTTACGATAAGCTTACCCCTTGTCTCTTGAACAGTCCTTTCACCCTCGAAGCAACTTATTCTTCACTTATCGTAAAGTATCTTGTTAAATTTGAATTGTAGAATTTTAGGAAGAGGAGGGAACCGGCTCCATGGGGGTTCGAACCGGGACCTTGCAATTTGTAGCTGATCAGCTTCTGCACACACCCACGGAACCCTCCGAGTTTCCCTAATCTCCATACGTATTTGGACCGGGGAGGTTCTGATCCCATCGAATTGGGATCGATGTGTAATGAAAAGAAAATTAAGCTGTCCTGAGAGTTCGATTCGTTTTCGACAAATGCGTGCAACTCGAATTTAGGATAACTGTTGAAATTAGCGAATGGCGTTTAATATTTGTATTAAGTAAGTGAAAGATAAAGCGGGACAGCATTCTTTATCTAACCATCAACGATCGAACGAACCATCAAGGTACGTGTTTAGAAGAATGGCCACGATAAAACAAAATATAATTAGGACTAAAGTTGACAAATTGTGAAGTATTCTTATAATAGATAGAATTATAATAATTTCTACATAAAAAATTAAAGGTATAAAATAAAAGTTAATGGAAAATGGTAGATGAGCTATTGTTATTGGGTCGATCTTACGAAATTTGGTCAACCGAATATATCAATTTCGAGTGTGAACAAAGACCTGTGCGACCCGCCGCCATGTCAACCGACCCATTTAATCTCGACTATATTTTCTTCTGACAGTGATTGACAAATCCGAAAATATCTCTGGAATTCGCTCGAACCTTGGACAACGAAAGTTCGATGGTGCTCGAGGACGATGAAGCTGTCTGTTGGTAGCGGACGAAAATAATGAGTTTACGTACGCCGTTGGAAATAATGGTGACCGGTGCATGTATACTCGTTAAAATAAAACCGGCGGGCTCCCGATGAATACGCTATAATTGTAGACAAAAGGTGTGGCAACGAGCCTACACTGTTTCTCTCCCTCTCTCTCTCTCTCTCCCACTCTCTTTCCCCGTCATTTTCCCTTTTCTTCGTTTTGTTTTCTACCGTAGTGCGGTGGTTCGATCGCACTGTTCCTCTTTCTATTTCCCCGATAATTCCACGGCGGATGAAGGAAATTGCCGACGCGGGAATTTCACGATTCATAAGACATTCGAGCGAGGAGCGAGCCACTGTCCCAGAAATTCCGAAAGGGAAGCCGGCATTGATTATATTCTCAAGAATGCGCGTACTCGACGGGGTCGTTAAACCCGATTTACATGACCCGCCGAGCAACGTCGGCCCGAAAGAAAGGGTATGCGAAGGGGAACAACTGCGTTTCCGGTTAGAACATACCAGCTCAAAGTATGAGGCTAGATTGCGATCAGAACGCCGACATTTTCTCCAGGTTTCAACCGGGAAACGAAACCAAGACGTCGACGAAAAGCGAACTTTAACGAACCGTTAACAATCTGTCCTGCGACATCTGGCGAAATCATTGCAGAAATTAGTATTAATAGGGGCGTATAAATAAGTCTCTGAATCGTTGCCTCGTGGCTTCGACGAACTATAAATTCTGAGTTCGAAAGGCTAAAGATTTTTGTGTGATTCATTTCTTATTCTTTATTCTACGATTATTAAATGTTCTCGCTTTCAAAACAGAATTTATTTATAATAAATAGAAATCTTAAAATATTGTAGGGATAATTCGTAGGGATAAAATCGTTATTTTCATTAATGAAAAACCTACAATATAAAACTTGTTCCATTTGAAAGTATTCCACTATGTATACTTGAAATACAATTGTTGATCGTAGCCAATAAAATGATCTGTTCTCCAATCGCAACTTTTAAAAACTATTCCGTGAAATTGACAGTTTCCATAAATTACGAGAATATATTGAAAACGTAAAAGTTAAACTGCGGATAATTGTTCCATATACCTGCAACATTGTACTTTTGACAGATGCACCGAAAATAAGACGATAAAATGGATGTTTTCCATAACCCGATCCCATAAATATACCAATCTTCTCCGAGCGAATTCGCAAATTAAAGCCTATCATTCGATTAAAACTGTGCGCGCGCATCCCCGCTGGGAAGACGGGCGCTTTTACCAAATTATTGTAAATTAAGTTAATGAATCGTGCATAACAAACCACTTAAACAGAGCGTACAACGTTATCGTCGTGATAAATTTCGATCGGCGATTTTATAGCCAAAATTAAAGAGAGAATGTGCTTCGGGGTGCGACGTTTCACGAAAACGTGTCGCTCGGAATGAACGAACTAATAACGGGAAAGTATTAATTGCCGGCGTTATTAATTGTTATTGATCGGACGATGTTATTGGAGGTGGATAAGAGACGTGCAAAGTAAGAAATTAATGGCGCCGTCGCGTCGGACCGGCGAACTTTTTGACGGGAAACGAGGTTACAATCGATCGGTTCTTTACGAAAAGTTACAGTTATTGGGCCGACGTTCTGCGAGTTAAGAGCACAATATTTTTTAAAAGCAGCACGGAATCGCTTGCCACTGCCGTGCTGGTGAAATTCCTTGCACCGCAATTTTCGTTGCGTGTCGACGTTTCTTACATTCTTACATTGTAAGTGAAACAAAATTTAATCACGCTTCATGCCAAACCTTTACACGTCATGTTGAAACATACTTTATTTCCATGTATTACTTTCTACATATTTAATTTCTTTTTTCTTTCAGATGACCGATAACCTTCTTTTCACATTTTCGCACACTTGCTGTTAGTTTATAATCAACTATTATATTTTATTTAAATTCAAATATATCTCCGCAAGGATACTACGTCAAGAGTTTCACTGAAACTTCAGTTTTATTTTACATAAATGTGGACTGTATATTTTATGCATTTATAATACAAGCAAGTTAATGAAATTTAGAATACTGAAACTACTGAAATAATTTAGATACTTCAAGATTTTTAATTTAAATAGGGACTATTTAGGCAGAGAATTTTTTATTTATTCTAAACGGTTAAAAAATGTTGGCAAAGTCTTCGTAAAAAATGATTTTTATCTTTCTACAAGTTAGATTTTAAAGAAAATATACTGTAAGCGGAATATTAAAGTACGCCGTCGTCAAGGATGCATTTTGGCCTAAGGATATAAAATTAATACACCTCTGCTAATAATTCTGTAGCAATCAATAAATTCAGTTTCCACGACGATGGTTTCAATAAATTCCATTATAAAGACCACTCTCAACGACTTCCACAAATACTTACACCCCCAATATCTCTCTCAAAGCACGCTTTTCCATTTTCACGAGGGGAGAAACCAAAGCGGGTAGGAAAATCGAGACCTTTTCGTAAATGAGAGTTATTGAGCGATGAAAAGGGTCTTCGATCCTCCTGCAGCACACATTGGTGAGTTTGGCGAATATGCCTGGGTCCTGAAAGCACCTTTTGAATCATTTGGGTCCTTCGAGACAAGTAATTATTCGACGCGGGATTTATCTGATAATACAGAAAATTTAATTTAATCTATCTATCATTAACGTGCGCTATACCTAGCGATAGCGAATTCGTGAACAATTGCGAGGTGCTACGCAACTGTTTGACAGTTTTTGATTTTTACAAGCAGGTTTATCAATTTAAAAATCGTAAACGAATTGTAGAGTATGTGCTTAGGTTTTTTACAAGTGTTAGATTTATATTAGAATTTTTAAACATCGTTAACTAAGGAAAATAGGCCAAAAATCAGATAATCCGTTTTTACCCCATAACTACCCTCCCGATTGAGATACAGGGTTGAGTTTTTACTCAGTAGGGTTCTTCATGATGCCCTATCCACCAATAATTGCAAATTTAAATTGTATGACACAATAATCCTTCGAACTTCTCGTATTCTCCAGATTCCAACTAAAAGTGCAATGAATAATATTAATGTACAAATTTATTTTTAAACATGAGACAAATAATTCTGTTACCATATGTGGGTGGCATGGCACTCAAAGTGTTAAATCTGAGTAAAAATCTTATAATGTTCGTTGTTTAGGGACTGAGTACATTCTGTTAAGACGCGACAACGTCTTAAGAATACTTTAATTAACGAAGAGGTTTATGGTACGAGCACCGACGTGCCGCTATTTTTGAGGACCTATTCAAGTGACTGCCAGATGTGCTAGGCAGTATTTACCAAAATTCGAAAGGCACATTTATTAGGGTTGTCCTCGGCGGACACGTGCCCGGCCGAGTCGCCGACTTCATACTCAATAGCAATTGCCGTACCATAAACCTCCAGATGTGCATCACCGGACACAGCGAGCGTGCGGCCACCCTCGGGACGATACCTGAGATGTACTGTCTTGTAGAAAATTCGGTGCTAGGCTCACCCCACCAGTGCAGGGTGGGCGGCATGCTAAGACCACGCGATAGATTTGTACGTGCTCATTGGTGGTGGATGTTTCCACCCCATCAAGAAATGAATATAAATACTTGTGCGAGCGCGAGGCTCGCGCTGCTGTTTTACGTTTACGCGATAAGCGCTGTTTTTATTCAACCACGCGTTGCGACGCTGGTTATCCATAGTTTAAAATCAGCTTTACTAAGTTACAGGCAACATTTGAACATAGTGTAACGGTCTAGTCAGGAGTGTAAATATATTATTAAAGTCCATAAGTGTAACTCAACCTGTGTATCGGTTGTTTCTTTACGCCTCTCTTATTACTCACGACAATTTACAACTGTTGTGAGACGGACGTCAGACTACGGTTCGCTATTGCTGCCGAGCCCTGTCAAGACGCTGAACACATTCAATTCAATGTACGATGTAGAATCTGGCAAAGGGGAGCATATGGGCATTTTGATGAAGTTTTAGCGAGAGGTAGTTTTTGGAAAAATATTTAAAGCGTATTTGTTCGGCCATCTTTTATATTGAAGGGACGAAAAAGTAGCCCTTAGAGTTGGACGAAATCGCTAAAAATACGACACACACAAATATCCGATTGAAATCGACCTGGAGCGAAATGTCTTCGTACAGGAGCGCGTACGGGCGGAAAGCTTTCGTCGATTAAAACGCGGCCGAAGATGCAACCCTCCCCCGTCGCTGCATGCGAATTCGTGTAAACAAAACGCTCGAAAACCCTCCTCCCCTGATCCCGCTCAGACTTTTCCGGGAATACTCTTGTTTGCGTTAGGACGTTACGCAACAAATCCATTTGCTCGGTTGCTTGTTTGATTTGACGGAACCGAGGATTCTCGTTTATTTACTCGACCAGTGGTCGCTTTTTTTTTATTCACTTCTACTGCGGTCCCATATTTGCGAAAACGAAGAAATACCGACCCAATTGAGCGATCGCGTTATGGCCGTTTGCGCGCACCGCTGGATATTAGCTGATTATTAGTATTACGCTTGCAAATAGATACGTGGTCCATTCTTTTTAAAATTGTTGATCATTTACAGACAATTAACAGACAATTCCACTGTTCAAAACAATTTATGCAAACACTTTGCAATTTATATAAACACCAGCAGTCTTGAGATAATATACCGATACTCTTGAAACTTTTCAATCTTTGCACTGTTTTCTATTGTTTCTATCTACCTACTTGTATTTTCTATTGTTTCTATTTATCTAAGTACATCCAAAAATTTCTGATGGAAACATTTTTATAACTTGAAGAATTATGAAAGAAAAATCTAGGGATTAGTCAGAATGACTGGTTTGGTAGTTCTAGTGAGTCTTTAATTTTGTGTTTAAAATATTCGGATTTAAAATAAAGTTTCTAGTGATTACTTGCGAGGCTCATGAATTAAATTCTACACCCCATATTTGGTACTATTTTAGTAATTTTGGATCGTAGTAATTGATAGTAGGTCTTCATTCAAAATAAATTGTTCTGTGTAAATGATAAGAAATGAAGTTAACGTAAAAATATTTTATAATAAATATATTTGTTAGATTTTCTAAAAATCATTCATCAGTTCATGATTTTCTAAAAATTTACAGATGCAACCACCGATTTTGAAATCGTGAACTTAATATTTTTCTCTAGAGAAAATCTGAAAGGTCGCATTATTTTCGAACTTCAAGACGGTAAATTTTTTTAGCCCTAAGTGACTTCGATAAATCGTTTCGAATTATGCATCCCCTGGCCATATTGTTCTCCTGGCGTCGGTCCAGCGCGCAATTTGCACACGCTTTTAATTTTCCTCTTTGTAGTTTAATCAATGCAGCAGGGAAACCAATCGCCTTATCGTGCGTAAGAAGCTTTCGCCACCCGAAGCTATTGCCATGCGCGCATTCGGGAGACCGTTTCGTATAAACGGCAGCAGACATTGCCATGGTATTAACCTCTTTAGGGACGAAATTTACAAATGAAAAATGGTGATTCAATTTCCTGCTTGATTAAAATATTATCGGTGCTTCTTCAGTACAAGTTTCTTGCTCTTCTTGGAAATTCTGTATAGCCCTCGAACAGACTTCAATTTTGTTCGACTACTACTTCACTTTATTTCTTTTATATCGTCGGCGCCTTTAGAGTACCAGAAATCATATAAGTACATCAGGAGAAAGTAGAAACGCTGTGTACAACATAAATATTTTACAATAGATACGATCCTATTGATGTAGACATTATTTTACTTCACGGTACGGAAGTAATTAAGATTTGACGTAGTAGAATTGTGTTTGCTCTCTTATGGAAACAGATAATCCATTAAACCGTTACAAGGAAATTAATAGAAAAGAATTTCTGAGCCAAGCTGTTAAATAAATAAATTTTAAATTTGTCGTCCTAAAGAAGAGATGCATTTTTAATACCAACGAAAAATATAATAAACGATATTCGTACATTTTTCCTTATGTTTTCTTAATTTAAAAACTTTATTTCCAATCGTATCAGCACTGTAGACTTAGTTTCCCATTTTTCGTGAATTTCTTAACATTCGACTAATCTGAAAATGCAAAACCATCAGACCTTATAAAATACCGTACGTTCCTAACAATGCCAGAGAATAAATAAAATAAAACGATTCCGTACACAAAGCAAAAATCTCCAAAGCTGGAGTCACATTTTCTTCAGAATCTCGTGCTAGAATCACCCCCCCTCGCTTCGGCTCTCACCTCGGACTTACATCACAGTGCAAACTCGATAAACCCTTGAAGAAAAGTATTCTATGTCCTCCCTGCGCACCACAGACCCACCCACCCCAAAAACTTCCTGAAAAACTCCATTTCCGTAGAGAAGCTAACCTGGTCTATATTTATCAAGACTCTTCCTCCGATTGGGAAGCTTCAGCCGATTCACCGGCAAGAAAAGACCGATCTGACCAGAAGCTTCTACAGTTCTATAGTCCGAGCGGAAACCTCGCGATCAAGACATCCACGTTCTCTCGCGGGGCGGCCATTGGCAGCGTGGAAACGTCTAAAGTGTCGGGGGGTTGAATCTGGGTTAACGATCGGCCATAGTTCCCGGGCAGGGATTCGAAGAATGTCAGAGAGAAAATGAGGTGGATGGAGACAGATAGAATTCGATAAAAGAATGAAAAGGGGTACGTGGGCGAAGGGGAGGGGCAAGAAGCCGATTCAACCGCCTGCGACGCGAAGGGTAAGGCGGTGGCCCGGCAGTTGGGAACAGAAGCCACGAGGGGTAGCTTCGACTATAAGATTGCGCGTTTTCCGTTCGAAAGCTCATCGATCGGCTCACCGGCGTGCTTCCGCCAAGTGGAGGCATCGTTACTCGAACAAAGGCTCAAAGCCTCGCGAAAACGAATTCTGTAACTCCTCTGTGAAGCTCTCGGACGTCGAATGGCATCAGCCGTTTATGAAACGGGATAGGTCACAGCTCCGGAGAGATTTTTGCGACTCCTCCAAACACCCTGACCCTTCTTACGCTCGACTTGCCGATCCGAGAACCTCTTAACGCCTTTTTAAACATCGCACCGCTGCAGTCTTTCTCTAGGGTGCCCCGAAAATTATGCGCTTCCTTGAAATTAGCGATTCCTAAGGTCGCGCGAAGTTACTTTTTACTTTACAGCGGTCATTGTTCGCTGATGCTGCGCTCTGATTCATCCATGCTCGTGGTTAATAACCCTTTAACAAGTCGCAGAGAATATTTTCATAAAGGAATACTCCAAAGTGCAAATATTTTAAATATATTATTAACCCTTTGCACTCTGAGCAATTTTAAAAAATTTTTTCGATCTAGAATAGTTCCATTTTAAATGGTTCATTTCCATTCGTGCATAGCAAATTTATTACTATTACTCGTAGAGGCAACACTTTAATTTTTACTGATTTTGTAAGTGCATCTATAGTGATGTCAAAGTTATTTTGAATAACAGTATGGCAATATTTAGTGTCGCCTCGGAGGCACCTTTGGAGCGGTAAGGGTTAAGACGAGAATATCGTCTTTAGAAGATTTAAATAAATGGAAAGGTTTTTCGTATGGACGTCTGAGTTCTGCTATTTTTTAGGAACCGTTCATCTGGAATGCCAGACGTGTTAATTAATATTTTCGTCAGATCTTGGGACGCCAATTTATTAGAGGTTGCTCTTTGTAAACACGTGCGTCTCCGAGACTCTGACCTTTTCGCTCAATGGCAAATGACGTACTATAAACTTGCGGACTCTCCGGAGTTATTTTCATCCCACCAGTGCGGTTGGGCGTTAAATTAACAACCAAACAGGATTTACAAATATTGTTGTAAGTGTTCATTGCTGGAGGACGTTTAGGCTCCATGCAGTCATTGCGACGCTCGTCGCTAGTTTTCACGCTATTTTCTTTAAATTTTTGACGTTAGTCACTTTACATTTTTACGTAGTCTTCTACATTCATTTACTATACTGTCGTCTGTTCTTCAAGTAAAGAATTTATTAACGTCCGTTCGAATCTCCGTTCCTATGCCAGACGTTCCATCCTTGACACCATATAACATAGATTTTTACAAATATTCATAGTAATTGGGCCCTACGTTAGGTTCTCGGCAACGCCTCGATGACATATTATTTTGAAATCGCTCGCGAGAATGACAGCTCGCGTTTTATCCGCTCGCTGTGTGCCCGTAATTGGATTGGACGAATTTTCAACTGTAAAAAAGAAACCAAACAGCCCGGGCTGCGTTTGAGTTGTCGGTGCACTTTAGCTCTCGACCGGTAACGGAATACCAGTTTTTCTTCTGTTTCTGTTGGTCTTTAGCTCGCGGTATTTATTCGTACTCCCGATGATCTTGTTTCAGCAGCTATTGACCCAGAAAGCGCTTTCACCGGCGCGGCGCGGCCTGCGGATAAAAGTTGAAAAAATTGAAGCTCGTCGCTGGCCGAACGGTCGCCGTTAATGTTGCTAGTGCTTGTGGATCTTGAAAAGCTGATATAGCTACCCCCTTACCCCTTCCCGTAATTTGTTTTTGCTCCTGGTACGATTGAAAGCTTTTGTTCATCCGCTACTGACCGTTCCTTGAATGAGAAATTAGTTTTTTCTCCTGATGCTACACGTTGGTCCTGTAAGAGTGTAAAATGACAAGTTTCGGCGTTGTTACGTTATTTGCACCAGGATTGTTCATATGCAACCGGAATTTGCCCATACGTGGAGCTAGCTGTCGATGTAGGCACCGTCGAACCGCGTCATTGACGCCATCTTCTTGTTTTGGCATCTGGTAAAGATTTCCAACCCGCAACCATACAAGTTTCATAGAACAGCATAGTTTTTAATAGCGTTGACACGTCGAATTCGCTTGAAAATCGCCTGGAAACTACGATTTGCGGACTGCATTGATTTTCTGTTATCATTTCAAGAAAACTGCTGTGGAATCGCATCGAATGCTTGTCGAAGTTTACGACTAGCATGCGTTTGGTAAATCACAGTGTTTTGAGTGGTTTTAAAAAATTCAAAAATGGCAATTTTGGAGAAAAAACTTTGAAGACAGCGAATTGCGAGCATCAATGGATAAGGACGTCGCTCAAACGCAATAACAACTCGTGGATCAATTAAATGTGACACGAGAAAGAAAGAGTGGAAAATTCTCTTCTTCCGAAGTATAAAAGAAAGTGCTTTCTCGGAGAAACATCTCGGGAAGTCCTGCTCTCAAGGACTATGCGACGACCGGGCCCCTTATCTGCACGTACTTAGAAAGGACACAGTTTTTGCGTCCGAAAACCCTGTCCTTCTCACGCATCTAGACCGCTACAACACTAATCGACTGGATATACCATAAAATGCTACAAATATCGCCAGCCTGCGATAGGAATCATTTATGCCCGTTGCTTACTAGCATCGCGAGAACCGCGACTCGAATTCAACGTAATATCTACATTTCCTGAAAAGCTTGGGTTCGATAGACTCTGTTTCTGGAGTCTAGACAACAGTTCCATATGATTATGATCGCGGGGATACTCGTATACAACCAGTATTACGATACATGAATAATTGCCTCGGTTTCCTGCATCCGATTGCCGGCCGCAAGGTTTTCCGCGTTGTCGGCCAATCGGACGCGGACCGGAGGATCTATAGCCTAGTCTAGATCGTAGAGCGAAGGATCTAGCCGCGGTATTATGTGTCGTTCTAATAGACAGAGAGATCGTTTCTCAGCGGAGCAACGGACCGTAGGCCTAAGAAAGTTATCGATGCGTGCAGTGCTCGCGGTTATTAAATATTTTCCACGCTTCACGGTCGATCGGCGACCTCGCGGTCGTGTTTCCGTCCCTGGTCCAAGAGAGCATGCTTCCATCAGGCCATGGTCCCGGTTGGTACCGCAACGAACGCGGCCCACAGGCCCCGTAGATCCGTTGAATCCCAATGAAATGTTCGAACGGCGTTCCGTCGCGAATGCTTTACGACACGCTCGTCGAATTTACGCGGCGACTCGTTTAGAAACGCGACTTCGTCAAATTGGCCGAAACGAATGACGATTCCTCCAACTGAACCATACGCACGCTCGTTAGCTATAACCAGGGTCGAGCCACGTACTGATTTCTCCAATTTAACCCCTTGCTCTACGACTTATTTGCCGCAATAACGTCCAGGATTATGATTCGATTTTTCTCGACTGAAAAGCAGTGGGTTCGGTTTTCCTAATCCTGCGTCGAGCATTGTCGACACTGTTTTCTATTGTATCTACGGTTACTGATAAGATGCGATTAAATTTCGGCTTGATTTATACAGCGAGTAACTTTAATATTCGGACACTATAAAATTTTTATTTTGTCGTATTGTAATTTTGTTCACGATGAAGGAAAAACAAATTAATTCTAAATTACATTCCTACATAATGTCTAGTTAATAAAAGTATAAATTTTATTTATATGAGTACTAGCGTTTATTAAATATTCTATTTTAAACAAAACAATGTCTGGTTTTAACGTTACAATAATATTCGGACACTTTTAAAGACTGATAGTTTTTGTACTAATTTTTACAAACGAAAAGTACTTCAATATAGTGTAGGATATCCTTCTTGACGAATGACTTCTTTTAACAGTTGAGGCATAGTGGAAATTATTTTTTTCAAATATTCTGTACTAATATTATTCCATTCCTCTTTCAGTCGTTCTTTTAACATTTCTTTAGATGTTATTGCAGTTGTTATAATTTGTCGGTCCAGTTCATCCCATAAATTCTCTATAGGATTCAGATCTGGGGTCTGAGGTGGCGGTTGTAATAATTTTTAATTAATTATTACAACAACACACAGTTAATTTTTTAAACAACACACTAGCTCACGCAAATTGTTACATTCCAAGGTGTCCGAATATTATTGTCACGTTAAAACTAGACGTTTTGTTTAAAATAAAATACTTAGTAAACGTTAGTAATTATATAAATAAAAATTACGCTTTTATTAACTAGACCCTATAAAGTAATGTAAGTTAGAATTAATTTTTTTTTTCATCGTGAACAAAATTACAATGCGGCAAAGTAAAAATTATATAGTGTTCGAATATTAAAGTGATTCACTGTATGTACGCTGCTGTCGATGGAAAAAATGGTTCCTCATGCAAAATATAGAAACGGTTAAGATGGTCAAAAAATGCCCTTTAATTGATTTAAACGGCTGACATGCCGTGGTGCATGTCGTGGTTTTTGACTTTGCTGGAACCTGTGTCTGAGGATCGCGTGAATATGTCGGTTGCTAGAATCGATGGAAGGAGTAGTTATTAACTCTAGATTTATGGAACCCACCTTATGCGTTCCTCCTGGGAGGGTGATGCGGTGTAACGTACCTTTCAGATTCTTGACTTTGGAACCTGGATCTGAGGATCTCGCGAATATGTCGGTTGCCAGAGTCAATGGAAAGATCGATCATCAAGGATCAACGAACGTGTATTTTCTATATAAAAATTCCGGTTTTATATGTACGTACCTGGTTAGCCTTTAGAGACAATGATATGCAGACAACAGCCATCGATTTCCTTTTCCGTCTAGGCAATCACGAATGATAAGGAAGTTCGCCTTGTTGCAGCTGGAAAATAAATCAGAAAGCAAGTGGTTAATAGGTTTCCGTTAGATAAAGTGTTTTCCACGCAGCAATTATAACAGATATTCGAACGTGATATACATCGCATTTATGTCACGTTGCACGAGAAATCTTTCCGATCTGAACTTTTTCCATTACCCTCTTCCTCGATTTTTGCCCGGCACGGGAAACTTCTGCGTTCCACAGAGAGTGTCTCTTGACACGGAAAAAGTATTTCCAGACAGGGATCCGCCAGCGTAACGCTTCCGAAAGGAATTAAGTCGGCGCGATGTTGTTCTCTGGGAAAAACTCGGCCACGAAAATCGAACGTCGCGCGCCTCTGGGAGACAGCCATAAGCGTCGCCGGTTCCCCACTGACGGGATCCTATTATACGACGCTGTAAACGTCCCCCTGCACCCCCATTGAGTCGCGTTCACGGTAGTAAATTTAATATATTCCCCCCACTTGGTCGCTATTAAACCCAGCACGTGTCTACATCGGCTCTTCTGCGGCTCGAAAACACGTGTCTCGGTGCCGTGCTGCGGGCACCACGGCGGAACGGGGAATTACACGGGCCAAATATTGGGGATTCTTCGGAATTTATGAACGTGTCGCCGGTATTTCGTGGCTAAAAAACAATTTTAGGAAATATCTATACACCGGTCGGCCACCCGGGCCCGAGAAGTCTGTAAAATATTCTTACATTCCCGTAAATTGTTTCCAGTCTATTCTGAAAATTTCATACAACTTCTGACATTTTTGCGTGCACTCTTCCCCCCTACCGGGGCTCGTAAAAATGTTCTAGAGAATGGAAGTGGAGAATGGGGAGTAATAAATGCAGCGAATGTAGCGAGACAAGTGGACGCAGTGAGCTAGTATAGTAAATTTAGCGAGCGAGAAAAATAAATGTGATGAGCGAAGCTCATAAGTGTAGTGAATGTAGTAAGTAACTATATTAAATGTAGTGAGCGAGAAAATAAATGTGATGAGTGAATGCAACGAGTGCTGTGAATGTAGTGAGTGTGATGAATGCACTGAGCGAGTATAGTAAATGTAGTGAGCAAGAGAATTAAGTGTTACTAGCATTATTAGCATTAGTTAATATAATGAATGTGATGAATGTAATGAGCGAATTTAGTAAATGTAGCGAGCGAGAGAAATAAATGTGATGAACGAAGGTCATGAGTGTAGTGAATGTAGTAAGCGACTATAGTAAATGGAGTGAGCGAGAAAATAAGTGTGATGAGTCAATGTAACGAATGCGGTGAATGTAGTGAGTGTAGTGAATGTAGTGAATGCATTGAGCGAGAATAGTAAATTTAGCGAGCAAGAGAAATAAATGTGATGAGCGAAGGTTATGAGTGTAATGAATGTAGTAAGCGACTGTAGTGAATGTAGTGAATGCACTGAGCGAGTATAGTAAATGTAGCAAACGAGAGTGATGAGTATAATGAGTGAGGTAAATGTAGTGAGCGAGAGAAGTAAGTGTTATCAGCGAATGTAACGAGTGTGGTGAATATAGTAAGTTTAATAAACGAATGTCGTGATTACGTCTAATGAGTGTGGAGAAGATAGCGAATATTGTGAGCGAGTATAGTGAGTAATGAGTGGGTATAATAAATATATTGAATATAACAAATAAGTGTAGTGATTGAATACATAGGATGTACTCAATATGATAAATGAGTATAGCGATTGAGTATATTGGATGCAGTGAATGTAGTAAATGAGTGTAGTGAGTGTGATGGCAGTATTGAATGCAATTACCGAGTGTAGTGTTTGTAGTGAGTAGAATTTTGACGACTTCTGAGTGACGTATATTAAATTAGAAATAGACAATGTTAAGAAAGTGAGTGACACATTTAAAATAGACAAACCTGTAACTTGTAACGTTTACAATCGTTTATAAAAGACCACAATCATCGACTAAACAATGCTCGGTAGATAACAATAGGACTAGGCGCCACCGTTGAAGCAACGCGAATAAATCTCTCGGTTGAATGTAATGAACTCAAGGTTTAGATTCACGGCTTAGGGACAATAAAGTCGGCACGCACGTACAGTGTGACTAATAGGGAGTTGTTGAAAGTAAATGACGACCATTTTAAAGGGAATATGTGAAACGGAAAAACGTAAGCACCATTTCGTGGAGAAATACGTGTGGAGCGTAACTCTTGGTGATGGATGCTATCATCGTGGCTGCGTCCAGAATTGGTACAATAAGCTGGACAATTTTCCAGAAGCTATGAGCTGCTCCACCGAGTATTTCAGCCGGGAAGTATCATTTTTTCGCAATTCATATGCGCGTTTCAAAGAGCGCTCTACTGTTCAAATAAAGAAGACGGATGGCCGACTCAAATTATATACATGTATCTGCAAATTCCATCTGCGTTTAGAATTCTGAAATATATTGTGAACATAATATTCCGCAAATCGCATAATCTTACTGGTAACACTTTAGATTCTTACTGATCTATTTTATTATTGATGATACTCAACATTTATATTATCCTTTCTGTACACTAAATTGTATATTCACATTTGAAAGTATAATATAATCGATAGATGTTTTAAACTAAAATTTTATGATATTCTTACCACCATCACCAACCTACAGCAATCAATTCTTATTTTTAAGCATTTCATAGTATCGGATCATTTATATTTATTATTATGCTTGTACTTATTAATTTGAAATTGTTGTTCCCGTGTTACCAAATGTCCAACATTGTTTCTGAAGTTCCCAATAAGCGTACGGTTACTGCAAGCACAGAACTCACAGCATTAACCATGGTCAACTAAAGTTTGCCATTAAAAGTTCGATCAGAAGTTAGGTCATAAAATAACCTCAAGCGTCGAAAAGATGAGAAACTATCAATGAACGATGAACGACGAAACCTCAATAAATCAGACCATAATCAAAGAGTATCAGGCTTGCATTTTAAACCAATCAAGTTATCAGACAACCATTTGCCAGCAGAAATAGCCCACTTCGTTCTAACGAGTTTCGTGGTATTGCCTTATCAACGAACGTTTGGCTATCGCGAGTATGAATCGCGTCAAACGTGTCGACCATGAGTTACGATATAACGGAATCAACTATCAACCCAGGTTAGCCATCAAAAGCTTTCGAGCAGCTGGTCTCGAAATGGTCTGAAGCAGTCGAAGAATGAAAAGCTATCGATGGAAAAAGAACAACGCGTTTTATATCGATCGGAAGAGAGTCAGGAAGCACCGGGGCAGCGTTTTAGAGCTAGTCATCAAACTGCAATTTGTAAGCAGAAAAAGTATACCTCATAACGTGATCCGAAGTATAAACCCTCCCGAGGCTAATGCTTTCGACGATTTTATGACCGCCATGGTCAAATCTATTCGGGTGCTACGCATTATATGTTTTTATAAGTTAGAATTTTATAATAATAGATTTTTAAAACATTAAAAAATAAAATTCAGACGTTTAATTTAGGTTAGGGATTAAATTAAATTTCTGGTACAAGGGGTGTTCATTTGAAAATTTTCCAACCGAATATCTCGAAAAGTATGAAAGATATTAACCATTAGCACTCCAATGGAGTTTCAGAGGCGGCATTAACAATTACTATACTATTACTCAGAACAACTTCTCGATTTTTACAGATTGCTTAAATGTAAATATAGTTATGTAAAGATTGCGTGTATAAGTAATACTAATATACGTGATATTGATGAAAAGAAATTATTCATGTACAATGGAGTTACAAATAAATAATAATTTACATGCGTTACCATATTTGTTAATTCCTCACAAAACTCAATCGGCCTGTCAAAAATAAGTCAACTTCTTGACACAAAATCATGAAAACTAACGGGATGGTTTGAACCATTTTCTTTTAAAATATTTCCGAAAAAAGAAATAATGTTGCATAACATTGTTCAAATTCGCTTTATTAAAGCTATACAAAACACTATTATCCCTTTGCGCTCGAGTGGCGACTCTGAGGCGCCACGAAAAATTGGCACACCATCATTTAAAATAATTTGAACATCACTATCATTATATCTAAGAAACTGATAAAAATTTAATTGTTGTAAGAACGAGTAACAGTAAAAAAAACCCCTGTATACATAAGTTAAAATATTTTATGTGGAATAAAAATATCCTAAGTTAGAAGAAATGTCACTATTTATTTCTTTTGCAATTACTGAAGTTATAAAAATGTTTTCATTAATAATTTTCCAATGTACTTTTTTAATTAACCCCATGTTATATTGTTTATTATTATAGATTTATTGTTCGATATTTCTGGTGTTAAAACGGTTTCGAGTGCAAAGGGTTAAAACTTGCCAAATTGATTTTCTAATAATTAGATTTTTATGTGAATTTTTTACAAATCATCTGTCAATTCTATCGGCAATCAACAATTACATTCGTATAGTTTGTTTAACGATCAATATCGCCAAACAATCGGATTAAAATCGAACTACGATAAATTCGATTTCTTGGTTCACAGGAGTTATTCTACTTGATTACAATGGAGCTACTCTAGGTCGAAGAATGTCTCAATTTTGGAATTGAAATTGCTTGGAGTGCAAAGGGCTAAAAAATATTTTTTATTGTGGGATCTTATTGTATGCAAAAATACCAGCAATTTTCGTAGGATAGTAGGATTGCAGGTTCTTCCTTGTGCCTGGTTGCAAGATGTTGGTTGTGGAGAAGGTTTCGGCGGTTTATAACCAGGGAAAAGTACGAATATACCTATGAAATAAAATAATTGAATGATTGAATTAAATAAATTGAATGTACGGAAAAATTCACAGTAAACTGTCCTATAAGGACAATCAAATGAACACCGTGTATATTTTCTAACCTATTTCGTTGAGTTCAACGTTGATATTCTTATTGAATCAAATACACACGAAACTACTTGCTTGTGCCGATTGTTACAAAATTTAAATAATATAACTATATTTTTTACCCACCTGATGAAATATATTAATTATATTAACCCTTTGCACTCGAAGCTGCTTTAACTCCAAACCCAAGGCATTTTTCCTGACCTAGAATATTTTTATTCTACACAATATATTTCATCTTATGGATATGAATCGAACATAACCTATAAGTAACTGGGAACGATCGGTAACCTCTGGTAACGATACATGGTTACAATTTTGCACGAAGCGGTTTCCATTCGTTGTCCATTTTTCCATTGGACATTTTGACTTATTAACCCTTTGCTCCCGAAGCTGTTTTAACTCCAACCCCAAGGCATTTTTTTCTGACCTGGAATAATTACATTCTAAACGATATATTATATCTTATGCATATGGAATTTGTTTACTATTACTCGTCCTTGCAACAATTCGATTTTTACGAATTTCTTGGACAGAAGCATAATGATGTAAAAAATGTTTTAAACAGTGCTGCGGCTATTTTTAGTGGTGCCTCATAGTCACCATTCGAGTGCAAAGGGTTAATTATTACGCAATTTGTTAAACGTACGATATACTCACAATTCAAAAACATCGATGCTCCATAAAAAAGATAAGAATCCAGCGTAGCGATGTTTTCATTTAACCAATGACTGTTTCATTGCGAGATCGTTAATCTTCGTAAGTGGCGCTCCATCAATTTGATCGCCCTTTTTATCAACCCACGTTAATCCACAAAAACCCTTATAAAAATGGTCTCGAGTATCCAAGGGACGAAAAAGCTGCGATTGCTCGGGGAACAACGAGTTCTACAAACTGTAACAATAATGGCACTTTCTCAAAGTAACTTTTTCCCGCGAGAAAATGTTCCCAGACGCTTTGCCATGAAATTATTAGAGAGAAACGCGCGCACATTAGAGCGCGACTACGGCGCATGCGCCTCGGCTCGGCCAATGCCGACGCCGCTTTCAGCGACAGTGGCGCCATTATTGTCGCGTGTTTTCCGTTAGTAACTAGAATCGTTGGTTAGGTAGAAACAGTTTTGTAAAGGAAAGAATTACTCGAAATGATCCGAAGAATCGCTCGTTTAAAATTAGTACAACATTTTTTGAAATAACATGCGTATCGAAGTGGAATTAGGAGTAGTATCAGGGTCGTTATATTTTAGAGGAATCGAGTCAGCGTATAGCAATTTGTTGATAGAAAAAGTGAACGAATGGCGTGCAGAGGGCAAGAGAAGGAGACGGCACGAGGTCTGCCGATTCCATGGCCGTGAATTTCATGAAAACGGGACTATAAATATCATGAACACCGACGCACCAGCGTCCCGCTGCGCGAATTTCGCCTGGGGTCTGATAAATTAATCGATATCGCGAACTAACCGGTCCGATATGAAACCGATGTACACATGTTCGCGCATCTACAGTGGCGCACAAAAATATGCAGATACCCTTTAAATACGAGTCAGTTTTTAAACATTTGTTCAAACAGCTTTTGGTTTTTTCTTATTAATGATAGAAGGATTAGTTTACTATGTAATTTATATAAATAATTAATTAAAAGTCACCATTAGTCGAAATTGATAAGGAAAAAAGTAATGGTTGTTATTTTGAACTATTTTATTTGACTCTATAATAAAAATTTAAATCATACCTAGATCTGAAAGAATTATATAGGATGTCGCAAAAATAATCTAGGTTCTTGATAAGAAAATTTCTATGGTTATTCTAAACAACTTTTCCTGTTGTGAAAATGTCGTACGCGGCTTCCTTTCTAAGCTACTATCAACGAAAAACACGAACCAATCAGAGCGTGGCTACAGCAACCGCGTTCCGTCTTCAGCACGGGTCTCGTTAAGCGCGACGTTGTCATTGGCCGAGCCAAACTACGTTCGCTGTAGCCGCGTTTTGATCAGTTCGCGTCTATCATTAATAACTCTCGAAAAGTGGTAAAGATGCTGAGAATAACTCCTGGAATTATATCTTTTAAGGTATTCGATTATTTTTACAATCGCCGGCATTAATATTCGATCACTCGTAACGAGATAGTTCGTTAAATATTGAACCATGTGATTTAGATTTTTGTTTTAGAGGTTAGAGCAATTGTACGATGCAACAAAGATATTTTGAACACATTAAAATCGATTAGAAATACATAGAAAATTTACAAAAGAAAATCATGGTTGCTTTTTGAAACTTTTCTATGTGAACGAATTAAAAATTGTGATCCTTATTTTGTATAAATTTGTATACTTTTGCACGCCACTGTATTCGCACACTTGTAGGTAGGTGTATCAACGGGGATCGATATCGGCACACGGTGGCGAACACGCGAAATATTGGGATTAATGAAGATGCTGCGGCGAAATCCGAATATGTAATTACTGACAGAACAAATCGAGGGTAATCTTGATTACGATCTACATCTGCTCCCGTACATAACATCTCGGATTGCTAATTAATCGAGCCCTCTTGGTTCTCACTTTCTCTCTCTCCCTCTTTCCTTCTCTTTCACACCGACACCCTGATTCTTGGACCTATATCGACCTATCTTTTACATTAATACCGTAATAAAGCAACTGGCCGCCCATTCACAGACCGTGCGCAAAAAAGCCAGGCAAGCCGGCTGGAATCTTGCAAAAACGATCGAAGATACGCGGAACACCGTGCTCGACGTGTAAACACCAGGAATGCAGTCCAATTTTTGCACTATCCGCCGCACGGTTGGCAGCTCGCCACGTACGTGCACGTCATTTCATATCGGTCCTTGTTGCCACCTATCTTGCAAGGTGGTAATACCACCTCGTTCTCTGTCTGTCCCTTTTCTCTCTTGCCCTCTCATAATGGCCCCACTCTTACACGAGTTCCTCTTATTTTTTATTTTCCATCGTCCAGCCTTCTTTTCTATTACTTCCCTCGAACGGCCCGTTCACATTCAACCCGCCTCCCCCTGCGTACGAAACATCGAATATCGAGGTGAAAAGGTTCCTTAATACCGTGGCCATTTTTACCTATTCCGTTCAAGAGCTGCCCTGATCTAGTCGAGCCAGATTTGCTCTTAACACTTTGCA
>CM052099.1:9844597-9882670 GCA_028453745.1 Agapostemon virescens
ACGACGGACAAATGTGAAGAACGACAATTTACAAAGTGTGAAGACTATTACGTCAAGTTCACGAATGCGATTGCTGCAGATTATTTGAGCTGTATAATGATGCGCTGGTGTTTGTAACGATAGCTATATTTTATTGTTGAATTATGAGTGTTTCGTGGTATAAAGTCTCGTTGACGCTTATGAACAACACGTCTCGGCAGTTTAGTTTGTCAGATCTCTACATATGAAACCGGTATTTGCTCATACGCGGCGCTAGCTGTCCACGTAGTTTCCGTCAAACCGCGTCATTGACGCCATTTTCTTGTTTGGACATCTGATAAAGATTTTCAATTCACAACCATGCAAGTTTCACACAACTACGTAGTTTTTAACAGCGTCAAACATGTCGAACTTTGTGTCTTGAAACTACGATTTGTGGACGGCATTGATTTTCTGTTACCATTTCAAGAAACCTCCTGCGGAATCGCTTCGAATGCTTGCCGAAGCTTACTGTGAGCTTGGTCTTGGTAAATCATAGTGCTTTGATGTACGAAACTGACTCGATGACTGGTTTGCCTCAAAGGAGGAATAGCTATTTTGGCATGGCATCCACAAATTGTCAGAGAAATGGAAAAAATGTATAGCTACCGATGAGCAATACTTCGAATTAAATATTTTGCATTATTTCCATACAACAAACATATATTTTCTATACAAAAATTCCGATTTCATATTCACATACCTGGCAATGCGATCGACTTCGAACCCTCTTCGCGAGTCTATAGTTTGGCATGATGCAAATTGTGCAATCAAACAACGAACTTTCTTCCTGAGAATGAAAATTTCTTCCTGAGTTAAGAAATGTGAAATGAATTGTTAAAGTGTAGATTTTTACTTAATAAAAATAACGATTTAATGTATTTCCGAGCACGTTCCGTCGTCAACTGCGGTTTCTCCTCTGCTCTAAACAAATTTATTTTTCAGAATCTCTTAAGATTATTTCAGAATCTTTTAAGATTATTTCGGAGTCTTTTAAGATTATTTCAGAATCTTTTAAGATTATTTCAGAATCATTTAAGATTATTTCAGAATCTTTTAAGTTCATAATGTATCACTGAAAATTTTTTAATGGATGCCTCAACGCCGACAGCAATTTTTATTGCGAATCAACAACTCCTCCTAAACAACGTTATCTAATAATTTCGTTACAAATTACAATGTAAAAGCAGTTTTTTAAGCCTCATTTAGTTACGGGACAATTATTGAAAGGCCTATTAATAGGCTTCCGGTCGGTAAAGTGTTAAAAGAGTATTTTTAAGGTTTTACAATTTTAGAAAATTTACTTTAAAGAAATCGATTGTTTGACCTAGCAAAACGTGACACAGCTTTCTCGGAAAGCCAGAATTTTTCAGGAAGAACTATAACCGATCCGGTTCCGTGTCTGTCGTTTTGGAGGAGATGAAAAAGTAGAAATTGAAAGAATCACGGGAAATATTTGCTCGCGTGAGGGTTTCGCAAGGAGAAAAAGACAGATGTCCGATAGGTCGGTGTTTTCCGCGAGCGAAAACGCGGAGTGCTGGTGAAAAGAAAGAGAACGGTATCATTTGTAAATGTCAACGGGTTATCAGCCGGCGAACAATACGCCCGCTGGCGAAAGTATTCTCGGACGCTTGTTTTATCATCGATTCCAGGAGTACATTCACGCTGCGATAAATACGCGGAGCCCGACTTTCTTTTTTATTTCGACGTTCAAGCGACGGTACGCGGATCACGTTTTTATTTTATCGAACGACTACACAGTTCTTCCGTTGACCAACTGCCTCGCAAATAAATCGCGAGCCAGGCTCCGGTGAATTTACTTTTTACCGAACGCTCGCACACGCGTAAGACCCCGTGTCTTATTTACGATGCCTTGCGTTATGCGGGACTCGAAACGGTTCTGAAAATAACTGTCTCACACTGCTGCGTTAGGGTTTTGAACACAAATAAATGGATATTGTGGAATTACATATGAAACGAGTAGATCGAATACAAAATAAGAAAAATATTTGAAGAACTTAACCCCCTGCACTCGAAGCATTCCAAAATTTATTTAAAATAGAGATATTTAAGGGTTTGCGTTTTAATTAAAATATTGGAAATTAATAAAATGGTACTATAATATTTTTATGTTCATAAGAGTGTATATATTTATCAACCCAATCAGCATTATTAACATCGTTTAAAAAATATGTTTTCAATGGTTATAAATGGACTTAAGTCACTTTCAAAATTAATGCAATAACTTTTCTAATTCGAAAAAATAAATTTCCCTATATATATATATATATATAAATTTCGGTTCTATAGTTGTTCTTCAAAAATAATTTACAGTATTTTTCTATAAATTTTTCCGTAATCGATGTCACTAGTTATTGCCGTTGTAATACTATGTATACTTCGGTTTCGATGAAATAATTAATAATGTAATTTATTCGTTGTTTCGATTCGTTAATGTTTTACAGCTACAGTTTAGAAAGTGAATGAACAGTTAAAATTTGGATTTTATTTTGCCTTGAATTTATATCAACGCATATTAATCTTTACTTTACTATATCATGTTTAATTTGAAACACACGTCAGGACGAACGTGAGAATAAGAAAACACATTTCGCATTTATACAGTAACGTCGACAAGACGGGGTATGTTCACTAATGGACCTAGTTGACGATTTGATGAAAATTCCAGCTGAAGCACGTAATACTTCGAGGAGAATTTGGCGGATTATCGCGTAACGCCGGAGTCAGCATCAAATTCTCGCGCCGACCATGTACCGAGGCATGGGGGCCCATTAAATGCACGGGTTCGCCTAACATTTTACGCAGTGCATCGGCCGAGGTCACTTCCGACCATATTTACCCGAGATTATTACGCTTTCTCGTAGTGCGCGCGAGGATAACCGCGGATAAAGAGGAAACAGGGAACAGGGAACTGGAAACTTGGTAAAAGGAAAGAGGGAAGAGCGAACGAAGGAGCGGGCCGCATTCAGATTTCCCCTAATGATAGCATTACTGCGGAACAAGACGGCGAGAACCGAAACGAGCTACCAGATGCTGCGATCCTCTTGCGGAGGATGAATAGGTCGTTTACCCGAGATCCATCGGTCGTTTTGCGAGGCCGCGAAGCGAGCATACTTTTCTGCGGGTTCGCATTATCCCGCGAACGCGCCGAAATTGATCGTTCTGTCGATTTCGAAACCCGGCCCGATCGAATCGATCGAATTTCGGCAACGGCGAATACGGAAGGAGTTATCGGACCCCATGCATCAATGGTCGCCCGAAAGAATGCTACTCCGAGAATTGACAGAATATCAAGCGGCTCCCTCGATGCTGCAGATCGATAATACTACCATTGCCAAAAGCAAAGTCCGGAAATTTACATTTTAACATAAAGCATAAAAGAATTTTCAAAAATTATCCCTCAAATGGACTTTGTATCGATTGATTGGAAAAAATTAAACCTACCCTCCAGTTTAAAAGCAAAATATTAATCTCCTCTCTCTTAACACTAAATTTACCATAAGCGGTCAAATGATCCTTTCCAGATTTTCTATTTTACAATTATTGACGTGAATAAAATTGTTTTCGCAGAAATCGATTCGATGGATTTTTCTATTCCAACATATATTGTAATAAAAATTCCAGAACATCGAAATAAATTAACTCTTATCTTTATAAGACAATATACATTAGCCAAGTTTACTGCTCGGTAGATTTAGTGTTAAATAAAAATGCCACGAAGTAAAAATGGACGAAAACATATTAATAAATTAAGTTTGATAAAAATTATAAAGGAGGGTGTATATTAATCCTTTACACTCGAACGGTGACTCTCAGGCACCACTAAAAATAGCTACAGCACTGTTTAAAACAACCTTTACATCGCTATGCATGTGTCAAAGGAATGTGTAAAAATTTAATCGTTGCAAGGACAAGTAATAGTAAACCAATTTCGTATGCATAAGATGAAATATTATTAAATTATTATTAAAATTATACGAATTGCTGCCACGTTAAAATCATCTTCATCAGGATACCATAACGCACGTTGCAAGATTTTATTTTTTACTGGAAACTTATTTAGCTTGGTAACAGGTTTTATTTCTAATTTGTAATTAAAAAGCTAATTTCACTGTGCCATCTTAGAGTTAAGCATAAGTTGAGGATTAATATGAAATGATCTTTGAATGTTTTCCTTCATTGGCGTTTTCGGACATATATTCTACGTTTTATAAGCTACTTTGTTAGTGCCAACACCAATTTTATCTGTGTTAGATTAAAAAATACATTTATATACGCTTCTAATCTTTCTAATTGAGAACAGGATCTTACTTTTTGATTGAAGCTATGAAAAAGTTTAGAATTTTAAAGATTAATGGGAGAACTTGGTTTGCAAATACCAGTTCTGATAGTAAGTCTTTGATGAGAATTGTGGATGTGATTGTTGGGCATAAATAAATAATGGCACAGTATAATAATATACAATAATAGCACACAATATATTAGACAAATATAAAGTATCGGGTAATGATATTTCAGTCAAAAAAATGAAATGAATGTTTATTTTTACCAAATCTTAAGCAATAAACTGTTTATTTGCATGAGAAAATTATACAGACATTTCTACAGCATAACAAAGTAGTAGAACATTTTTTAATATTCACAACAGTGACAATGCTAATAAACAATCCCATAAAAATGTTATGAATGCTTGAGTGTATTTTCTTGTTAACTTATGTCTTGTTAATGATCTTGTTAAACTATGATCGACACTACTTGCTTCTTAACCCTTTGACTACGACAGACATTGAGACGCACCGGCCGTACCTTACGATAGGTATACAGTTACAATTCAGTTAAATTAAATTTTGGGTAAGGATGCATTTTTGAGAAAACATATTTCAATAATCGAACAACTTAATTTCACTATATTAAGACAATATTATTTATTTCTTTGTTATTTATTCCTAACCCAGACCTGCGTGCCTTTGAATAATAAATTCGCTAGCATCGATAGATTTTAAAAAAGATTTATTGACAAATAGCAACGCGGTACAGGAGAGGGAAAATCAATGAACGCTCTCGATAAATCACTCCGCTGTCTGCTTCAGAAAATATTTTACAGAAGATTCGATACTGTAAGGTACAGAGATCAAATGTCTGATATCCTATAACCCGAGGCGATTCAAGTGAACCCAATATTCAAGCCAGACAAAGAACATCTTTATACTCCATTGACCCAGTGGCATAGATATTCGGTAGATCGAAGTCAATTGCCTATTATCGCGAAGCACTGTCTCTTCGACAATTTCCCGGGTGTTCTTTATAGGATTTCATTACCCTCGGTAACCACCGGCCCATGATTTCTCTTTTTTGCGATTATTACAAATTCCAGAGCTTGTCTACTCTATTCAAGGGAAATGCAATTTAAATTTTTATGCTCCCGTAATACGAGAACGGAGGTGGAACACGTAATCTGACAGCAGTCTTTATGGAAATTATCATTTTTCAAACCAGTTTCCCGGTAATCGGAATTAACCGATAAGTCGTACTTTTCATTCAGAATTTTCTTACTCGCAAATAAGATGAATATTTATTAACGCTTTATTAACGCCGATCGTATCCACGTTTGCTGAAACTGGTACAGCAAAGTAGCCTCTACACAAATATTTAAAATCCTAAGGAGGAAATAAATTAGCATGTGTATTCTTATATCAATCGCTACATCAATCAAAGTCAACGTACCCAGCAAAAAAGAGAAAAATAATATTTATGATTTCTATAACCCGTCTAATCGACAGGTTCCATAAATCTAGCCCCGATATTTGCATTCCGATGCATTGAACGCAATCATGCAGATTATAAATGCATAAAATCCGTAGCATATCGATAATTGAATTCAGCTAATAAAGTCGGTGCGTAACTTTTTACACGACTTCTCATCTAATATTGTCCTAACTTGATTTCAACGTGTTACGAAAGAATCGAGATCACCGCACGATTTATTGTGCAGAATTTTATCGGCAGGAGGACCGAGCGTAAGGACACCCCGAAGACGGATTTTTTCCGTGCGGTCACCTAATTCAAAACTGCATCATCCGCGGTGTTCCGTGGCATGTTTCGCGGGTGCAATTTTCGCTGGCGTTCTTCTTCCGTGCCGGACACTTTGTTAGGCGATCCGACGTCCGTGGAAATTGCATCCGGTGGCCGACCCCGTGCGGCATTTAATAGAATTCTTATGGAATAATACGTTAATGCCGTGTAATGGGGCATAATGCAAATGGAAACGAAGCGGTGTGCGATGAGTTTCGCGTTTCCGCGGAAAACGAGCGCGGCTCAGCGACCTGATAAAGAGACCCGGCCCAAACAACCATAGACGCGAGATTGCATAAGTTATTGCGCGCGAATCAGCGCCGCGCGATCTCCGCTCGCATTAACGTTGCATTCACGCTCCGCGGCGGCGTATTGTTCTTATTTAAAGAAACCCGGGAATAATAACGGATAACGACAGCGTTTTGGGAACGGCGTTGCGAGATTAGATCAGATAATCCCCTGTCTCGAGTAATAGGCTGCGTTACTCGGGGAAAGGCAGCGCCGGCGAATGTTCCACCGTCGTATCACTTAAATATTTTGCGGCAACGCGTGTTAGAATGTCGACGTCTCATTCGATACACGAGACTGACGTGAACGATTTTACGCGAAGTCGTTGATATTTAATAACTGTAATAGCAACGCGCCATTTGATAGTTCGGTGCGTCAACTGTTTTATTACTGTGCTTTTGCGTGTTCTTCAATTTAACACTGGAAGTACCAGTCAAAATGACTGATTCCTAATTTTTTCGTTTACAATTACTGAAGTTGCAGAAACATTTTTACCAAAAAGTTTCGAATGAATTTATTCATTAAAACGGACATTATGATGAAAATTGTACGAGATCTGAATGGATGCAATTTTATCGTTATTACAAAGCAATATACATCAGATAATAATGTATGGCTGTATGAGCCGTTTATTTTGAAACTGACGTAAGTTCATTTGTACTTAAATTGAGATATTTTAGGGTTTGTGTTTCAATAAAATTTAAAATATACGAGTAGGCTACGAATGTGTCATACTGCTTGAGTGTATCTAAAAGAGTTAAATTTACAGTTTCTATTGAAATAATAGCAATTGTTAAGTGAGTAATATGTGTTTTCTTGTCAAGAATGGAGTTAAAACACTTTTAATGTTAACAACCAGATTCGTTGTAAAATTTGAAAGAGCCCATTCGACGTCATTTAAAATGTTTCAAATTGAAAGAATAATATTCAATTTATTTTATATATCTTTGCAACATTTCAAAAACACAATTTATGCAATTCTGGACATTTTATAACTATATAAATTGCATAACAATAACAAGTCATGCTGTTCCGGTGGTATATGTCGTAGTAAGTACACCGTGTTCTTGTATTTCGCTGTTGGAAATCGTCTTATATTGTTATAGTGATGTCAATACAACGTTTTCGAACTTTCTTGGTAACAATTTACACAATAAAAATGTAAAATAAAATAATGTAATGTAAAATAATTTTTTGAAAAATGGACTTAGGCCGCTTTCAAAGTAAACGGCTTATATTTCCTTCGTGTTTCTCATAATATTTATTGACCGCAGCATTTTGATTTTTGATCGCAGCAATTTATTGTTAATCTTTGCACATTACTTAATGCTTGTCGTTTTATATTTTAGAATTTATATAAAATGTCAGGTCCATAAACCAGATCGATTTTTGAAATTGTGTTTCATACATGTTCAGAGTGTCTAGAAGATATTGAGTTCTTTGAAGTAGGAGATTCTTGAGGCGATTCGAAGCAACGTTTTCTTTTGCCAATTCGCAATTTGACGATTGCAGTGGAATCTGCTAGCTATATCGTTAACTAGCTAGCATTATTCGTTAACAAATCGTCCCTTCAAAGAACACGAGCAGTTTCGAAACAATATAATTTAATTTAATTTTCTGAAACAATATAATTTAATTTAATTTTCTGAAACAATATAATTTAATTTAATTTTCTGAAAAAAGGCTTGACCTCTCGTGCAAAATTTAGATTCGAAATTGAACGGTTCTCCAAAATTGCCAACAAAATAAATTGTCCTGTATATGAAATATCTACTGTGAGACGCGTAGGTCGAAGAAGTAAATCGAATTCCCGTGACAATTTATCGGCTTTTCTTGAATGTCTTGGAATCGACGCGCAAGAGAAATTACTATTCGGATTCCGTTTCTTAAAATAGCCTTAGGGAAACTTATGCAGAGAGTTTCATCGAAGCGGTATCGGTTCGATCTCGAACTGTATGAAGTCATCGTGATGAGTTCCAGTTTTTCGCGATGCTATAATATCTTCCCGTCGATATTAGCTTCGTGCCCAGTTGTTTCCCCACGCCAATTGCACAAGGTTCGCGACACGCGGGCCCGATTAGCAGGTACACCTCTACTCGAGTAACGCCCGCAAATTTTCTGCGAGTCTCGACAATCGAACATGGAAGGTCGACGGACTCGTGACCGAAAATGGGACGGCCGGATCCGAGAGATTGCACGGTGTATTTGCAATTCAAAACAATCTCTATACATCGAACGGGGGTAACAATTGTTTCGATTCTCATATACGGGCATTAATGGCGGTTCGCCGATGAGAAACGATGAAGAGGACAAAGATGGCTGAAATCGACAAAGATTGGTGACTCGTTGAATAGAGACGACTCTGTAAGTCGATCGGAAAATCGAAAACATTTGTTTTTCATATGTCGTCTCGAAAAAATCTCAAAAATACAGAATGTCCAAAAAATATTGTATTTTCTTCCTGGTGGTGATTTCTGAGGGAGTTTGAAGTAACTTTTTCCTTTGCGACAATGTTCTTCACAGCTTTGTTAGGAAGTTATTAACGGAAAACATGGACCAATCAGAACGCGGCTACCACGAGCGGATTCTTGCTTGGCCAACGCCCCACTCAGACGTAGATGCGCTGTGACTGGTCCGCGTTTTTCGTTATTAACTTCTCAACGAAGCTACGGAGAACATTTTCGCAAATGGAAAAGTTACTTCGAATTCCTTCGGGATTCCTTTCGAGGGAGTACAACGCTTTTGAAATTCAACTACGATATGATTCTGAGCGCGTGCGCTCGCATAATTAGTGAAAGTATACGTAGCATTACTCTAGGATAGTATTAGTGATTCAGTTAAACTGTTTAGAGAGTTTACAATTAAATAAAAGTAACGTAATTTTTCTTAACTTTATACTTTAAAAGTGTTTTTCTTGAAAGCGCGCTTTTTGAATTAGCATCGAGAATAACTCCAAAACTACTTAACCGATCAACTTCAAGTTTCGTTCTTGATTTAGTTCAGGATTCTTCAAAACGCGAACCTAATAGTTTAACGAAATTCTTGATTCTAGCCATTTTTTTAAATCAAATACATTGCATATTTTTAGCGAGAATTACAATGAATTAATTAAAGTGCGGCCATATTCAATATGATTTTTTACGTCACGTTAATTTTATATTCTTACAATTGTGTAATCTGACTATACAAGAATATATTTGAATATACCATAATATACCAAAATATGCCAGAATATACAATAATACATCATAATATACTAGAATATACCATAATATATCAGAACATATCAGAATATACTAGAATATCTCAGAATATACCAGAATATACCATAATATACCAAAATATGCCAGTATATACAATAATATATCAGAATATACCATAATACACCAAAATATACCAAAATATACCAGAATATACTAGAATATACCGTAATATACCAGCATATACAATTTGTATAAATTGAAAATAAATTTGATCGGTTCGTTTTTAATAACTACTACAGACGTTACAATCTGTTTGCATCCTGAAATAAGATCTGTATACGTTACTGCTCCGTTTCTTTTGTATTAGTTTTAATTTTATTCTTACCAATTTTTTTTACTTGTTATAGTGTTAAATATAGAACATTCAAAGTTCGGAATAGATTAACGCATTAGTCAGTTCGCAACAAATTCCTAAATATTAATAAGAAAATAAGCGGCTTATAGAGACTTCTCTTCTTAAATCGCATACCATCTCGGCCCAGTGAGTTCGCGACGAGAATCTCGCTTTTGACGCTCACGGGATAAAAGGTCCTTAATTTGCATGCCTAAATAACGCGGGCGACGATCGATTCACGAAATCGTTGTCGGTGCTCGTGTGTGTGTGTATGAGAAAGAGAGAAAAAAGAGAATACGGATCTCATGATTCCTGATTTTCTTTTCATTAAATCAGTTTGGTACGCGGAACATTTCTCACCCTGATTAAGACCGTGCCGAAGTACTCGTTAACCCGAATGCGAGAAAAACATCATGTTTTCGACGTGTACAGAGAAATAAATTTGGAATCGTGAGAAAAATTACTTTGAACCCTGATTGACATGAACGTACTCTAGTCGTGGCAATTCGGTCACATCGTTCTTTCTTGTCAAAGTTTTTTAAATTTTGTTCGAGGTGCATTAAGTGTTTTATTAATAGTCTTCTGTGACGTGTTTGATAACCAAACAGAATGTGTAAGATTGTAACAATTTGTTGAGGAATAACGCTTCTTTTCCCCCAAACTCCTACTTTTCCCCAAACATGGAAACAATTTATTAGATTCCAATTTAACGTTTTTGGTATTATTTGAAGAAAATATTTTAATTGCGATCAATTGAGAGGCGAAGCTATAAATACGCATTAAAAAGTGCTACACCGAGAAATAAGTTTGGACCCATCAGAATTATAGTAAAAAATACACTTTGATTTCTAGATTTCCATATTCAGTTTCAAAGATGCAACGATTTAATCGCAATCAATTTGATTTTTTAGAAATATTTATTCTTTATTTATTCTTTGAAATATTTTAATGATGTAGAAAGTCTGAGGACGATTAAAATATTTTATTTACAGTGAACGCAGTGAAATATGCAACGCCAACAATGTTTATTGCTAAAATCGCAACACTATAACGTTTTCACGTTGTTTTCACGAATTTTGTGTCATTATTTGCTTTTAATCCAGTCTTCAGAGCTACAATATTTAATTAAATTCAACCTACTCTCTTTCATGGAATATTAAAAAATTGGACAAAGGGCGGCCATTGATTTTCTGACAATGGTATTATGCATTGCGACGGCGAAACGCGACGAATGTGAAAATGCATTTGGTTGATGCTTCTTGATGTCACAAATTATTTGATCCATTTTGACAACGATGATATGACTTGTCCTTTCTGATTTTATTACGACTTCGTACATTTGTTTAAAATATAACTGTTTAGTACAACACTATATATGGAAATAAAGTGTAAAATGAGAATGAGTGGAACATCATCAGGGATAAAACATGATTTCAAAAGCTATTCGTTTTACCTCTTGTCCTACAACGAGTCAGACTCGTGATCAAGATTTCGAACAGAATCTTCTAAACATGTGTTTCCTTAATTTTCTTTAAACCAAAATAACATTTTATTTAATCTTTGATCCCATACAACCGGTGGAAAATAACTATGCACGCGTTAAACTACAAATTTGACTTTTCTTTTTGTTATTTCGAAAATCTCGATCTAGAGTTTCGAAATCGAAAATCTAGTCACTGTTGTCACGAAATAAATCGTAGGTCATGGGGTTAACCATACTCTGTGGTGAAAGATGAAGCGTTCTTCCGATGCAGTATCCGGATACTGACAGAAATATAGGAAAAACTAGTGGCCAGTGATGGACAATACTTTGAATAAAACATAAGCTACAGCTCTTTCGCAATAAATGCCCAATTTAACACTAGAACGACCGAGTAATAAATTCGACCAACGTATATTGCTTTGTAATAATGACAAAATTTCATCGATTCAGATCTCGTACAATTTTTACCATAATGTCTGCTTCAATGAAGAAATTCAATCGAAACTGTCTGGTGAAATCATTTTTATAACTTCAGCAATTGTAAACGAAAAAATCAGAAACCAGTAATTTTGACTGGTTCGGTAGTTCTAGTGTTAAGATGAAAAACAGCGGAGACGTATTCGGATTCCTAATACTTTTATAAATATAATTCGTAAAAATACAAATCTAAAACGAGCGTCGCACAAAGTTCCAAATTTGACAATTATTAATAAATTAATAAATACCAAGTAAATTTTGATTAACACGTAAAGCGCCACGCCGAATTTCTGTGCCGACGCGGTCTGGACGGAAAATTTAGCGGTTAGTTAAATAAAGTTTAGCTAAACTTTCCGTCCAGATCGCGACAGTCGACGGTGACTGACAGTACAAAATACGATATGAAACTTAACAAATTATGTTCTATTAATAAATTAATAAATGTACCTAAATATCGGCGAATACCTAAATAAAACCAAAACCGGCGTGGCGTTTAACGTATTAATATGTCTAGCATGCTTGTATATTCTATAAATCAGAAAGATGCTTCCATTAGGAATCATTAACCCCTTGGCCTACGATTTATTTTCTGATACCAGTGACTAGATTTCCTTTATCCTCCGCGAAATGACAAAAAGAAAAGTCAAATTTATAGTTACCGTGTTCCTAGTTATTCTCCACCGATTGTATGCTATCAGAGATTAAATAGAATATTATTTCAGTTTAATGAAAATTAAGGAAATACATGGTTAAATTATTTTTATATTCGAAATCTTGATCACGAGTCTGACTCGTTGTTGTAGGGCAAGGGGTTAAATAAATGTCTGCATTCGAGCTTGTGCCCTTTAAAAATTATGGGTAAAATAAACAGACTCAGTGTTGTATCGATAAGGTCTCGTGCCCGTCACATTTTCTGCTCGGTACGGTTAGTGTTAAGCGAAATAAAACGGAAAGCGTCTCGCGGGAGAATCGCGTCGACGTCGGTGCCGGTGTATTTTTCACGGGACGTCATAAAGTATTTTCCCGATGGGTTTCGAAAATCCGCGGTCGAGGATGCTTCGCCGGATCCCGGCAGCGTCCTGTGGGACGTCGCCGCGAAGCACGAATAAATCCGCCGCGATCTGCGCCGTGGCTCCGACGGTGTTTCGCCAAGGTTTTCGGTGTTGTGAAAACAAACAGGTACGCAGAGACACACTCGGCGGCGACGCGAACGGTTCCGTTGCATTCGTCCAATTTCCGATATCGTATTTTCCGCGGCACGTGATCGCGCGACGGCCGTCTTCCGGCGCTTGCATTGGCGCATCGCTGCTGCACCGTCGACGTCGCTCGGTGATGAGACCGAGGAACAAAAATGAGAAGCAATTATTGAAATGCGTTCCACAGCGCGGCACTACACACACCGTGTTCCCTCTGTGCGCCGTTTTTCTTCGTTTCTCATTTTCCCTTCGCTCCTCCAGCACCTGCGATGCACCCTCCCTTTCACCCCCGTCCTTGCACCGTTTACTTTGTCTAAAGGGTGTCACAACAGAAAGGAATTATAATAAACAGGAACCCTCGCAGAATACCTACTCGACTCTCTCGTCCCTTTATGAACTCCTTGCACCGAAGAGCCATCCGAATGAATAAGAGAATACAAGGATTCCGCTCGTCGCGCACGCCGATGCAGTACCTCGGCTTTTGTTCCCGGTTTTAATGAAATTTTGTTTGAATTCTGAACCGGCGGAGTTATTGGTAAACATTTATTAAGGGGATTTATTAGCCTCGGAAATAATTTTATTCCCTTGCTGCGGTCTGGTTTCATTTAATTTGAATTTCAAATTTATCGCTGGGAATACGTTGGAGAAAGTCTGTCGGAATAAATTCAGCGAAAATTTTAAGAACGGAACTGCGTAGGCGTGAATCGACGTGTTATCCTGGTTCTATTTTAATGGTAACGAATCCCCTATCGATACACGCTTGTGGATACGTAGAACGTGCTTATGTTAGATGCAGAGAACTCTGAATTGTTTCTCGTGAATAGTTTAAACGATTTGTATGTTCAACATCTTTGACACGTCTTTCGGACTACCCTCTACATTTACTCCCTCCATTCTACTGTGAAATATAGTTCACAGCACCGTTCACTTTTCCCTTCGTTTGATCGCGAATTCCGACGAGGAAAACGCGGCGACGGAATGTCAAGCCCGTTATTACCGTCTGCATGTCGAATCCCAGAGCAGGAGGAGTAGACCACGGGACAATGACGTTGCACTTGACGGCCGCTGTCGATGGCCGATGCACTCGATTTCCGTGAAATATTCTGCGCCGGTTCCTGCGTCGCAATGCAGCCTTACCTGCCCCTCTTCCTACGGGAATCTCGTTATTACGGTTATTAGAGTTTGTCACGGACGATTCGGCGAAATCTCGAGGTCAGCGCGACGTCGCGTCGATTTAATCGCTCCCCGAGACTTCGAGATCCGAAGACGTTGACGTGGACCGGAAACTGCAACCCGTTATTGTCGAATTAAATTTCAAACAACATCGGCCCGACGGAACTAGTCGTTGCTAGTCAATTTATCTCTAGACGTCCCATATTACACGCTCACGCGATTATACGTTACTAAAAAATTCGGATAATGCGAGGTTTATCTCTGTGATAGCAGGAATGTTATTGATGGGGTGCATTGAAATACAGCTGGCAAGCATAGTTCATTTATTGTCGTTTATTGTCAATCATTCGGAGTTGCGGAAAAGATAACTCGTTGCTACGTCAAACGGAATTGTTAACTACTCGGGAAACGCGAATGTTTACGAACAGCAGTCGATCGATCGCTACGATATTTAAAAAATGTTAAGTTTTAAAAATAGTTCAAAGAATATTGTATTCTTAATTTTAAATTTCATTCATATATTATTATATTTTATAAAAAGTAGTTTTAGATTATAATTAAAATTTGTAGTGGACTAAATTATACTTTTCCAAAGTATCAACGATATATTACGTGAACATTGCTTCGATATGAGATTATGGTCTTTAACCCTTTGCAGTCGTATTAAGTGTACACGTAGCTGTCAGGCTGGTAGGAATTCATTTTCGTAGTGTAACAGAATAATATGTTTTAATTTTATGTAAAAATTATATTTTATAGTTCTCCGTCGTGTGGTATCTTTCAAAGCAATCTCAAAAGTCATTTGTACCACTATTCTCATTTTCATAATTTTCTTGTACTTCGATATTGCTGGAAATTTCTAATTGCATCACTCGTCGTTTCACTGGGACTATGTCACTGTCAGAATCGCTAGTATAAATATTTTCTGAAGCGTGGGCAATACCTGCATCGCATCCCCATTTTCTAACATGAAAACATAGTATAATACATATGTAGCATGTAAAAACCGCGTGGTTTGTCATTGTTACCGGAAACTGTAGAAACGTTGTCGAAAAAATGTCGCCCCGACGACTTCAGGGTCTTCTCGCGGTAGTTGGCGCTTTCAGACGACCGTTTCCCGTTCGGAAACTCCCGGAAACCGTGCACATCCGGTTGGGCGCGTAAAGCTCGTCCCCGATGGCTCTTCGGGACTCTTACATTGAAATTTCTTGTCCGGCATGCCCCTCTTCCGGAAGCGTCAGAAAAAACGAAAAACGTTGAAAAACGTACGAATCTCGCCACCTCCTATTCTATCTTCCACCATCCTCTCCCCCCTCTAAAATAGAGGAAGAGACAAGCAGAGAAAGCAATTTGCCGCGAAATTGTTACGTTCCCGGGTACGAGTCGAGCGGCGAAACCCAATTACTATTTCGACCGTTCGAGAAATGTCAGCGCAGCAATCGAGGAACGAGTCCGGCGGACAATGGCGGTCGAAATTCTCGGTTCCCCGATTATTTTCCGACGACACTCACTCTTTCCCCGGTCGCAGATGCGTTTAAACGCGCACGAATTGTTCTCGGACCCGATTCGAAGGATCCTCGCGGAAACCGTTTGTCCTCGCGGGAATCGCGGCCGGTCACCAGAATTTTCCGGACGAATTTTCCAAACTGGTGAAATAGACAGTATGCTCAGAAATGTTTCAAGACTGCTGAAACGAAA
Organism: Agapostemon virescens; assembly: GCA_028453745.1. Classification (NCBI taxonomy): domain Eukaryota; kingdom Metazoa; phylum Arthropoda; class Insecta; order Hymenoptera; family Halictidae; genus Agapostemon; species Agapostemon virescens. The sequence goes on from CM052099.1 coordinate 9,860,621, forward strand.
GAGTGTAATTCTATCGATTAAAGGGATCTTTGTCAAATTTTTGCGAATACTCCAGTAAGTATCGATGCGATCCGTACCGGACCAATTTTCAATTACTTTCCGCGCAGCAATTACTGCGAAATGGCCCGCAAAATTGTCATCCATCGCTTTTTCCTCAAATCAAATTTAGTTTACATTTCATCGCGAACAAAAGTCTCGGATCGAGTTTTCGCTCGCTTTTTCGAAAAATCGACTAATGTTCTTTGCTCCATTAGCAATTTATACCAACGACGTGTACGGTCAGGTAATTTTGTAAGACGTCGTACTGAAGAATAAATGAGTCGTCGCGAAATAAGGAAATTAGCGAAGGGGTTTCTGTGGTAGCATGTCCGGAAAAAATCTGAGAGTGACAGCTTTTTGAACGCACCGTGTAGATTTCGCAGGGAAATTTAATAAAGGGTGTCCCAAAATTAACGCAAGATTTGAATTTTCCGCCATTTTTGCAATAAATTGTTGGAAACCCTGAAAAAAAGAACAATTTGACAGCTGAGAGTTTAGGGTTAGTAAAAATGGAGTGTTATACGATATAACAACGTGTTTTCATTATTGAACAATATTTCAAAAATAATTAAAGTTGGCGGCCGCAGTTCGAAAATTTTATACAAAATGTGGTCAAAATAGTATTTTAATCTCGTCAACTGTGAAAAGATTAATTGAAAAATTCAGGGAGACTGGATCAGTTGGAGACGCTAAACACACCGGTCGTCCAAAAACAAGCCGTTCGAATGTCAATATCGAAGCAGTGCGTGAGAGTGTTGATGAAAACCCAGGAACATCAATTCGGCATCGTGGACAAGAATTGCAAATTTCAATAAGCTCTCTACAGCATATACTCACGAAAGATCTGTGTCTCCATGCTTACAAAATTGAATTAACGCAACAACTGAAGCCTAATGACCATGAACAGCGAAGAGAGTTCGTGGAATGGATTATTGAACATCAACAAGTGGATGCTGATTTTTCGAGCAAAATCATCTTAAGCGATGAAGCATATTTTCACCTTGATGGCTTTGTTAATCGCCAAAATTGCCGTGTTTGGGGTTCGGAGAACCTACATGTGATTGTCGAACAACAAATGCACCCACAACGTGTTACTGTTTGGTGCGGATTTTGGGCTGGAAGCATCATTGGACCATACCGTTTTGAAAATGAGGCTGGTCAAGCAGTAAATGTTACTGGTGCTCGATATCGCGACATGATAACACAGTTCTTTCTGCCGAAATTGGATGCTATTTATGTGGCCAATATGTAGTTTCAACAAGACGGTGCCACATGCCATACAGCCAATGAAACAATTCAATTACTGCATGAGACGTTTTCTGGTCGTGTACTCTCTCGTTTCGGTGATCAAAATTGGCCCCCTAGATAGTGTGATTTAACACCATTAGATTTCTTCTTATGGGGTTATTTGAAGTTAAAGGTCTATGTCAACAAGCCCACAACCACCCGTGCATTACAAGAGGAAATTAAACGCTGCATCAACGAAATTCAAATTATGCAGAAAAGTCATGAAAAATTTCGACAAAAGGGTGCGTATGTGCCAGTAAAGCCGTGGAGGCCATTTGCCCGATGTGTTATACCATAAATAACCCTATCCTATATACTTTATGATTCAATGAAAAAAATAACAATCTAAAGACTAAAAACTGTGTTTTCTATTTAATTCAAAACTTGCGTTAATTTTGGGACACCCTTTAGAATGGAGACGGGCGGCACGAACGAATCGCCGGGAACCAGGGTAGGAAAGTTCGAGTATTCGATCTCCGTCCAGGCAAATTCTGAAAGCTATCATCTCGTCCACGCTCGTTCCATCCGGCTAATCTTTGTCCCGCTAATTGAGCCTTTTTTTCTCCCGTCGTTTTACGAATTGCCGTTGAGTTTCTCTCTTTCTCTCTCTCTCTTTCTCTCACTCTCTCGCTTTTGGCGAACCTCGTTCGATCGAACCTCAGCCCGGGAAATGCTTGATTGAAACATCGTTCAATCAGGATTTATGAAGTTCCGACTAATTTTTTTGCGGCGCATTTCTGTTCCAGGTCTGATCACGACCAGCGGCAGGAAGCTCGACAGAGAGAACCAGGCTGAACACGTTCTCGAGGTGAGTTTGCATATAAATTATATACCTACGGACGTATTATGGCAGCTCAATTCGAAACTGTCCGGCCGAGTTATTTATACGATTCGCAAACATTTTGGCGGCATTGTCTTACGATTGATTGGACGCTTCGGATGATGAAGCACACGTGCATTGCTTTCAATCTTTTGATATTTCGTATGCATCCGGGAAATTTGTCATTAGGATTCAATGCGCAAGAGTTACTTGTTTAGAATATTCATATTTCGAGCTTGTATGGGACACTTTCGGGCTCTCATTTTACGAATACGATAGAACCTCGTTTATTCGGCAACTTCAAGAACTCGTCGAAGATGATTCGAAACACTTGATGATTTTTCGTTACAAGGAAAACCCACGGCTAGCATCCATACTGTTTAATGTTTTAGAAACGTGCTTGAAGTTCACCGAACAACAATAATCATTGGCACAAACCATTTGGCTTTCGAAACATTTCGAATGTACGGTTTAGAGGAGAAATCCGTCTACGATTTTTGTCGGAACTTATTTGGCTGAAAGTGTTGAACATTTGGTGCTAACGTAGTCGGGACTTAGGGGAACCGCGAAGCGTCTAAGTACTCGTTTAGCTTCACAGAATATAATCACCTTACGTTAAGTACTATAGAGCCGTGTGTCGATGTTGGTATGTAGTTCGCACTTCTCTCAGCGAGGATACACGAGACTCGGCGCGCAGCTCCGCGATAAGTCGGCCTCCTGAATAAAACGAACAGGTTATTCTCGCGACGAATTTCCCAGATTGCGATGCGGTGGTGAAACAGCCACCGAATCTTCTCTGCGAAAGATGCGAGATGCTTAGGAACGATTTGCTAATTGCTGCTGCGGTACAGACGCCTTCGCTCGGTCGACAACTTAAACATTCTTCGGTTAGAAAGTGTTACGATTAGATTGTGGATTTTTATGAAATAATAAATAAACCATAACTTTTCAGCGTAATAGTCTTGCTTCTCTGATATCTTTCTCAAATGCTGCTATCACCTTAGCGAATCGCTACCCTAAGGCGTCACTAAAAATTGTTATGCTATTACTTAAAATAATTTTTATGCTTGCATCTGAGAAGCTGATAAAAATTTTAAATATTGTACATAGGTGTGATAGTTACAATTTTCATACGTTTTATGGCAGGATTTCGCTATTGTTACTCTGGGCCTCAGTTTCTCGACGTTCAATTTCTAAGGCTACCATGTGGATCTGTCACTGCCACATCTGGCAACCACTGCCGGCCGACCCAGGGTACAGAGGCTGCGATTTCTGCATCCCTTAGGCCGTAAAACGTCCAAAGCTGTACTTACTGCACTTAGCAGAATTGCTACCAGATGTGGACGACTTTCTTGTGTTAGAAAATTCTAGTTTCATTGACTTAGTAATTCAGTCCTCGTAAACTTCATTATTATATATAATTGAGCATATATTTCTGAGCAAAGAAAGGTGGTCCTTCGAGAAGGTAGTGTGGCGGCTGTACCTCCTGCGCTCATCGACAGAGGGACAGTAGGACCAGACTTTCTCGCTAGTACTTAATCCACCTCCGATTCATATTCCGTTCTTAATACTAGAACTACCGAACAATAAATCCAACGGTATTGCTTTGTAATAATAAAAAGATTGCATCTATTCAAACCTCATTCAATTTTTATTGTAACATGTAGAAAATTACTAATGAAAACATTTTTATAACTTTATTCTGAGTGGTTTGGTAGTTTTAGTGTTAACCGCCTTCCGGTATCCCAGCATCTAAGGCAGGGTCTACTAGATTAACTAGATTAACTAATTAACTAGATAACCCAGGACCTTTTTTCCTTTTCTCTCCTCACCTATCACATTTTCAGCCGTCGAAGTAGTTAAGTCAATGCATTAGTCGGCACACCACGTGCAAACTGCCCAAGTCTGAAGTATTTCAAAATGTATCACAGACCCCAATTATTAATTTCTAATAATCAGTTTAATTTTATACTAGACTTCGGATGCAAGGCCTTAACGATGACGCAGCCTTCGCAAAAAAACCTTGCGGAAAATTAAATAATGATTTGCGAATACTAAATTCAACAAACATACAGCTGACGCGTTTTCTGTGCCTCTCTGTTTAAATGGACATTAGTAGAAACAAAAAGCTACGAGTACATTGAATCTTTCCCACAACATGGACCACGGAAAACCACCGGTACGGGACACTCGAACTTCGGATAGCAGCTTACCTCGCGCACTTCTAGATCAGCGTAGCTCAGAATAGCATGGTCCAGCAGGCTTGCCGAACTATAATCTTCGGTCCGCTAAATGTTAATGGACCACGAGGGTTGATAGACCGCGATTTTCCGGACAGTAGGATAGCGGGGGATCCAGGACCCGCATAAATCGATACGGCAAGTTCTCGCAGCGTTTCCGCTCGCTAAGTCGGACTTAGCCTTGCGAAGCCGGATACAGGGGTCGCGGGGTTCGGCTTAATAAATTCGGTTCGAAGTTGAAATGCGCTGTATCGGGAACTAGCCGGATCGGACCCCCCCTGATTTTCCGGCGCGTAAAAACTCGTTATGACCCCCCTTCGTCTTTCCGAAGCGGCAGAGCCGCCACCATTCTAGAACGGTGCTCTATTTATTCCCAACCCCCGGCGAACCTCTTCCCGAGATTGGTATACTCCTTTGCTCTTTCCATTGTAACGAAATTCCAGCGTTTCGCGACACATACAGCCGAGAAAGGTTGGCGGTGCGCGGCGGCTCTTCCTTTAATCCAGACGCGGAGAGAAAAGAAATCCCCCAAGAGCCCCCAATGACGATCCCCGTCGAGAAATGCCTCACCTTGTCCTGTCCTTGATTCTCCATCTTCTCTCGCCTCGTTCTCATACTGTTTCGTGTCTACCACTCCGTTCGCACACATACACGCGCCCCCTTGGTCTCTATCGACTATTTCTTTCTCGTTCGCGAAGGGTCGACACCCTTAAATCTACACCCCTGCGGTATACAGGGTGTCCAAGAAAAAGTGACAAAGAATGTAAACGGTAATTGCCGAGGTAGTTTTAAACAGTTTCTTCCATTGTCAGCTCGTGCAGAAATTACCAAGAAAGCGTATTAGAAAGAACAACGCTGCGTTCAATTGGTCTTCTCGCCTAATCGAAATGCATTCGCTGCAAACAGGTTCTGATTGGTCCATTTTCGTTAATAACTCGAAAATATAATGTCAAATAATATATTTTTTTCAAAAGGCAAAAGGGATTAGAACCACCTCAAGGATCTGTTCTTTAATTTACGGATATTTTTTCCGACCCACCCTGTATAGCTAGCTGCCTCTCGCTTTCACCGACCCAGCAAAACAGGGACTATCTCTGCTCATTTTACTTTTCAATCTTCGGGAGGATGCGATTTTCTTCCTCATTTCCAGTCTGACAATATTAGAGGGTAAGACGGCCCGGCGATTTGAGAGATTTGCCAGACAGCAGCGACAAGAGGCGACAGGGCCGAGAGATAGAAAAGGGTGCATCGGTAATCGACCCATCACCTGTTAGCGTTAGCACGCCGTTAGAGAATTCGATTTACCTTAACGACTCCCAGCCCGATTTTCCTCCACCGACTGTATTTATTTCTATCGGAATCGGTTTAATCTTCGATACCGTGGAAGTCTTTTTTCCTTGCTCGGATATTCGGCTGTGAAGTTGCGAGCATATAAAGTCGCGTTATCCGATTTCAAACGGCGGAGACTTACTTTAACTCCCAATAATATTAATAATAATTCGATTGTATTTATTATGAATGCATTTTAAACATGTGAATTTATAATATTTAATATTTATATAATTTATAATATTTATTTAATTATTGCGTTCTATTTGCGTGAAATAATATCCAAATTGGAATATTTATGCAAAGTTTCATGGCTTATGCAAGTATATTACAAATTTGTTTATTAGAGTTATATTGCAAAAGCTAATTTACTGAATTATTTTGTAAAGAATCGAGCTGGGACTTTATTACGCAGAGAACGCCGTAAACGCGCAAAGATCCGTTGTCCACTAATGAAAATGGACGAGATTCACTATGTTTTAACGACGTAGCTTATAAATCTAATTCCAAAAGTTTATAGGGGAGCCATGAACGGTGTATCTTCATACACGATAGCTTTTACGGCATACAAGCGCACTAACCATCAATATCATTACAATGTGTCGGATTATGTAAATTTATAAAAATCCAATTAACATAATTGATCGTGCTTCCGCGTTTGAAATTTATCTAACTATCAAAAGGAACTATTATTTTGAATGGAGGATGCGCGATTTCATTGATCACTATCGTTCTGGGAGATTTAAACTTACGTGCAACGGACAATGACATTGTCCAACAGGCTTTAACTGTTTTTTAACGATTCTGCAGATTTTGTTACGCTGAATACAAATCTGAACGTTGTTATTTTCTTTCTCCCTATTTATTTCTCTGCATTCATTCTGCATCTCATTTCTATCTTACCAGCTTCAAAATTTTATTTTTAACAACAGATTTAATTTCCAATTGAAAACTGTAATTCTCAACTCTGGCGATTTTTCAAAATTTTCCATAGCAATCATCCTATTTATTTCGAAAGCGTATCAAGGTATATGTTTGCAATAGATTTTACGTTATTGGTAAATTTATTGGTTGTTGGTTTCTTTCTTATTTTGCTCTTATCTGTAAAATGGTGTGTCTATGAAATTATGTCAGTCTTCTTTTGTATGGCCGACGTTGTTGTGACAGATATTATAATTATCCGTAATAATTCAACGCACGCAATTTATAACGTAATCGCAAGTGCTTACAATTGTTCAGTTTCTAGTATTTTATAATAAGTAGAAAATATATTAACCCTTTTGGTGCCGAGCGAAAGTATCGTCACTATGCGAAGAATACCGGGCCAGTTTAACGAATTTTGTAAGGTTTGGGACCCCATGGCACTTAACTCAGAACCTTCATAGAATGAACCTTATTTTCTAACAAGTTAAATTCAAAAACAATTTATTAAATCCTTTTGCAAAGGAAATGGAAGACCACTTATAACGTTCTCTAAATTTGAAATAAAATTCACTCGCAATGCGAATAACAAGGCGCCATCGAATACGCAACGATATATCGTAGTTCGACACTAAAAGGGTTAATATCTCTCCTAGTTCTCTTAGGGTAGGAACTTAGGACTTTCAGTAGTTACACTGTAACAAAATGAAGCCTAGCAAATTGCTTTTACTTTGTAATTTCTAACCAAATTATTAGATAGCGTTACTAACGATGTCACGTTGATTTATAATAAAAATTGCTGTCAGCGTTGAAAGATTCATCGAAAAGTTTTCAATCGTTGACAATGGACCTTGAAAAATTCTGAAACGTTCGCCGATCGCTAAAATGTTACTAGAAACTGAACAATTATAACCACGTATAATTGCGTTGTAAATTGCGTGCGTTAAATTATTACGGACTCAAAAGAAATCCTGTTGCACACATATTCCGTAGACCGCAAGTGCTCGAAAAAAATGCGAGAAAAAAGCGAAACGATTTTTCAAAAGCGGACAAAACCAGTATACCCCTTAAATCAGTTTATTCAGTTTATCGGGTATCGAACTCCGGAAAATTTTGAAGGATATTTGGCAGGTAAGTAGCTGCGGCGTTCCTCAAACAGTTTAGTTGTTCGCCATTAAAACTTGGTTGTCGATGGAGGCGCGTCGCGTTACGCAAGCGAGCGTTCTGCATAAACCTAGCAGCGAATTTCTCGCGGTCTCGTCCCGATCGTAAAAGTTACGACGCGCGGTTATCCGCTGTTGGTACCGCTAGACTTCGCCGGCAAACTTATCCAACGTTTGTTTAGCCGCGCGTCTTCGTCCCGGATAAAGTTTCGCGAATCGAAGCCAGTATCTCTCGGCAGAATCTCGCGACGCGGGCGCCGGCCTGCATCCGCGACAAGCATCCCTTGCACATCTGCATACACATTGCGACGCGCGTGTACGTGCGGCGCGATCGTGTAATAGAATGCGATCGAACGGTTCGCCGTGGTAAGAAGATAAATCGAAGACGGCGTTATCGCGCGTATCTACTTTAATCAGGAAAAAAGACTCCCTTCTGCCGGCTGAGTTACTCCCGCGACCCTCCGTTTGCGACTTCCAACCCCCAATGTCGAAACCGACATCGAAAACAAGAATGAATATCCGGATCCGACAGATCAACAATCTCGCGAAATTGAATTCGTGAAACGCCGTTGGATCAACCTTACCTGGTAATGTTATCCTTAATTTCTTAAAATAATAGCTAGAGCAGCCGAATATATTATTCGTACCGATCACGAGCGAACGATCAAAATGAACTAATTCATTTCTAATTTTAACCGACCGAAGATGTAGGAATAGACTCGAAAAACTTACGCTTTTGGATCGTTTTACAGCCCTATTATTGCAAAATAATAGTATAATATAAAATATATAGTATATATAATATATATAATATATATATATAATATATACTATATAATATATATAATATAATAGTATATATACAATAGTAGTATAGCAATAGAAGTATTGCAAAACTGTCTTACTGAACTTTTTCAAGGATTAGATCCTGTTTCGGTGGGTCAAAGATACTTTTTCTAAATTCTACTTCGTTGTCACTATGATCGTAACTTTTTTTTTTATCGAACTCCAGATATTTTAATAGATTATACAATTGTTTTTAGATCACAGAACTTCTTCGTAGACTCATAATTCTCCTAGCATATAGAATTCCTTTGTACCCTCCACAATTTTTCTGCAACCATAAAACTTCTTGAATCTTACTATTTTTTCTTGGACTACAAAACTTCTTCGAAGGCCTTGCTATTTTTTATGGAAGAATTATACAGTGTGATAACGCATAAGTAATCTAATATTTCGGTAATAGTCATGTTTAACTTTGTACAAATGTTTTATCAACATGTGTAACTGTTTCACGCTAGTTTTACGTCTTTTTGACAGATTTTCTACTTATTCAGCAAAATTACAAACACAATTAATATTAATTTTTTTCCAATTTATGCTGACAATTATTGCTCTATGCAGACAAATACATACTCAAATTTATTTCCCTCTCAGCTCTACAGTTTCAGAATTCTGCACGATGTATATTTATCTCTACGGATAGTTAATCTTAATAAACTGTTTTTTTTTTTTGCTTGAAATTATTTTTCTGTAAATGTAAAAGTAGTTAGAACGTAGATACTGTTGCGCGTTTTATGCCCTCCGTGCGGCGAACAACGCGACATCTCGTTTATTTAATAATTATTTATTCACAAAGCAGTGACTATTTACAGCAAAAACACAATTTGGCTTAATGTGATCGAATTCGGTGTCCAATCTGTTCGACAGGCAAACTTCGACTGCACTCGATTATCTGTCGGTTAAACAGTTCCGTGACAACCCCTATCTTCTATTATTTTCTTAAGGGTTGTTCACCATGAAGTAATTTTTCATTATGGTTACTCCATATGGACAACTGCCATAAAAATACTAAATAAAAATCATAAATCAACGGAGTTATCCTTGATAGCTTCAAACCCAAGGAATAAATGTATGAAAAATAAAGGTTTGTACAACTTTGTGATTATTTATGCAATATTAGCAGATTTAATTAGCTTATACTAAGTATGTTAAGATTATAATCGCCTTTAAATGAATCGTTTTTTTTTTAAGAAAATACATGGTTTCCTTTACCCGTCAATTTGACGGATGTCCGTAAAGATAGACATACAAAAATCTCCATAAACCTAGTGTTAAAGACGAAAAATAATCTTCAAGCAGCTTGCAAGATCCTTAACGATGCACAGCAATATTGAATGAATAATTTCCTACAATTTCTCCAACGGTTGTGCAATAAAAAAGTCTGGAATGGGTCATTTTAACTCGCTCGGTGGTCAATTATTAACGGAAGATGTAATTCGAAGTCCTCTAAATTTAGAATTCAATTAGATTATTTCAGCAGCATCGATTTCGTTATTTTCGAACCAGAATCAATTAACGGAGCGGAAACATGTTTCCAAGAACAGGAGTCGATAAAAGTGTACAACCGAGAGAGTTAACGGTGGAAAACCGGTTACCCGATTCGGAAAAGCTACCGCATTAAAAACAACTTTAATAAGAAGGAACGCAGAAAAATGTAATCGCGGTTTAAGAGGCGGTCGGTGCCGACGGAGTCGAAATTACATTAATTTAGTACTAATAGAATTTCCACGACGCCGGGACGTTACGAGGTTCCATTTAAATTACATTTCGGATGGCACGGCCGTGCTAACTTTGCAATGCAAATATATACCGGCTTCTTCCGGTGGCCCGGAATTAATCTCGGGTTGCGACATAATGATCCAGAACGATATTTGATATCGAGACCGTCGGGTCGGCTGCTGACGAAGACTGGATCGACGGACAGCACTTGACTTTTAACGAACCAGCCGCGATGAAAATCGATGAAAATAAAAATCCTGAAAGAAATAGTCGACGAACGTGGCCGGACTCGTTGAACCGATAATTAATTATCGTGCGGGTTAGTCCCGGCTCTTCGTGCGAGTTAACCCAATTATTGTTGCAAACTTGAGCCAAGCGGTCTTCCATAAACGTCCGACGATAATTAACCGAGCGCGTTGCAAAGAAAAACGCGGTTTCCCTTAATTGCACTAACGAGGCTGTGTCAAAATCGGCCGGCGAACTCCCGCAACTAGACGACAACGTTGCTGGAAAAGCTGCCGGTACTCTCGAGTTTGTCAATCGGAAGTGTCAGTGGCAGTGCGCGATAAGGGCGTTTTCGCTTCCGATTCGATTTCTCCAAAAATCGATTTTTTCGAAGCGTGCAACGGCTTGGTCAATAGAATTCTGACGTGTAGTTAGGAATCGATTCGATGGTGCACAAAAGAACCATATCGGACGGGATATCCTTACTACTACCAGAAAAAAAGTACTCGATTCTTTCATTACGATCTTTTTTCTTTCGATAATAGAACATCTTCGCTGACAAAACAATTATTCCTTAGACCATAGAACTTCTTCTTAGACCTCACCACTTTTTTCCGGTTAAACAATCTTTCCGTAGATCTGTTGTACACCTACCGACGTAAAATTGTTAACAGAAGTTAGCAATAAAATATAACTCAACATATAACAATTAATTACAAACTTATTTTGGGATAGGTAAAAAAGATTCTTCTCCTTTTGCTGTATTCCAAATTGTTAAAAAATGTTAACAAAGCCTTCGTAGAAAATGATTTTTATCTTTTTACAAGTTGCAACAGATCTGACGATTTTTTCGTAGCCTGTAGAATTTCTTTATAAACCTTTGCAATTTTCCTTAGACTTTATTGTATTTGTTCTTAGGTCATGGAAGCTCTGCTGAGACTTTACAATTTTTTTTCGTAGCCTGTAGAATTTGTTTAGAAACCTTTACAATTTTCCTTAGACTTTATTGTGTTTGTTTTTAGATCATAGAAGCTCTGCCGAGACTTTGCAATTTTTTTTGAGCTGTAGAACTTTGACACAGAATTTAATCGCGACTTTTTAGAGGAATTGACTCTTTCCGGAGAATCGGACATCTCTAGTATGCACACGTACGCATATAAGGCCCTTGCACCACCACTGCAACGAGAACGACGACCTAACACGTTCCGACGATCCGAGGCGTCTCTTTTTTCATAATTTCGCTCATAATTTACGACCAGCGCGCATTTGTACGCGCCCACAAAACTGCAAACCGCATTTTCGCGACGAGCAAGCCTGTTCTCTTCTCGCGTCGACTGCATTCTACCGTGATAAATTCCGGAACGTTAAAAAAAAAATCAGCGACGTAGTTGATTTTGCAAAAATCGTTACTTTTTTCAAATCTGATGCTTTTTCTTTCGTCTTAATTTCCAGGCGATATTCGTTTCATTTTCCGAAAATCCAATTTTGATGAAACTTATGGGAGCTTATAGTTATATTGTTTAAATAAAAAACTTTTGTTAACATTTTCTGGCGCGACTACATTTCCCATTGAAAAACACACAATTTAACAAGAAATTCAAATTTTTTCAATCTATGGTTTCCGAGAAATCTCGAAAACATGGTTTTGACCCAACTTGAGGGTTGTTGTCACCCCTTAAAAATGGATGGTTGCCGATAAAAAAGCACGTATCAAATATTTTTCAAAAAACTATAAGCTCCCATAAGTTTCATCAAAATCAGATTTTCGCATCTGAATATGTTCCCTGTTTAGTGGAAATTTGGTACCTTGTCTGTAATTTAACCCCTTAGCCAACGATTTATTTTCTGATCACAGTGGCTAGATTTTCTTTATCCTCCGCGAAATTCGAAGATTGTATTCGATCAAAAATTAATTAGAATGTTATTTCGATTTAAAGAGAATTAAGGATACACGTGTTTAAAAGATTCTGTTCACGGCGTGAAGTACATAAACTAATGCTTTCAATTCCATTTTGTAATCAGGTACTTAGAAAAATGTTAGCCAATTTTAGCATAGATTCGGCATTGACATAAATAATTAGCAATAAAAAGACAGCAGTAAAAATACCAGAAACGTTTTTAAAACGATGTTGTATAATTTCCAACCTACTGAATCTATTCAAATAAAAAGTATATTTTCATTTTATTCTACTTCATTTTAATCGAGGTTAAATATTTTCATTTCGCACAAAGAACACAGCCAGAGTGAAATGCTCCAGGAAATCATGGCGGTAGGATTTTTCGCGAAATATTTCATTCGCCCGCGTTAAAAGCAAAAAATGGGCGGAAGACTGTTCCGGGAGTCGAATCTGCTTAAAATATGTTACCAGATGAAAGAACTGTTTATTCACTGTAAATCCAGCAGTTTTACAAGGGATTTAATGGTAACATTTTCTAGCCGTTGCACGTGACGTGTTTGTAATCTCGGATTTGTAGAACCATCCTTCCTGCCAAAACGTTACTTGCAGATTTTTTTTATCTATGTTCGACGCGGAAGATTATGGACCAAAAGCGACGTAATCGGACTACGTGTTTGAACATATTTATGACGCGAGTTTCTAGTAAAGAGTGAAACACAAAATCCTACAATGAAATGAAGTTTTAAGTAAATAATTGTTTTTGTTATTCATTCCAACTGTGAATAGCATATATATAAAATTCTTCTTAATTGCAATGCGTTCAAATTCTTCATTACACGTTGTCATCTTTTGTTGAACATTTAAAATTTAACCATTACATCAAGACTGAGATACTTTGTTACTTGCTTCTAATTTATTTTTAAAATATTAATATTATATATTATATTAATATTATATATATATATATTTTTTTTTTCATTCATTCCAACTGTGAATAGAATATATAAAACTCTTCTTAATTGCTATCTGTTCAAATTCTTCATTAAACGTTGTCATCTTTTGTTGAACATTTAAAATTTAACCATTATATCAAGACCGGGATACTTTGTTACTTGCTTCTAATTTATTTTTAAAATATTAATATTATATATATGTATATACAATATTATATATTATATTAATATTATATATATGTATATTAAATATATAATATTATACATTATATTAATATTATATATATGTATATTAAATATATAATATTATGTATATTAACACTTTCACTGCCATGTCACCCATATATGGATGACAGAATTATTTGTTGATGTTTAAAAATAAATATCTAATATATTCGTTGCACTCAATTTAGTTCATATCTGGAAACTACAAGAAGGTTGAAGGATAACTATGTGTCAGACATTTTAAGTTTTCAAGTAGCGCTACATTAAATAAATTACGTTGACTTAGTGGAATTTTTGAGGCCGTTGGTTGGGCAGTTAAAGTGTTAAATCTGCTTGACGACAAATTTTTAAATAACTGCAAAATTTATACTTCTTTGGACAACTACAGATCGATTTATATTTCAAGGATAGAAATATACATTGTGATTTACATTATGCTTGACGTTGTCGAATATTTCCGTTCACAGATTTATTTAGTAACTTAACTTCTTTTCTGTTCGAATAAATCTATGAATAAAAATCTTAACTTTCGTTCCTGCCTACTAGTAAATGATACAAAGTCTGCAATACGATTCGCTGAAGTCATGTTTGACCCAGCTAACAGTTGAAGCTCCCGATCCGCAATTTAACTGGATTCGATATAAACGATATTGTCGTTCGGGCACGCATTCAGCAATGACTCTAAACAGAAAAGTTCTCTCGTTACTGGCTCGAAAGATGACTCGGAGGGCAGATATTGAACGTCGCGAGGCGGAAAGGGAATAAAGAGGGATCTGCCGCGCGATTCGTTTAAATATCTCGTGAAGAAGACCGGGAAGACTCGCGAAGAAACTGAAGTTTCAATGGTCGCCGCTTTTTCGCAGGGCGTTTCAGTGGCCTCATTTCGATGGCGCGATTCAGACACTCGATGCGACAGCCGAAGTAGGCTTGAAAGTTGCTTACCGGCGTGCATAGTATGCCCGAGTGCCTGGCAGATACAGTTTCGAGCACCCACTTCGGGCTAGTCGGCTGAAATTTATGATCGGATGGCTCCCCGTAGTCGAACTTCACTGAATCTTCGTTAATTGAACGTGTGTCGGATATCGTGGCACGTTCAGAGACGCATGTCCGAGACGTTTCTCGCCACTGATGGTTCTCCTACGAATTCATTCTCTCATTAGGTTACTGCCTGTGGTATAATCGATTTTTAACAGCTATGTAAATATGAAAACTGTTATTGCGTCTTGATAGGGCTCAGCAATATTAGCGAGCCGTAATCTAACGCACGTCTCACCGCACTTGTAAGGTGATGTAAGGAAAGACTAAACTTGTGAACTTAAACCTGTTAACACTTTAACTGCCTAACCAGCAGCCTCAAAAATTCCACAAAATCAAAGTAATTTATTTAATGTAGCAACAATTAAAAACTTAAAATGTCTGACACATAGTTATCCTTCAATCTTCTTGTAATCTCCAGATATAAACTAAATTGAGTGCAACGAATATATTAGCGTACAAATTTATTTTTAAACATGGACAAATAATTCTGTCACCCATATTCAGGTGACATGGCAGTTAAAGTGTTAACTGGGTATGACGAAATATTTCGTCATACACAAACTACTACTAGAATGCTCATGACGATATTTTTCGTCATGGAAATTTGCCGTAATATTTTGAACACATTACATTTTATGTAGTTCTTATTCAAGTAAAGCAATTATATATAAACAATAAATATTAAAAAAAGAAAAAGAACAAAAGTTTATTCCCCAGTTAACAGGTTAATGATTATATACAATCCTGACTAGACCGTTGCCGTATGTTACAATGTTACTTTAAATTATAAAATGAATAAATAGCGTATAAAATAGAAGAACAGCCTTTAAATATACGTATAACAGTGTATGAAGGATAGAATAAACAGGTTGTGAAAAATATGGTAAAACAGCAGCGTGAGTGTTGCAATGATTGGATACTTATACTAGTGCCCATCGATGAGATGTAAATATTCATCACCAATGAGCACCTACAAAAATATATGTAAACCCTGATTAGCTTCTTAATGTGCTGTCCACCCCGCACTAGTGAGGCGAGAGCAGCAAAGAAATGTCCCCAAGACGGTACGTCTCAAGTACCGTTCCAATGGTGGTCGCGTGCTCGTTAATACCTGGTGGTTCACATCTGGAGGTTTAAGGCACGTCAATTGCTATTGAGTGAAAGAGTTTCGAAGGAGCACGTGTCTACAAAGGACAACCCTCATAAACCAACGTTTCGAGCTCTGGCAAAAATACTAATTAAAACGTCTGGCATTTCAGATGGACGGTTCCTCAAAAATAACGGAACACGGGCGTCCGTACCATAAACTTCTTCGTTCATTTAAAAATATTCTTAAGGCGCTGTTCGCGTCTTAACACCGGCGAAATGTAAAATTTTCTGATCTCGAGTAAGGTGGTCGTTCGAATCGCGCAGAGCAGGTTGATAATATCGTATCCAGAAGGAGGAGCACTTTCCTAACAGACAAATGGTCTGTCCGAAGAAGATGTTTATGCTGCGCCGTCGTCGAGTTCAACGAAAAACCTGCTCGGATCGCCATTGCGGCGCATAAACGGGCTTGCGTGGAAGCTATCCGCTTAGCGTCGACACTCGGGTCGGCCAAACACGCCGACAGCTTTTTGCCGTGGACTTATTAATAGCCGCGATTTTTCACGCTTTTTCCCTGTCTCGTTTCTTTTCGACCGGCCACTTCGCCATTTTCTCGGCCGGAGAGCTGCGACACGCGCTAAAATATGTCGGAACTCGGTGCGGTTGAACCCCCACGTGCACGCGGAGTGCATTAGGATGCTTGGCCGAGGGGAGGAGGGGTGCAAGTGCATTAAATGGGTCAGCGGTTTATTCCTTTCTACAACTTTTTCCCCGCGAAACGATTTCTCCCCGTGGAGAATTAATTAAACGAGGAGCACACTTGGCCGGGGGATACTGGCTTCTCCCCCAAAACCGAGGCTTCCCTTCGATTTCTCCGAGCGGTGAAAGTTATTCGGTGCTGAGAGAGTATTGCAACATTTTTTTCGAAATAGATTCCGCAGAATCACCGTTTCGACCTGCGAGACCCGCGCATGGCCCCCATAAAAGTCGGCGGGGTCGCATGTGTTCCCGCCGGTTACCACAGAGCTTTACACGGCCGTATACATCGATACGTACGATCGTTTTCGCCAAGGCGTTCGTAAAACCTGCCAATTTCCGGTCAGACGGTCCTGCCTGCCTCGCTCGCAGAAAAATATCGCGCGTATTCAGCATCTTTCTAGGATGGTTAACCACCTTTCTCTCTCGCCACGTATTACGGGCGCAAGGACCCGCCGCCGCCGCCGCCTTCGTCGCCTACGGAACGTGAAAAGCCACGAAAAAAAAGAAAAAAGAAAGAGGAACGGGAGACCGGCGACGAAAAGGGCTCGTTCAGCAAGGGTGAACACTCTTTTCTATCCCCATTATTCATTGACCTCTCGCTTTCGAGGTTCTCGCTCGCCGAAGAGCACCCTCGCGACTCCTATGGACACTCGAACTCGTCGCCCGAACCCGCTTAATTGACATTCTTCGTGTCGCCCTTCGCCGACGACACTCGCCATTATTTCTGATATCTTCCTCTCTCTCTCTCTCTCTCTCTCGTTCCCTCTCTCTCCTGCTCTTTCCACCGTTCGCCCTTTTTCTTTGTCTTTCTCTCGTGTCACCGTGTTGCGATGAACATTTCCACTCTCCGGCAGAAAGTAACGAAAGCACGAGACCGGAACACTCAGACGATTTTCGAGGGAGAGCATAATAGCCGCAGATTTCGAAACAGCCTGTTTTTATTCCGTGGCTCGAATCGGACTCTTTTGAACGCGCGGATGATTCAGGCACGTGTGTAACACGGTTCTCTTTTTGCCTTTTTTTATTGAAGGGATTGCGAGATTTTTTGGGACAAAACGGGCGACAGCGCACCCTCCGCGAGGCTGGCATTGTGACTGACAGACGAATCTGTTAAGTTTTAACATTTTCACGCGCTGAGGCGTGAGGCGAAATTTTTTAGGCGATGTTTGAAATTTTCAACGGTTTGACTTTTTACTATATTAACCGTTTGCACTCGAAGCAATTCCACTGCAAAATCGAAACAATATTTTTATCTATAAAAGCTCCATTGTAGATAGTTCATATTTCCTTTCGTTCATACAAAATTAATTACTATGACTCGTACTTAGAATTTTAACATTTTTATCAATTTCTCAACTGCAAATCTATCGATGTAAAAGTTGTTTAAATAATGGTATGGCAAGTTTTAGTGTCGCCTTAGAGGCGCCATTCGAGTGCAAAGGGTTAATATTTGTGGTCAAAGGAGTGAGAACAGGATTCGAAAATTGAAGAGTCTTAGAAGCTGTGTAGAAGGTTGCACAAAATAATAAATAGAGGAGAACGCGCTTGGATTAAAAGTTATTCGAATTTTTACGAAGAAAGTAAATTAGATATGAAGTAATTATTTTTTGTTATATTTAACAAATATTTGTTAAATATTTGTTTACAATATTTGTATTTTGGAGACATTCATTTCCGACGGGTTGCAAACGATTTTCAAAATTGAAGATCGATATAATGGAATTAATCAAAATAGATGAAAGAAGAAATGAAAGAAAGTTGGAAATGGGAAGTTATTTAATTTCCTATAGAAATCTGGTAATGATATCTTTCTTCTTTAAAATAGTTGTTTAGTGTGACAATAATGAAGAAATAGTGAAGACATTTCAGGAATTTAAAAATATTGTATTGTGAACTCCATAAAATAATGCGTAAAAGTAATAAATGTTTATTAATGACTGTTAATATGAAGTCTTTCTTACTGCTGCACCGAATTGAAACTTCGAAGGATTCTGTGTTAGTCCTTTTCGACAAAGAGATTTGATAATTTCGAACAATTCATACAAAGATGAGACTCGTTTAATTAGCCATGAACACGAAGGGAAACAGTCCAGGGTTGTCCAGTAGGATTTACAAGGAGAATAGGCTTGTCAACAGTCACTTGACATCGCGGATCTAGGTTAGGTAAGCTCTTCGAAATGTTAGGACAAGGATACGGCTATCAAGAGCTGATAGTACACGTTTACAAGGAGAAAATATTGCATCGGTAACATGGCGGCCTTATCCATTGGGTACTATAACAATAAAACTACCAAATCAGTCAGAATGACTGGTCCCTACTTATTTCTTTCACAATTACTGACATTATAAAAATGTTTTTATTAATAATTTCCCTATGTAATTCTTTAATAAACCACATGTTACAATAAAAATTAAATGAAATTTGTATAGATGCAGCCTTGTTATTATCGCAAAGCAGTGTATATCGTTGGATTTATTGTTTGGTAGTTCTAGTGTTAAACAATTTAGGTTCAGTGGAAAAATTTAGGATCTTACGAAAACATACCGCGAATGATTCTTGGGATTATGCTTGCTCTGAACAGCAAAATTTTTGTCAAACAGTCAAAAAACACTATTTGATCATTTAAAAGAAATACAGAGATAGGGGTGGGCGGCAAATTGTAAAACCAATCAGCGTTCTGTACGTGCTCATTAGTGGTAGATGTTTATTCATTTTATATTTTAAAGCTATTTCTTCCATTTTTACAAGCTGTTTTTTCTTTGAATTTACATTGTCTATTCACAACTTTAATTTAACCAGATAACTGTACTTGACGAGTTGTATACTCGTCATGGAGAATTGACAGTACTTTGTGTTATGACGAGTATACTCGTCATGCGTAAAAATTAGTTACCATTGTATTAAAATGTATTCGTAAATTTCAATGTATCTAGCATTTTTGGAGGTCAAGGAAGTCAAGGTGGAGGAAATAAAACGAACAAATAAAAGGTATAAATAATTTCAGATAGATTCATGCATCTCTGAAATTACCTTCATAATCCAAACAAGTTAAGTCTTATTATTTTTATAAAAGAAGGTACACTAGTCAATTTTAACATAAAGGACGTAGAAAGGTAAAGGATGAGAAAAACTAGATGTTAATTGCTTGGGCAAGTTGAGTAAATTTAGAAAATTGTAATAGAAGATATTGATTGGAAGACACGAAGTGTCGAAGCGAAATGTGTAATAACGATAAAGGAACATCGAAGCATCTGTTAACGGACAGTTACGACCAAGGAAAGGGAAACTATACTTTAGAAGGGGTATCATGCGGAAGGAAAGATAAGAAAATAGTGGACTGGTTGGAAACAGAAGATTGTAAATTAAAAAAAGGAAAGTAAAAGCGGGGAGCGTAGCAGAGAAAAGACAGAAAAAGTCGTGTGTGTGAAGAATGGAAGGAAGAACATTTGGAAATGTGAATTGAGCATTTGGAAATTGTAAATCAAGCACATTCGTTGGCCGTGAGGCTGAAATTAAACCTTAGCGCCCCAATGGCGCCTCTGAGGCGACGCTAAATTTACTTTACTGTTATTTAAAATAGTTTATACATCGCTATGTTTGCATTTACGAAGTCAGTAAAAATTGGAATGTTACACTTACTAGTAATAGTAATAAACTTTATATTTTGGAATTAAAATTGCTTGGAGTGCTAAGGGTTAATAATAAGTAATAATAATACTAGGAGCGTTGAAATCGAAGCGGCGAGTATATATACATAGTTGCGTTTAGCAGAGTCGAATTTTCGGTTTTCGATTTTCGTCTTATCCCTTTTAGGGTTGATAATGGAACCAAGCAGCGGAAAAAAGCGCGTGTCGCCCTTCAGTTCCTCCCTGATTCCCGTGTACAGGATGTTTGCGGCGACGTAATTCACGGAGCCTTCGTCCGATTTTCATCCCGGGTGTTCTTCGTCGTGTTTGTCTTTCGCTCGCAGAGTCTGCTTCAAAGGCGGAAAGGGAAGTGGGGAAGGACGGGTAAGAGAGTCGAAGGCAACGGAGAAGAGAAGAACCGGAAGGGAAGGCAAAGTAGGATCGTGGATGCGACTGAAGGAGAAACGTAGGGAAATGATAGACGGATGAAAGTGTGTTAGGGTGGATGACATTCGCGAACTCGAAGAAAATCAAAGGGTATGATGGAATACGAAAGCGCGCGGTTCTCGACGAGCTGATGGGGTACGAGGATCATAAGGGGCGAGCTAAGAAGGGTTGAAGAGCGGGGGTGAAACAACAAGCGGTAAAAGGGACGCCGAAAGACCTAGCGACGACCCCTAAGTCTTCGCGGAACAAAGGAAATCGGGAATAAATAGAGGAATTGTAATGCGATCTGTGGAACACGGGAATCGCTTAAACAGAGGGAATTGGAGCTCGAGAGGGTACAGAGGATCTTAGGATGACGTGCTGCGGACTCGAAAAGAACATGAAACGAAACACAAAGGTGTACAATACTATTAAATATACGATGCTGTCTCGAAACGCGGTTACTATCATGAAGCGGACTTTTCCTGGCGAATTTAATTTTGTTTTTACATTTATTCCAAATTAAATTATTAGGTCGTTACATATGAAGTGGCCGATTTTATATTGTTGCGACGGCAACAAAGTTGTGCGTGCTTCACCCTGTCCTCAGTAAGTTAGCAAGCATAACCGTAAGGGATGCAAAGAACCACTTAAGTTGGCTACGAAGGATTTACAAGCACCGTACACGGACAGTTTTTATATTTCTTCGTTGATAATTTTTTAGTTGTTCACGTATACTCTCCCTATTACTTCTACAATCAATTAACAATCGCTATTTTCCTCCACCTCAAATCACCCTCAACCAATCACGACCAAACCGAAGTGATGACGGACAAAATAGAAGAAGACTCGGACAAAATTCAAAGGTACATAGAAATCATGAACAACTAAAAATTCAACATTATACTAAAGCTTGAACAACTAAAAATTCAACATCATACTTAAGCTTGAACAATGAGAGGTTGCATATCACAGAAATCGCGAACAACCAGAATTCAACTATCCCTAAAGCGCGAACAACTAGGAAGTCAAGCATCTCAGAAATCGCGAGCTCCATCGTACTATAGCATAGTTGCGGGTTGCAACAATGCGAGTTGGGCGTTATCCTAATAATTAATGAAAATTTATAAATCTTTTCATATGCGTTCATTGGTGGATAACGTTTCCGCTCCATCAATGAGCGTTACTATATCTATGTGAGCATTGCGACACTCGCGGTTAGTATTTATATTTTTACATAGTCGGCTACTTTTTACATTTTGTCTTTTTAATTTTTACGTTTTATCTCTTGCCTTTTTAACTTCAGTCTTGTTCACTTTGTACTTGGTCCCTTACAATTTTACTACATTGTTCTTAATTCTTCAAATGAACAATTTATTAGAGTTCTTCATTTTTATACATCAACTGTCCTTGTTTTATCCCTATTTAGGAAACTCGTCTTTTTAACTTTAG
>CM052099.1:9887670-9916130 GCA_028453745.1 Agapostemon virescens
ATGTGGTACATATGAGATGTCACGGCTAAATTGTTTATTACTTCGGGTTTGAAAAATTAGTAATTATTCTTAAGACATTCTGAAATAAGAATGAACAATGTTTTTCTTAAAATTATTATCGTCGTGTAGTAAAATAAAATCGGAAAGTTCGCGCTCTCGCGTGTGGAGGGTAAGCAACTCAGACGCGTAACCCCTAAAGAATTGCTCCCAAACCTTGAAGGGCCCCGCAAGAAGGGCAAGTGTGGCTTCGACAAAATTCCAATCGCCTATACTTCATAATTCCAGCTAAACGCAATTTTTCCGAAACGTTCATTACACGTCATCCGGTAAACCAGTTTATCCAGCTCGGCAGAAAGATTGTAGTTGTTCGGTTCATTCCCGAAAGAGTTCCTTTGATTTAAAGTGTGTGCATTACGAGTGCATTATAAAGTGTAAATTATGAGACTGACTGTATACGACCCACGAGTGATCTCGTCCCGGGGAGGACTGTATGAAAAGCCGCCGCTGAAAGCACTAAACTCTGATGCATACATACATAATTCCAAGGCAATTCGCGCGGGCCTGTTCGACCGTAAATTTCTAATACGTGTCGGAGCTTTTATTCGTCACCGGACCGGTTTCAACCGACACACGGGACTGCATGCTCGCTAAAAGACGGTTAAGTGGTCGTAAACTTGTCTCTGTACAAAGTACACCGAACGGTATTGAATTCGGCGTATGGTCGGCCGGATCGATGGACTCGCGCGAAACGGATGATCGAGGAGGTTCGCCTTCGGAATAGGGTTAAGGGATTCGAAGGATATATCTCGTTTAGCTCGCGGCTATGCATCGGAAAACGCTTAGGGACTTCCCGCAAGACGGTTAAGTGGTTAGATAAACGTTATCCTTTTAGACGGCATGCCTTTGGACTCGAAATAAAGCGCGACCTCTGCGTGGGACGGCCGAATGCCGAGCGCGTGCTCCACGCCGTTTCATGAATACGATGACCCACTACCGGAATTACACGCCCCCTCGATTCTTCCGAGGAAATTAACAACGGCTAAACTTCCGCGGGCTCTTCCACCTCCTCTTCATCCTCTTCTTTCTCCCACGCCTCCTCCTCCTCCCCTTCCCCTCTCCACATCGAAAAACGAACCTTTGTTTGAGCTTACTTGTCGCGTGTGTACACGGTGTGCACGTCCTCCGGGAAAAACGGGTTAACGCAAGCTTCGCTCGGTATATGGGTCACGGTGATTTTAAATAAAAACTGAATCGCTCTCGGGATCAAGCTAAACGCTCCAAATGTAATTAACTTGAAAGCCATTCCGAAAACAATAGAACCACGACGTGTCCCGTCGTGATTGTTTTCAACGTTTCTAGCAGATCGCGAACAATCTCCGAAAAATTCGCGGTCTTTCCAACGATTTGATTCCCGCTGTCGAAGTCGTCGATTTACCGTACACAAACGTTCATCGTACACGTTTCGCGTTAGCGGATATAAAAATTGCTTCTCGATCAATCAGTCGTAATGTTATTTCGAATCACACAGCTACGTAATCGCGATTCTACTAAAGTGTTCGCAGCGCGCGTTCATACGTTCGCAGTTCGCTGAAAATTGGCACAGTCGATACACAAGGGCATAGAGAAGTGACTCGCAAAAGCCATTAAACATCACCCGATACCATCGCGGGGTAACTGATAGTGTCCGGTTTCTCTTTGATCACGACTCATATCAGTTGATCATAAATTCATTGGCCGTTTGACGCAGTACTTACCTTTTTAATTGCTCGTGGCTTACTCGAATCGCTCGAATGTAATGCCGTTTCTATTCTACACACCTTTCTATTCACAAAAAATTCGTTGAATTGTTGTTTTCCTATAATATATTGTCGTGGCATTTGATTTTGGCTTGTGCACGTTGAGGAGATAGTGCCGTACAATTGTAGTCATAGTAATGTCTCTTTATTAACACATTGCGTACGGCACTATGCTCGCTCAACGCGCTTGCAGGGCCCGCACATTTTTGGGCGTTACATAAACACTTTATACGATGCATATATACACTTTTTTAATAGGTATTTGGTACTATATTCACATGAGGTATTCTTAAATATTACTATATCTTTTATACATCAATTTATTATGTAGACTATTTTTACATTTTAACTATTATTTCTGTTACGTACACTCCGCGACAAAAAGATGGCACACCCGTAAAATATTGCTATTTCTGAAAACTGTGATGAAATTTGATATGTTTCTTTCCGTATATGTACTTCGGTGGAGCTTCAAGGCTATTTACACCGGCGGATTTAAACGCAGGTTACAGATTCTAGTCTAAATGTAAAAATCGGGGATCACCGACCCGACAAAATGATGGCACAGTCTTAAAATTCTTTCTCTACAGTTGACACTAGACCGTCAGACTGTTTGTATAGTGTACTGTGTGACTGTGCATTAAATATTTTGTATGTTTCTTATTATCTTCTATTGAAATTACACTATGGGTAGTGGAAAATCTTTATCGGATGCTGAAATACAAACGATTTTGACAGAGAAAGAGAATTACCCAGTTTCGAAAATTGCACGTATTATACATCAGAGCAGAAAAGTAGTGTATAATTTATTAAAAAATCCCAAAACGTACGGTACAAAAAAGAGTTTCAGTCGACCGAAAGCAACAAGCAATCGTGGAAAACGTGCAATTTTAAAAGAAGGTTCGAATTCTTCGAGAACAGCACAAGAAATTGCTAAAGCAGCTGGCGTACATACAAATATACGAAATGTGCAAAGGATAATAAAAGAATGTCCGCATTTAGTTCGAATGAAGTTGAGAAAAAAACCACCTTTAACCGCTCAGCATAAATCAGAGCGTCTGAAATTTGCACAAGAACATATACATTAAAGAAAAAAGTGGCGTCGTGTTATTTTTAGTGACGAAAAAAGGTTTAATCTAGATGGGCCGGATGGTTTCGCACACTATTTTCACGACCTGCGGAAAGAACAAAGAATATTAAGCCGCAGACACATGGGTGGCGGAGGCGTAATGCTTTGGGCCGAAATTAGGTATCGAGGAGTTGCTGAGATAAAGTTTATAAAGAAAACTATGAATAGCAAAATTGATATATATTTGATAGACCAGCAATTATCTAAATTCGGACAGACAATTTCCGGGGAAAATTTTATATTTCAACAGGATAATGCAAGTGTGCACACTGCAAAATGCGTTAAGCAATACATTGAACAAAATAAAATTAGTGTTTTAACGTGGCCAGCGAGATCGCCAGATCTCAACATCATTGCAAATTGTTGGGCACAACTAGCAAGGCATGTTTACGAAAGCGGAAGACAATTCCAAAGCCTTGCAGAATTAAAAACATGCATAGAAGAAACATGGACAAAAATACGGCCAAAATATATTAAAAAACTATATAAGTCACTTCCGAAACGTATGTTGTGTTCTGGAAAATAAGGGAGGCCACACAAAGTATTAAACATAATGTTATATATTTTATGTACGTAAATCACGTATTTTTTTGTATGTGTGCCACCATTTTGTCGCACATATGATATTGTTTACTCGTCTTTGCAATGATTAAATTTTTCTGAATTTCTTTGATACAAGCATAGAGATGTAAAGATTGTTTTAAACAGTACCACAGCAATTTTCAATGGTGCCTGAAAGTCGCCGTTCGAGTGTAAAGGGTTAACTGATCCACATAGGATCGATCACACAGAACGATACCAAATAATTTTGGCCAGATGTATTTTTTCCTATCACAAATAGCAGCAAAGATATTCGGGTGGTCGGTTTTAACTGCCTCGCCCTGTATTTTTTAGGAGCTAGGAATAGGAAGGAGAAAGGGTTGAAATAGCATGGAGGGTGAACAACGCGGATGCATAACTCCTAAGCTAAATAGTTTGCCTCGTAAACTCACTGTGGACAGTGAGACAGCCCTTGATAATGGGATTGGTTATCCAACAGTTTTCGATATTTTCAAAATTGTCTTTTTGTCGTTGCGTTAATTTTGACCAGCCGATATTCCTTGACTCATAAACGCGTTACATACAATTCTCTGTCGATCTTCTCGGCCGTTCGAGGAGTGTACCGCAGTATGCCGCAGCAGTGGGGATAATTTGATTGCACTTATCGTGTACAGACTTTTACCTTTTATCGCGGAAGCTATCGACGATTACTTTGAAAGGGACGTCATCGACATGGAAGAAAATTGAGCTTGGAACGGTACGAACCATCGAATAGACTAGTACCTATCGCGTACCGAAAAAGACCAAGAAAATCTCATAAAGTTCAATTGCACCGTTCGTAGAAACGATTTCCAAGGAAGAACAGAGATTCCGCTCGAATCCTGATTCACTGGAGCATCCGCAGGAGACATAAATTCCACGGGGCGGATCGTTCGGGGTTTGGTGCACTTGGTTCGATGCAATCCTGTCCGACATTACCTGCCTCTCATAACTGTTTCTGTGCCCCGTATCCGCGTATGAAGTAGCTCAGACAGGTGATAGATGTTATCACAGGAAACATCCTCTTAATTGCGATTGTTAATAATTAGAGCTGGTTCCATAGACGGCGAAGACTTGCAAGTTAAGTAAGCGGTGGAAGTTAAGCGGGCAGGTAAATGGTATCGAAGACGCCGGTTACGCTTGCTCAGGATATTTCTCTTAACTGTCTACTTGTTTCTGCCCGGTAAAGGAAGTTTGTCTTCAATTAACGAGGCGGTCGGATCGCGCAATTAACAATTGCAGCTGCCGCGAACCGCGGCGGGTTTCGCGAAAGTAACCGAGCGAAGTTTCTTTCCGGGAATGGAGTCGTCGTCGTCGTCTGCGATTTTAAACGGCACAATGCTGATGAAGTTCCGCAAGGAACCGGCGTTTTACGCTCCGCAATATCAGCCCAACGTGGAATTCCTATAACCCCGGGGGCTATTTTCGACCGCCGGGGATATCTCGCTCGCAATAAACCGCTATCGGAAATTCGATTTCTATCCAAAGTCTTGCCCTCCGCGATATCACCGGCGAATAAACACTCGCGAATACCGTAAATAATACTCCGTTACGCGTCGAAACTCCACCACTCTGCTCTCACTCCTTCGCAATATTCGAACCTCCACCGGGATCTGAATCGCAAACTGTATACCCACCACTGTTTGCCGAAACGAAATCCTATTTAACCCTCGCAAGCCCGACGCTTTTCGCGATGACACGATTGGGTTTGTTCGATTCTCTATGTAGCAACCTTCTTTCGATAAATATTACGTTTAGCGTATCCAGCTTCGATCACCTTGCCCTTG
This sequence comes from Agapostemon virescens, assembly GCA_028453745.1. Taxonomy (NCBI): domain Eukaryota; kingdom Metazoa; phylum Arthropoda; class Insecta; order Hymenoptera; family Halictidae; genus Agapostemon; species Agapostemon virescens. The sequence goes on from CM052099.1 coordinate 9,892,962, forward strand.
ACATTGTTCTCAAGGACGTTATTGTGAACAATTGTTTGTTGTACCATTTTAAAAACAACAATCTGTTATTATAAAATTTTTACTCAAATTTAATTTAGTCTTTAACCTAGATTAAACCTCGAAACTTGATTTCTTGATATTTTAAAAGCAACAAACAATCTATTAATATAAAATCATAACTCAAATCTAATTTAGTCCTGAAACTACATTAAACCTCTAAAGTTTATTTCTTCATATTTTAAAAACAACAAACAATTTATTATTATACAATCTTAATTGATATTTTCTTTAGTCTTTAACCTAGATTAAACTTCTAAATTTTATTTCTTAATATTTTAAAAGCAACAAACAATCTATTGTTATACAATTTTGACTGAAATTGAATTTAGGTCTCAACCTAAATTAAACCTCTAAATTTTAACTCAAGTTTAATTGAATTAGCTATCCGTCACTCGGTCCTAGTTTCCGAGGTATTTGCAAAAGACTTTGGAGGTTTGTAAGTAGAAGGGCAACTTCTACTTCAAAGCAACAAAAATACAATAATGTATCAAATAAGAGTTCTGACGTAGTAAATCAAGACATAATCGTAATTATGTGATATCTATGTACATACAGTGTCGGAAAGGTACGATTTACATGTAAAAGTTTCAAGTAACACACAAGCTTTTAAAAAGAAGGTATAATTCAAGTTCGCTAGGGTTAGCGAAATGGGGACGCGGAATGGACCGGTCCGATTATGCTTGCACTTTTTCGCATTTCGTATGAATTTTTTAATGTATGCTTACCGAACTGGTGAATTGCTTTTGCATGTCTTTTTTTAACAGAAGCATCAAAATCGCCGTTCAATCACACTAATTTTAGCGATTAATTAAATGAATAGCTGTTACACTTTACGATCAATAAAAAGGCGAATATATCTGCAAGAAGTGCCCCCAAAAATATATCTTAAAAAATTCATAATTCGTTTCGTGCCTCGTTTTGAAAACTTTTTCAAAAGCATAATTGATTTCTTATAAAATTAAATATTTATTGCAAAGGAAATCTTTTAATAAGAATTTAATATTAATATAAAATTCTTCCCTAAAAGATCGTTTTCATTTAGTACTTTTAAAATTAATTTAGCCTATTAGATAGAAATATTTGGAACAAAGTCGGAGCATGATATACCGAAACGTTTATTCCCGAGTGAATTGTGATTTCCCGTTTAAATAACGTACATGTATGCGTATGTGTAAGATCTTCATATCGCAAGGTTTGCACAAGATGAAATAGAAAATCGCTGTGTACTTTGAACAGATTAATATCTGGCCGCATACCGACCAAGAATTTCTGTGGTTTACACAGAACATCGCAACGTAGCCAAATTCCACTATGTGTTTTAAAAATGCTCTTTGTGCGTGTGTAAATTCCTAAGAAAAGCAACGATTGCAAATTACATATACACAAGCGTCGAATGCATTTAATAGAATAATACTCTCGAATATAACTTTTATCTCACACTCTTCGTTTAATGCTGGTCCCTTTACGAAGGTTTAGAAAGATTAAAGAATACGATTTTATAAACAAAAATAGTTGCATTCTTACGATTTATAAGTAGTTTAAAATACAATTTATTATTACATCTTTCTTCCAAACTTAATCCAAAATTAATTCATATATAAAATCAATTCAAGAAAATGTTTGCATATAATTAAAAATCAAGGAGAGGGGTTAAAGTAACCAAAAATTGTTTAACGAATTAGACTACGTCTTTCAAGCTTATTAACGCGTACATTACTTAAAAATAACTGTCGTCGAACGAATGTCACGAAAAATAAATTTATTAACGCTGAAATTAACTATATTAACCCATTGACTGCCAACTACGAGATATCTCGTAATAAGCGTCTGTACCAAAACTGCCAGTCACGAGATATTTCGCAGTGGGTGTTGCAAGTTTACATTGGCTACAAATGGCTATTTGAGTTAGGAACTATTATAAAGAATGAACGAAAAATTTATATAGTGTAGAGAACATATTGATTATGAATATTTATTATTAAAATTATTATTAAAACTATATATTAAATTAATTATATTAAAATAAAACCGTGGCACCCAGGACAAAACGCGCTAAATTTGCCTGGCAGTCAATGGGTAAAAGTGTAAGTTCAGAACTTTATTATTAGACTGCTATTCTTTCTTTAAAATAAAAATTATTTGCATCAATTCTAGGACATGGAAAGATTTCTTTGTCCTCCAAAGAATGACGAAAAGAAAAGGAAAATTTGCAGCAACCGTGGGCGTAGCTATTCTCTAATGACCTATGCGAGCAATAATTAGATAAAATTTTATTTTGATTTATAGAAAATTAAGAACATACATATTGAGAAGATTCTGTTTGAAATCTTGATCACGAATCAGACTCGTTGAAGGGCAAGGGGTAACGCTGAAATTAACTAAATTAAAATGTAAATTGCGGACTTTATTATTCTGCGATTCTTTCTTTAAAATAAAAATTATTTGTATCAATCGTAGGACATGGGAAGCAAGTAAAAGTTTGCTTCTCTCCCTTGTAAGCAAATTTTTCGCATTCTTTAATTTTTAAAATCTTTCTACCATTTTGAATCGCGCTCTTCCGTTTTCGTTAAAACTGCATAAAAATCACAGTGTAATAATTATTAAACGCTAATTCGCTGCATCTAGATTGTAACAAAACGAAATATTAACATTCTAGACACATTTCATGTCTCGATAAAATACACTCCGTAGAAGGAGGTGCTTCGTCGTGGTCGCGGGCGCATTTTCCCATTACGGGGGCCAGTGAAAACGGGCGTTCACAATTTTCCGCGAAAAGTCGGAAGGCAAAGCAGCGTTCCGTTAAAATCTCCGAGGTTCGCGAAAAGTTTGATAGGATTTACTGTCCGGCAAATAAAGTGCTCGCAGCGATGAAAGAGCGCGCATAAACATCTTTCGAAGTTCGCGGGTGACGGGCGGATGACGGGCGGGACCATCGACAAAGCGGAGCGAAGTCTCGAGAAATGAAGTTCGCTTCGGGGAACGAAGTAGTAGTTTCTGGCAAAATACATTTCGGAGCTTAATGAAGCAGATAATGTTTTGGAAAACGAACTTCCCCGATCAAGGATTCTGTTCAACGTCAGTTCTTTGTTCGTGATCGGAAAAGAAGACGCGCGCGATATCTTCGGGACAGGAGCAGTATCTCGTTGAAAGCCAGTCGATGAACGTTGTAATTACGCTCCGGACAGTTTATAAGCGAGCCGCTTCGATTTTCCCGACGATATCGCGTTCGTTTTGTATACACCGATCACTTACAAACCAATAAGAACGCAGTCTATGGCGAAGCACCGAGCTGTCAGTTTCAAAGGAATGGTGCAGTGTACGGAGAAGATACACGAAATTAGTTTACCGTACAAAGTGGCGCGAAAAACTTGCGTTAAATATGAGCTGGATGTAGTTTGCCGGTGTTTGGGAAAGAAATGCGAATCGCTTTTGCACCTCCCGCAGTGCAATGCAGTTATTAGCAGACTGTAGATTAATCGTCCTAAAGCAAAGCAATTTTATCGTTGTTAGAAAAATTGCATAGTTTAGTTCGAAGAATTATTGAGCTGTAGGCAAAATGCAGTGGAGCCTGTTTTGCAACTATTGCGAGCAACTCTAGCGGGGAATCTACGAGTGCGAATAATGAAACGCATCGGTTGCAGTATTTTAGTGAATATTACTTGGTAAATTCTACTCTTGTCTCGAAAATTTTTTATCCTGAACCATAATACTGTTCGAAACTTGGTGTACTATGTTTCTCAAGAACGGAAGACTTGATTGTCCAGGGAAGAAATTATACACGTCAATATTTCAATTTTTATTCTTCAATTAACACTTTGACTGCCATGTCATCTACATATGGGTGACAGAATTATTTGTGCACGTTTAAAAATAAATTTGTACGATTATATATTCGCTGCACTCGATTTAGTTCATATCTGAAGACTACAAGAAGGTTGAAGGATAATTACGTGTCAGACATTTTATGTTTTCAGTTGTTGCTGCATTAAATAAATTACTATGATTCTGTGGAATTTTCGAGGTTGTTGGTTGGGCGGTTAAAGTGTTAATAGAAGCTCGATCATTTGTTCGAGTTTAAATATCAATTTTTACACTGATGTATCCATCGAGTAGTCGGTATCATTCATCTTAACAATTTTATGGAATTTCTTAGGCTAACAGATTAGCAGAATTTCTTTCTCCTTAACCCTTTGCACGCCGAGCAAGTTTAATTCCGAAATAAAGACATTTTTTTCGACCTAGAATAGTTCCATTTTATATGGTCCATTTCCTTTCGTGCATATACAATTTATTACTACTACTCATACGCGTAACACTTTAATTTCTACCGATTTTTTAAATGCAACCATAGCGATGTCAAAATTATTTAAAATAACAGTATGGCAATATTTAGTGTTGCCTGAGGGGAGCCATTGGAGTGCTAGAGGTTAATAATTTCATAAAATTAAGAAAACAATTTATATTTTTGGCATGCCTACATTTATTGTAACCTCTAACTATTACTTACGGAAGAATAAAATTTGATATCTTCTTAACATTTTATAGACTGGACGTCTATTGGATTTTGAATAATTGCGATGTAATAAAATGAAGCTTACAAATCTTCTTTAACAAAAGTAAAGAGTTTAAAGAAATAAAGAGTACAAAAGTAAAGTAATTTTAACTTCTTTTAAAACTTCTTTTAAAACTTCTTCTAAAAAGATGACGTTATCGGGGTTGATGTATTAGTTCACAATAAGAATTGTCGTTATCGTTGAAAAATCGATTAAGATGTCTTCAGTCGTGGATCATAAGCATTCAAAAATTGTGAAATAATCCCCAAACGGTGGTGCGTTAACAGAAAGGAATAACATTTGCTAGATTATGCTTGAAAATGTCATCGTACGTAAAATTTCACCCAAAATTGTGCAGCCGGATGTCAGAGACCGTGTCAAAAATTAGGAAATGTATCTAATTAAGGTAAATGTATACTAGCAGAACGTAACAATCGTGTTGCAAGGAAAAGAGCAAGCAAAGATTATAAAAAAATGGTAAAAGAGTGGTCAGGGAACGTGTTATAGTGATCCGCGTCCATTGACGATCGGACAGCATCCCTCCGGTCGATTAAAGCTACTCGGCGCACTAAAAATCAGGATTTCCTGTATCCGGAATTGTAAAGTGTGCAGATGCGCGTGACGTTTCGCAATAAAAAGGGCCGTAAAAATCCGTGGACCGTTCTGCGTGGCGCTGCGGTGACAATTTCGAAAAACGGCACAGTTAATGGCGCCTACCAGGCGCCTAGGGCGATTTGCACGGTCCACGAAGCAGGTTTTGCCGTCCGGGGTGCCGCTTCCTTTCGTCTGGCACACGGCAGACATCTTTCTCGAACAGGTTGTACATTCTTAGACCAGCCATCAAAGGAAATCTTATCTCTGCGAGCGACGCGAAGCTAGGAAATTTCGCGAAACAGCCGATTCGATGGCTGCCGTGGAGTGTGTCTGAACGCAACGCACCGTATCGAAAATCAAAGAAAGACAACTCGTAGAAGCCACGATAAACATGTTTTCACTCGGACCCTCGATAGCCGCCTTTATTGTCTTCGTTTTTCGATGACGTTGCTCCAAACTACGATTGTCCTATCTCTAGTGAACAGTAACACGCGACCCTTCTCGTTTATTTTAACCCTTTGGCCTATAACCACGAGTCTGACTCGTGGTAAAGGATTTGTGTTATAAATGAAAACCACGAATCTGACTCGTGGTGAGGAATCTTTTTTATCCACTTTGAAATAATAAATTATTTTTGTTAACTGATCAATTGATTATAATTACGCCCTAGACGTCTTAAAATTATTATTTGTACCCAAACGTTGTTTATTATTTCACAATTCCTTTTGTTGCACCGAAATATACATGTCATGAAAAGTATACCTTCTTGGTTACTATGGCTCGCGCAATCGGCAGATACCGTGTAGACCAAGGGGTTAAATTGCATCGTGAAGATCTTTATCTGGCAAATGTTTTGGAGGCCGAATAGAATTGTTCTCACAGATTTGTCATGATTGATATTTGAGAGAAACTTAGTAATTTTCCTTAATCGTTGATGCTTTTTTGACCTTTGTAAAAAGCTAGACATTCATAGAATCGGGTATGAGTTCTAACACTTAAAATTACAGTTTACAAATGAGCGAGTGCGAGCTGAATGGAAGTTGTCTCAGCGACGGTTGAATTTGGAATCTAAGCGGGTGCAGAAAAATGTGTGGTATTTATGCAAAATATGGTGCAGACTAGCGTACCAATCAGGGTCGACGATGACTTGGTCGAGCGGCGCGATCGCAGGTAGTTGTCCTGGATTTTCCCTGCGCCTGGATGCCAGATGTTAAATGTAGAGGAGGGAAGTACAAATACCTTGACTTAAAATATACCGGGTGCCTAAATTAAATCTACGGGAAAATGCGAATGTTTCGTAGTATATATAAATGTCGTTGCGACGTAACACCAAGGTGTGCTAAAAAGCCGGAAGCCTCGAAATCCGAAGTCATGGCTTAACCCTTTATGGGCCGAATTTTTGTTTTTAATCCAAAAAAATTGGGGGAACGAAAAATCAGAAATGGAAATCTAGCAACGGTCATAAATATTAATATTGGTTGTCTTGGCAACGTTATAAAATTAAGATTTATGCGCCATATCATGAAAAAAGCTATAATTATTTGGTAAAATATCGATAAATTAAAATGTGACCTGAAAGTTACACAGGCCCATAGAGGGTTAAGTTTTATGGCCTAAGGGTTGCTTTCCGTCGCAGAAATTGCAGCCCCTGTACTCTGGGCCGGCAATGGTTGCCAAATATGGCGGCGAGAGGCCCACACCATAACCTAAAAGTCGAGGAACCAAGACTCAGAGTAACAATAGCATTATTTTGCCGTAAAATGTCGATTAAAATTGCTGCCACATATACAAATTCGCGAAATGAATTTCTTTCTTCCCTAATTGTTACCCTGCACTATGTTCGTCCCACTACCCAGAATGTAGTACCTCTGCTAGTACTGTCGCTTGGCAAACTCGAAGATACAACTGTTACGGAGAGACTATTGTAAGTCGTTCCAAGATAGGCGCACATTCTGCGCAATCTTTTTCGATAACACACCCCTCGAATCGTGCTATTAATCTTCGAAAAGAGTACGACGAGAAGGGTGTTGAATTTTAATGCTCGCGAAATTGCGACTGCAATCGGCGTCTCAATTGGCGGTATCGCTCGTTCTGCCGATATTTCGCGAGCTTCGAGGAACGAGAAGTAATGTCGATTGCGTGTTTCCATGGGACGGCATTTCGTGAAACGCATTTTATTACTGCGGCGTTTCTCGCCGAGCTGGAACTTGCGGAATATTTTGCGTTGAGCCCTAAAAGCGAGGTTATACCCGAAGAAATCGGTGGAAGCCGTGGAGATAATTATCTGGGGATGAAACGAAGTCCTGGTTAAAACCTGGAGGGAAAAAAGATTCTAAATAACTGCGCGAACGGTGCTCCGCTATTATCCTAATCGCGGAAACGCGTTCCTCTTGAAAATGCTCGAAACAGGATTTCCTGCGTTAGAATTCGAGTTAGCCTCGAATTGTTGACTCTGTGAATTATTAGCTTAGCGTCACTGGTTACTATTTAAATTACTGTGTACACTTTACAGTCAATGGCACTCTCTTCAATTTTTATTTAAATTAACTCTAAAGGAAAGTTAGCTTTTGACCCATAGTAAATTTTCTTTTACAAAGAATAAACCAATCGAAATTGTACGACATTACTACGATACGATTTCGAAGGAACTTCGAAGCGAATTTCAGAGTTTTCGCCAAGTTTTTAAAGTCAACTTCAATTTTTTTATGTGAAAGTATCTTTCGTCAAATTTGGGTCACGAGAGATCCGACGTCCGCCGTTGAAAAATTAATTTGCTAGAACAGAGAAAACAGAGATAATATACGGGCGGATCTCTCTTTACACAGAATTTTTCAACACGCTTTATTTGCATTCGTACAGCGACTTTTAACATATTTGCTCTCTATTTCAACAATTCCAAATAAACTAGCTCGTTAGTTTGCGCAAACCGTTATGGTAATCGCGCAAATGTTGCACAAATATTTATAATCCTTTTTTTATTTACTCCATGTACAGCGCAACACTGTTAGTTTTTAATTTTCCTCATGCAAACATAGTGTGTGCACGCTAAGTGGCTGTCAAGTAACCGGAATTGATCGAAAGAGTATGTACGTATATTTTTTGTGTATAAAAATTGTTTTCCGCTTCGGTAATAGTATGTGTTTTTGAGGCAAATAAAATCGTGCACGGCAAACGCGGAAAAAATCGTTTGAAATCTTGTTTGAAATGGATATTCGTTCCATTAACTAGATCTTATCGAGATTATCGTCTTCGCTACTTTCTTGGAAGTGTTGTTAACATAATTTCTTGTCAAAGCAACGATATTCAATCACATGTCATCCTATGAAAGGTTGTCCATAAAAACTGATAATTGCATATACTGGTTCGCTGTGATCTGCAAATAACAAAATGTTATTGATACAAGCTTGAATAGGGCGTAGGATTTAATATCGGCAATTGCCGAAGCACAGATTCCAGAAAACAGTAATGACGCCTTCAAGTACTATATTCCGAGGCGGTCATTATGGCGAGTCGTTTAACAACCTCTTTACGAGTTACGCATTCTAAGGACGCACTTACGAAAAGTACATATTAACATGAAAGCAGAAGACAGAGACGCTGTTGCTGGATACCTAATAGGGGAAGGGAAGCCTGGATATCTAAAACGTCGCGGAAAAATTTCGAGGAGCATCGTTAAAATGTCTAATAAGAGTACGCGTGTTCCATAACGATGGGAACAAGCCAATTCTGACCAATTAACTATTAAATCATCCGTGGAAAGAAAACTTGAACGACCATCTCGAAACCAATAATTCCAATCCCCTGCCCTATGATATCGAGCCATCAACATTTCATACCAAATCTACTAAACATGTAGACGCGTTTCTCGTGTCTGTTAAGCGGAAGTATAATTCCATTTTTCTGATATTTTAATTAAACCGAACCTATACCAGTTATCTTACAACCAACAATTTCAACCCTTTGTTCTACTACATCGAATCAGGAGGCTTTTAAATAAAACCTTCGAAACATGTACGAATATTACTAATTTCTAAGTTTTCTTTTGTGAAAATGAAAGACAATTTTCGTATAATGAACAAATATTTTATTGACTTATATATTGGCCATTCTGGTCTAATACCTTTTGCCATCTTTCTGGTAGTAGCATGATTCCACGCTCATAAAATTATTGGTCTTTGCTGGCAAAAAACTGATCGAGGTGGTTTTTGACCTCCTCATTTGAAGTGAAGGTTTTACCGTCTAAAAAATTTTGCAGTGACCGGAACAAATAATAATCCGAAGGTGCCAGATCTGGAGAATATAGTGGGTGTGGCATTGTATCTCATTCAAGCTGTAAAAGCTTTTGGCGAGTGGACAAACTTTTACGAGGTCTCGCATTATCTTGGTGGAACACTACACCTTTTTTGTTGATTAATTCTGGCCTTTTCTATTGAAGTGCATCATTCAGTTTGTCCAGCTGATGACAGTAGATTTCCGAATTAATTGTTGTGTTATCCGGTAAAAACTCAAAAAAACGATTCCTTTAAAATCCCACCAAACAGACAGCATCACCTTTTTTTGATGGATGTTGGCTTTGGAAATGCTTTGAGCCTGTTCATCTTTTTTGCTCTATGATCTCTTGCGTTTGACATTGTTATATACAACCCATTTTTCGTCTCCAGTAATGATGCGCTCCAAAAATGGATCATTTTCGTGACGTTTGAGAAGCGAATCACAGACGTCAACGCAACGACACAAATTTCTCTCCGTGAGAACATGGGGAACCCATATATCGAGCTTCGAGGATAAACCCAGGCCTTTCAACTGGTCATAAACAGTTGAATTTAATAAATTTAACCTCTCACCGATCTCACGTGTTGTTTCGCCGCTTTGCATCAACTAATGCCTTTATCGTGTCTTTATCAGCTTCAACCGGGCTTCCAAAACGAGGTGCATCTTCGACATCAAAATTGCCGGATCGAAATTTTGCAAACCAGTTCTGGCACTGGCGTACTGTCAACACATCTTCTCCATACACAATCGGTTCATTTCTTTCTGGCTTGAACAGCATTTTTACCTTTTCTATAGTAAAAAAGTAAAATATGACGAAAATGCTGCTTATTGCTCTTCATATTTAAAAGGGCACCAACCAAAAACTACTGCGTAGAATCAATTGGACTTTTTCACACACAAGCCTTGCTATATCAGCTCTCAAAACACATAATGATTATGCGGCTTAAGTGTGAAGTTGGGTGCAAAAAAATACAATTAAATCCTCTCTCGGGAAAAAACGAAATTACTTTCTGAACAACCCAATATATTTTTCTGTTATCGATGTTCAACCCGTAACTTGTCATTTCGTCTCTTTAGGCACAAATAAAAGAAATGTCAAAATTTCTTAGACTTTGACGCAAAATAAACTAAAGCATGTGTTAAAATCCAATTAGAAAATTACAAATGGCTCGTTGGTACAATTATAGATATAAAAATAATATCAATTTCCGTATTCTTCTAGGAAAGTAAAAAGGAAATTCTAACCGTTATTAATGCAAACGAGATCCCCGTGCAAGAGGTTAACAAACTAGAGACGAGAAACAATTTTCTCAAGTAACAGTCTGTAACCATAGTAATTATCGTGGTGATCAGTTCGAAAAGTACTTACGTTCGAAATTGCAGTAGGAAATTTTGCCCGTGTACCAATTTGCAGCAAACAAATTGTTTTCCCTGGATCGGACCCATATTTTCGTGGCTTCGACAAGATCGTGTCCGATATTAAACATCCCACCTGCTGCAACAACATCGGCCAGCGAAACGAGTCGGCGAAGGTTGCAATACTGAACACGATCCTCTGGTTCCATAATCCACCCAACGAATTACCCTGGACTTAACTGACCCCGCATAAACTGGACTCGCGGTCGAGTTCCTGTTCCGACACATTCTGCACCCTCGTTTCTCGCTGGTTCGTACTTGCCAGAACACCTGCATCGATTATGTGTCATTAGCGACACGGATTGGACCTAATTCGCTAATAATTTACCACAAGCTTGTCGGTAATTATTTTACCATACTTCGATCCCGAGAATCTGTTAACCTTTAGCACTAGAATGATGACTCTGAGGCACACTACTGATTACAGAGAATCAACTGCGTCCACCGTCATTTTTTGAAATTTGAGTTAGAAAAGAATTGGCGAAAATAAACTTTTTGACCCATATACAACCCCCTTCGCAGGTGCCATTTCGATGATTGCCGAATTGCCCTGACCAGAGTATCTGCAATTCGACCCCTATCGATTCTTTTTACAGGAGTCATTCCTGCATTATTCCAATTGGTCAGACATGTGACAACCCTTGTGTCCTTCCATGCTAAAACTATTTCTTTTGCAGCATGTTACTGTGGATTTCTTTCGAAATTTTGCATTTTTTATTTGATTTAGCAGATGCTTCCTATTTGTTAACATCATAGGATTAAGATTAGGATCCTATTCACGCGCCGCTTGTTTTTCTAAAAGCGCCAAGGAAACGTTTAAGGTGAGATAACGTTTTGGTGAGCGAGAGTCACCTCTCGAGTGCAAAGGGTTAATTTTATAGTTATAAGAATGATCCGCCGTCCGAGGGTTGAAGCACCCTTTAACCCAGATAGGTAGCAAATAAACCACCCGTTTGCCGTTGGTGAAAGACGACAGTAGTCGAGCGAATCCGATAAAATTGCCAATCGCGAACTGTCATAGCCAACGCAGAGGTGATTGAATATAGTTTAATTACACCAGCCTGTTGTATCGTCAACGTCGAAAACGTGACTATTTTCTCTTATGTCCACCGCGGTTTTTCCACGTTGGCACGTCCCGCGAAAAATAGCCGGAAGCAATATCGAGGGTTCTACGCCGGCTACATAGTCTCGCGGCCCAGTTACATCAATCCTCGTATCGACTCACCGATATATCGAGTTATCAATTATCCTGACCGAGGTCGACACGAACTCGATCGGCCCTCGACCCCTGTTTCTTTTGTCTGAGCGATTCGCATTGGTCCGATGATGTCCACGACATCAAACGTCCTCGGAGAAATTATTGACACTGTCAGCTCTCTACCCAACATCCCAACGATCGATATTTAATCATACCCACCAGCGGTAGTTCATAAAGCAGCCTGTGATGTCGGAAAATGCGAACAGAGGCGATCGAATGTTCGATTCGATTGTATTTCGAAAAGCGAATTTAACCCACCACGATTTTTATAGTATGCACATCGCGTCGCAAATTTTATTTAAATAATCTACCGACCGCACATCAAGTTCTCGATTTAATTTTTTATTTTTGCGTTCTTTCGTTTATCTCGTTTCCGATGCGCGGACTTTTTACAATGTCTCAGTAGAAATATAGTGAGTAACTTTAATATTCAGACACTATAAAATTTTCACTTTGTCGCATTGTAATTTTATTCACGATGCAGGAAGAAAAGAATTAATTCTAAATTACATTCCTACATAATGTCCAGTTAATAAAAGTATAAATTTTATTTATATAATTACTAGCGGTTGTTAAATATTCTATTTTAAACAAAACAATGTCTGGTTTTAACGTTACAATAATATTCGGACACTTTTAAAAACTGATAGTCTTTGCACTAATTTTTACAAACGAAAAGTAATTCAATATAGTGTAGGATATCCTTCTTGACGAATGGCCTTTTTTAATCGTTGAGGCATATTGCAAATTATTTTTTTCAAACATTCTGTACTAATATTATTCCATTCCTCTTTCAGTCGTTCTTTTAACATTTCTTTAGATGTTATTGCAGTTGTTCTAATTCGTCGGTTTAGTTCATCCCATAAATTCCTATAGGATTCAGATCTGGGGACTAAGGTGGCGGTTGTAATAATTTTGGACAATTATACAGCAAATATTCCTGTACGATACGTGTCTTATGCTTGGGGTCATTAACTTAATAATACTTAAATTTATTCTGAATCTCCATTTTTATTGCACTTTTACATAAATTATTTTTTAAAATATTCAGGTATACATTTTTGTCCATTATGTTATCAATAAAAATTAATTCACTCGTTCCAAATGTTGAAATACATCCCCAAACAAGTACATTTCCACCTCCGTGTTTTATAGTCGGCTTCGTATTTTTAATTTTGAATTCTTCATTTTTCTTTCGTCACACCATTCTTCGCCCGTCCGATCCAAAAATGTTGAATTTACTCTCATCACTAAAAATAACGTCATTCCACCACGTATCTTCTTTTAAAACAAATTCTCTCGCATAGTTTAATCTTTTCTTTCTATCAGTTTCATTCACATACGGTTTTTTCCGAGCAACTCGTCCATTATAACCACATTCTTTTAATGCTCTGCGTATTGTTTGGGGATGCACTTTCTTTTCAGTCTCTTCTAATAATTCGGCAGCTAATTTTGGTGCACTTAATGTAGGATCTTTCTTTATTTTTCTTATAATTTTTCTTTTATCTCGCGTGTCCAAAATTTTTGGTTGGCCTCTTTGCGGAATAGATTGTATTCGGACTTTATACATAAATCTTTTAATAATATCTCACACTGTACTTTTACTAATTTTAAGCATTGCTGCAATTTTCTTTTACGATTCACCTTTTGCATTGTGAAAAATGACAAGTTGGCGTATGTTGTATGAAGTGTTTCTCTTACGTCCGATTATTACCAATGAACTTAGTGAATATCTAAACACAACTGATCTTCTGAGGCTCGAGACAGTTTACACAGTCTGTAATGTTTCTAAAGATACCTCACAATCGCATTAAATATCACACTAGATCACGTTAAAACTAGACATTGTTTCGTTTAAAATAGAATACTTAGTAAACGTTAGTAATTATATAAATAAAAATTATGCTTTTATTAACTGGACCCTATACAGTAATGTAATTTACAATTAATTTTTTTTTCTCTTAATCGTGAACAAAATTACAATGCAGCAAAGTGAAAATTGTATAGTGTTCGAATATTAAAGTGATTCACTGTATGTTTTAGTCTTCCTAGAAGTTTTCTTGCAACCCTCGTATGCTTCTCAAAAGTAGTCGAACGAAGGATCATCGTATAACGCTGTCTTTCATGTGCGATATCATTGATTAATACTGGAAACACAGGATCTAGAAGAGACATTTGTAGAAGGTTGTCCTATTTGATTTCGTTGGACGTCCTGTGTTAACACTTTGACTGCCACGTCACCCATATATGAGTGACAGAATTGTTTGTCCATCTTTAAAAATCAATTTGTACGTTAATAGATTCGTTGCATTCAATTTAATTGATATCTGGAGAATACAAAAAGGTTGAAGGATAACTATGTGTCATACGTTTTAGATTTTCAATCGTTGCTTCATTATATAAATTAGTTTGATTTTGTAGAATTTTTCAGGTTGTTAGTTGGGCATTTAAAGTGTTAAAAGTTTAACAACATCAGAATGAAAACAGTGTTATTATTCTTGCGTCAAGGAACCGTGTTTTAACATTCAACAAGTATATCGTACGACAGGGAGAGAAAGAAGTTCAAGGAAGAAGTTCAAAGAAGAAGCAAAAGAAATGCCGAGAAAATTGTTTTCAAATTGATTTCACTGCGACGAGTATACTCGTCGCGTGTAATTTGAGTTTGAGGAGTATTCTAACAAAAGCAGCGTTTCAAGATCGAGAGTTACAATTGCTTTAAACGATTTCGTTCCCTCGAGGCGCAGAAGGGGTGAAGAATTTCGACCCGAGAAAGGGAGATCTCGGCAAACGTAAATTAGTCAAGGAATCCCCGCGAAACTGCTTTTAACTCGAACGGAAGCCTGGAGGAATCCCACAAATAATGGTCGTGGATTTATAACCTTTCCCTAGGAGGCGTAATAATTTTCATTAATTTAGCTCGGTAAGATAGGGTCGTTTCGCTGAACTGTTTGCCCGCGAAGAGTAAATACTCTTGAGCAGGAGCCACGAATGGGTCTCGGTCTTCCTGTGAAAAAGCTGCGCCACGCAACTGTATGTTCTTCTTACATTTTCGTGATACTTTCTACCTAGAGCAGCGTGTCTCGTGTTGATTTTCTGCTTTCCGACTCCGGCGTCTACAAGACGGAACTTCGAAGAGATATCATCCGTTAAAACTTGAAATCTTTCGTTTGAGCAGCGAAAGAAGGTAAATCTTTTACTTGTTGATGCTGCCAGTTAGCTGAAAATTACTTTCAACGTTACGGCGTTACAGAATTTTACGTATTTTACGCATTTACAGCAGAAGCGCCTACATCAAATATAGAACAAAAAAGTAGCTAAGAGAAATTTAAGAAATTTAAGAAATTTGGGGAAAAAACTTGAGTAAACTTGAGAAAGGTGTTGTCTTGTTTCGGGCGTTGTTCTGTTCTAATTGCTGCTGGTTCGAAGCGATTAACGTTCTAGCGTGAAACATGTATCTTACGACTGGAAAGTACATTCGATATTCTTAATAGTTCAAAGTTCGTTACACGTTCGCGGTGCTCTCTAATGGTACAAGTTCGAGGTTCAAGTTATTCTGAATTCTAGAAGGATGTATATATGTGATTCTATTGTTCTAAACGCGCGGGAAGTTCTAAACGTTTAGTGTGTACTGACTAGTCGAAAGTTCTGAATATTCCCTTGCCTAACAAGCTCAAAAAAATATAGGAAAAGGATTTCTTTGATAGGGATAATCCGAAAATTCTACAACGCCTGTTGACTTAAGTCTGTAGGAGATTGCACGAGATATCCTGTCCAAGGATCTTTTCCTTGACACTGACGTTGTCTTTTCTTGGCGGGGGATTCGCATTCTGCAATGCGTTAATTGTCATTGAATGGAGTATGACCGGTCTGATTCACGTCTAATAACACATCGGTATATATATTTTCATTGGTGAACATTTTGAAACATATTTTATAATTTGTAATGGATCTAAGATTTCGATATTCGAAGGCAGCGAAAGACCATTTCAAACTATCAGAACAAGCGTCCACTTAGAAGATTTCAACAAAAGACGATCTGGTAAATTGAGAGGGGAAAAAAGTAAAAACTACTCTTTCCTATTCGTTGATTGTTGCTCTGCATCGATATATCTACCTATACAAATAATAAAATTGTATAATACCTATAAAATTGTATTCAAAGTGAATTTTATTCAAGTGTATATTGGCCATTATTATCTATGACATTTTGCCATTTTTCGGGTAGAACCATAATCCCAGCTGAATACAACTTCTGTGGTTTATCGGCTAAAAACTTGGCCAAGTGATATTCACAGTCCTTTTTAGAATCCAACTTTTTACCATCAAGGTAGTTTTGCAGATATTTCGAAATACAAAAGTGTCTACATGAAAATTGTAGAATGAAATGTCTCCTCTCAAATGCACGTCAGTATGGCGCAATCTGATTATTGTTGCTCGATATACGATATCAAACAACGTCTAGTGACAAAAATCTCTCAATACTATTCCGACTATCCAACATATGAATCGGAGGCGGATCACGTACTAGCGAGAAAGTTGTCCAATTGTGCATCTGGTGTCGAGTGTAGAAAGTAGAACCGCCACAGTAGTACAGAGCCAAACACGATGCTTAGATAATTCGAGACACTTATTGTTCATTTGCTGGCGAGTGAAGAGGTAACCGCCATCTGGCATTGCCGTTATCCTTCCACGATAGGCATTTGGGAAATATGCGCAAGTCAGTTTCGGAAATAAGACTTTGGTAGTGAGCTGGATCGAATAGACAGAAAGCTGGCCGCCTTATCGTCGCGGGACCGTTTCCATATCGAAGGAATAAGTTTCCCCGGGGCGACGTCTCCGTCGAGATTCCCGTCGGTCCTTTACCTTTACGATCGGGAAAGGGACGAGCCCGGTCAGCCTCGACGATTGCGCGAGATCGTACGTGCGATATTCAAGCATGAAAAGCCATAGGGATATCCCTGGCACCAACAGGAAGAAGGTGGAGAAGGTGTGCCCGGATAAAGGTAACTGCCGCGGTAAGTGGGATAAAAGAAAAGAGGCGATCGCAGAGACGCGACGGCGGACTGCGAGGAGAAACTCGTACCAAGGGGGCGAGAAACGTTCCCAGATATTGCGTTACCGCGACCAGAACTATGCCATAGTTCGTACCGCGTTTTCGTTCCGCTCTCGGTCTCGGGATTGGAACCATTTGCTTCGCATGATCCCCGGGACCCTGTGACTGTACGCTTTGACAATGAAAACGGTAATCCCGTTTACCGCGGCACCATTTTTCCATTTAACGTTGTAAGTTCGAGCGGTTTACTAAAATCACGTGGGAAATAGTAATTGAAATTCCGTTTTACAAGATGAAAGCGAAATTCTCGTTAACCCCTTCCCGCGCCATTTAGCTTGACGAAACGCGCGCTAAACAGACAAGATTGATGCTCGAGAACAGTCGCAATACGAGCCGAAATATAAATACCTGTAATACCTGTGATATAGTCAGTTTTACGCGTTACTGCTGTTGAGGAAGTAAACTCTAATCCTTTTACTTTCATAAATACTATGAATTTATTATAAATTGTAATAGATCATAGTTTCAAAAATATCCGACTATCTGTTTGCGAGTCTGGCTCCTGATATTCATGTTTGGGCCAAAATCTTCATCATTAACCTCTTAGGCAGGGCTGAATTTTGCGCGGGGCTGTTTCTCTGTACGGCAGAGTTCGACGCGAATTACGTGTGAATGATACAGCACTGCAATGTGTAACGGATAATGCTGTTCTCTACTCGAGTACATTGGAATGAAGTGTTTGATCATAAAATTATAATTTTTCTTAAAGATATGATACACGTATGTTGAATTTAACAATTTACTTTAATAATTAATAATACAATTGAGTCATTCAAAGAGATGGCATCCGCGAAAGCCACTATGGTGGCGCGTCGTACAAGAAGATGATATCCGCGAAAGCTACTATAGTGGCGCATAGTGCCTAAGAGGTTAAAGTACGGGAAGTGGTTAATACTTGCGACATGAACGATTTTATCTGCGCCCATGGTCATACTCATTTGAACTTACAATTCATAGCTAAGTTAAAGTTAGAATTCAAAGTTACTCTTTTAACACATTGGTGATCGGTGACGAGTTAACTTGTCTCTTCACGGCCAAACGTTGTTGACCGATGCTGAGTTAACTCGTCATCGCTCTTGCATTATCTGTTTCAATTTATGAAACCCAGGGCAATATACAATATTGCAAAAGCTTTGCGCAATATTTTAAAAGTTATACAAACAATATGTCCAAAGTTTAATTTCATTTTATTCAGTATAAATAAAATTTATTGGAGTTTATTTAGAATGTTTTACTTTACTTCCATATTCGATTACAAAATAATAGCCGGTGACATGGCATACTTTCTGTGTAAAATTGCCGGTCAGCAAAATGTTAAAATATAATTAAGATTATAATGCAGCACCGGTGAGAAATTGTGCCACTCAAATGTATTGGGAAATGGGATTCGACGTACACTCTCCTTTAGAATGTTCATCAAACTTGATTTATTAATAGCGAGGGTGTATCCTCTATAATTTCCCTCTCGACTACGATACGCAAATCGACAAAACTAATTTTGTACATTTTCGTAAGATGCGAACCGCTGCTCGGCAAATGTGTGTTCCATCGAGGCGAATAAGTAATAATCGGATGGAGCCAAGTCTGGTGAATAAATCGCATGCGAAAGTATTTCCCAACTAAACGTCTCGATCGTTTCTTTGACCGGCTTTGCTGTGTGCGATGGTGCATTATCATGAAGCAAAATCACTTTGTGTTCCCTTTCTGATATTCTGGTCGTCTTCTGCATCTTCACCATGGCTTTCAAACGTATGGAGACGGTTTCTCGTGTCGCATTTAATCGATCCACGAGTCGTTCTCCGTTTGAGCGTCATCCTCGTTCAACGATGCTTGCAATTCGCTGTTTTCAAACTTTTTCGGTGGTCTCCCACGTTCTTCGTTTCTCACGCCAGAATCGCCACTTTCGAATTTTTTTAAACCACTCGAAACACCATGATTGACCAAGAGCGTGCTCACTATAAACTTCGACAAGCATTCGATATGATTCTGCAGCAGTTTTCTTTAAATAGTAACAAGAAAATCAATGCTGTCTGCAAATCGTAGTTTCCAGGTACAATATTCGACATGATTATCGCTATTAACCCTTTGCACTCGAAACAATTTTAATTCTAAAATTAAGAGATTTCTTTCAACCTTGACCATCTCTATTCTGGGCAATTCTTTTTACACCGTACACCCGTTATTAAGCATGTTTCCTCATACAACAGTTGAATTTTCAACAATTTATAGAATACAAACGAATTTAATAATACGATAACGGTTTTAGATACGGTATGACAATTTTTACTGGTGCTTCAGACTCACCATTCGAGTACAAAGGGTTAAAAACTATGCTGTTGTATGAAACTTGTATGGTCGTCAGTTGAAAATCTTTATCAGCTGTAAAAACCAGAAAATGGCGTCAATGGCGGGGTGTCACGGTAACTACATTGACAGCTAGCGCAAACGTATGAACAATTCCGGTTTCATATTTACAGTCCTAGTATAGCAAGCATAAATTTTATTTCTTTTACATAAGACAAAATAAACTGGTGTTGAGTGATCTCACACTTCGTCTAGCACGTTTGCAAGTTAAATAAATTAATAACTCCAAAATATGTCTGATTTGGTACCATTCAAATTTCCCCTGAAATATCTTTCACTGCGAGTAATAATATACTCGAGAAAATCAACATATAAAAATCGAATGTGACACCCTATTTACAGTGGCTAAAGAAAGTATTCGAATGGTCAAATTTCTTATCTTTAGCACATGAAATACGTATGTTAGTCCGAAATGTTTAAAACAATTTAGCGTCTTTAACAAGAGAGAAGTCCTAAGACTATGTTAATAAAATTGGAAAATAATCCAATTATTATATAATTATTATAATACTTATCGTTAGCCACTGTATATGAAATTTCCGTTCTTTTAATGACGAATATTTACGCATCGCAAAGGATGGAAATAGCGTATCGTTGACGCATTAACAAGTACAATGATTCTGTGTTACAGGTGACTGTGAGAGACGACGGCAGGCCATCGCTGTTATCGACAACGCGTGTGGTGATCGCCGTGGCTGACATAAACGATCACGGACCAGAGTTCGAGCAAAAATTCTACATGGTTCAAATCCCGGCCTCGCCGTTGTCCGATAAACCCTTGTTCCAGGTACGTGTAACCACCTCTTCGAGGTTTCACCAAAAATCAGCCCGGTCTTCGTAACTCTATCCGATCTTCTAGTTGATTTGGGACATGGTAACGCACTTTTCTCCGACCCCCTCGATGTAAACCGTGATACGGAGCAGTTACCGTTTCTGCTCCGTTTCCGCCTCGTTCTCTCTCTCTCTCTCTATCTCCTTTTGTCTCTTTGTACACCATGTAGAAGCATCCCCCCGTATCGTGTTGTATATATTATCTGTTCACCCGTTGAGAAAAACCACGTCCCGCGAGAAGAATACTCGCACAAATGTAACTTGTATGTATAATACTGAAGCGAGCCTGGAGCTGCGCGATTCGAGAGCTAATCAATATTCGAATCTCGAAATCGCGATACCTGTTCGCAATCCTCTGTTTGATATTCCGAGACAGTTTCATATTTTTTATCCCGTTTGCCGTAGAATATACAAGTTTCATCGGATGCTTATATTTTGGCTTAGCGATCTCTCTCAACTTCCGCCGCTCTTTTATCCTCGCGGTGCTCTTTCTTGGATGGATTTTTTAATAGCATATTATTAGATCAAGTAATTGGAAATCTTTGTTCGTGGAGAAGTGGTAAACTTGATCAGAGAAACAATGTTAAGAGAAAAGAGGAAACAGTTACAATTAATATTTTCTCAACCGTTTGAAGACTCACAGATTCAAATATTCGAAAATTCAGTGATTCAAATGCTTTAAGATTCGGAAACTCAACGATTCGAATATTCGAAAATTCGGTGATTCAAATATTCGGAAATTCGGTGATTCGAATATTAGAAAATTCAGGGATTCAAATATTTTAAGATTCGAAAACTCAACGATTCGAAAATTCGGTGATTCAAATATTTGAAAATTCAGTGATTCAAATATTAGAAAATTCAGGGATTCAAATATTCGAAAATTCAATTATTCATATATTCAAAGACTCGTAGATTTAACGATTCGAAGTCTCTTTCGCTTTTATACAACCGAATATAGTGTGCGGGACGCGTCAAAATGCATAGAAATGTTCATAATCCAGATTCCGATGTAATAATCGTACCATCCCGCTTTGTTACCGACTGTCCGATACAATCTCCCTTGATTTTGCGCCACCGAAGCAGGTTTGAACCATCTAGAAACGTGTGAAATTAACATCTCGTTGCAATTACCGACTCGTTCCGTTTTGTTGCTAATTATCCGAGGTCTTTCTTAACTTCGTCCCGTCGGCTACAATTTACACAAAGAGCTGAAGCGAGTAAAAGCGCCGCGCAGAGGCGTATGAAAGTAATATTTCATAGCAATTATTAACTCGTTTCGTTTTGTTGCTAACTACCCGAAGTTTCTCTTACTTTTGTACAACCTGGTACAGTTCGCGGTTGTAGCGGGTAGAAGCGCGTAGAACCGCGAGACAGTAGAATTTTGTTGTATTTATCAACCCGTCCCATTTAATAGCCGATTTCCTGACGTATTTGTTTGATTTTGCAATAACAATTTACAATTTTCGCAACAGAAACGCGTCGAGGCGTACGAAAGTGGAATTTTGTTTCATTTATCAAGTCTTTCCGTTTCATGGCCGATTTATCGACGAATCTGTTTGATTTTGCAATAACAATTTACAATCTGTACAACAGATTGAAACAGGTAGAAGAGCGTCGAGGCGTACGAAAGCGGAATTCTGTTTCATTTATCAAATCGTCCCGTTTAATGGCCGATCTCTCGATGTCGTTTAATTTTGCATTACCAATTTACAATTTTCATAACAAATTGTGACGGATAGAAGCGCGTTCAGGCGTACGAAAACAAAATTTTGTGGCGATGATCAACTCAACTCGTTTTTTTGCCGATTGCCCGAGATCTCTTAATTTTGTCCAATCGAGTACAATTCGCTCAACGGGTTGTAGCAGGTAAAAACACGTAGAACCGTGAAATAGTAGAATTTTGTTGCATTTCTCAACTCGTCCCGTTTAATGGCCGATCTCTCGATGTCGTTTAATTTTGCACTACTAATTTACAATTTTCACAACAAATTGTGACGGATAGAAGCGCGTTCAGGCATACGAAAGCAACATTTTGTTACGATGATCAACTCGTTTCGTTTTGTTGCCGATTGTCCGAGATCTCTTAATTTTGTCCAACCGGGTAAAGTTTGCGCAACGGATTGTAGCGGGTAGAAACGCGTAGAACCGTGAAACAGTAAAATTTTGTTGCATTTCTCAACTTGTCCCGTTTAATGGCCGATTTCCCGTCGTATCTGTTTGATTTTGCAATAACAATTTACAATTTTCGCAACCGATTGCAACGGTTAGAAGCGCATTGGGGCGTACGAAAGCAAAATTTCGTTGCGATGATCATCTCGTTGCCGATTGCCCGAGGTCTCTTAATTTTGTACAACCGGGTACAGTTCGCTTGGCGCGTCGAAGCGCGTAGAATCGGGTAGAAGCGTACGGAGCCACAAAGAGAGGAGGTCGCTTGCGATAATTCTCCCCGCTTTGTCGGTATCGGCTGGGTTTTCACCCTCCGGAGCTGTCTCCCGTTCTCCGCGTGATCAAAGTAACCTGACGACCGTCGGTCGCTGACTATCGCGCCGCGGGAGGGTACGGATTTGCAGAGGGTAGAGATTTACACGGTAGCGAGATCTCCGACGACCTGTCGTTCCACGGATTTACGAGGGACGGGTGCAGCAGGGGTGTTACGATGGTGCGTTCCACGCGTCGTCGACTTTCGCGGCTGACGGTGATCGGTA
>CM052099.1:9916140-9927417 GCA_028453745.1 Agapostemon virescens
ACGGTGACGGTGACGGTGACGGTGACGGTGACGGTGACGGTGACGGTGACGGTGACGGCGACGGTAACGAGATCTCTCTCAGACGGCGAGCTCTCAGGTGAGCTGCACTGGCCCTGAAATCGATTCTGACCTCGAGTCTTTCGAACGTTTTTACTGGAACAATTGTATCTGCTAGAAGTTCAAACTAGGTTTGCGAAGCACTAAAACCGATTAGTTGAAATATTTCATCGCTTCCCTTTTACAATATATTGGAAGTACAAATAAGTCTCCGCTTACAGACGAAGATGGGGATTCTCTGTGGTACGATATCGTCGGTATGTAAACATCCTGCCGCGAGATTCGACTATCCTCAGTGTTTAAACCCATTGACTGCCAGGCAAATTTAGCGCGCCTTGCCCTGGGTGCCACGGTTTTATTTTAATATAATTAATTTAATATATAGTTTTAATAATAATTTTAATAATAAAAATTGATAATCAATATGTCTTCTACACTATATAAATTTTTCATTCATCCTTTCTAATAGTTCCTAACTCAAATAGCCATTTGTAGCCAATCTAAACTTGCAGCACCCACTACGAAATATCTCGTAGCTGGCAGTTTTGGTACTGACGCTTACTACGAGATATCTTGTAGTTGGCAGTCAATGGGTTAATTGACGCACACATCGTTTCGAAGGCACGCTCAGCTGCCTGACCACCTCCAGGCACGATTAACGATTTCCGAACGATCAAGGTCTTCTGATTTAAAAGATTTTCAAGGCAGAATTCAATTATGGGTGATTTAAAGTAATTAAAAGTGTAAGTGGCAAAAGAGTTTCGTTTTCTTGGGATTTACAGGGTGCACAACTGAGTTTCCGGGTTCTCTTCCACTAATTAAAAATAGAAAATTTCGAAAGCAATATTGGAAGTACAAATAAGTCTCCGCCATTTTTCTTCTTAATCAGTTAACCCTTTGCACTCGAAGCTGTTTTAACTAGAAAACCAGAGTATTTCTCCTAACTTAGGATATTTTCATTCCACTTGATTATTTCACCTTATGTATACACTATTTTCTACTGTTCTTCGTCCTTACAACATATAAATTTTTATCAATTTCTTAAACATAAAGATAGCGATGTTTAAATTATTTTAAATAATAGTTTGCCAATTTTTCTTGGCGCCTCAGAGTCGCCACTCGAGTGCAAAGGATTAATTGTGTTTGACGAATATACTCGTAATGGAGAATCAGCATTATTTTGTGTTATGACGAGTATACTCTTCATGTATAAAATTTAGTTACTGTTAGCTATTTAAATTGTAATTTTAGCGAAAACTAAAATG
This sequence comes from Agapostemon virescens, assembly GCA_028453745.1. Classification (NCBI taxonomy): domain Eukaryota; kingdom Metazoa; phylum Arthropoda; class Insecta; order Hymenoptera; family Halictidae; genus Agapostemon; species Agapostemon virescens. The sequence goes on from CM052099.1 coordinate 9,917,463, forward strand.
CATTCGTAAATTTCAATAAGTCTAGAATATTTTTAGGTCAAGACGAAATAAAATGAACAAATAAAAAGTATAAATAATTTCAGATGGATTCATGCATCTCCGTATGCTCTGGCTAGGACTCTTGATTTTTGCGACACACATAAGTGCGCGCTTTGAAAAGAGGCCGCTACAGTTAACTGGTTAAATTAAATATTTATTGCGAAAGGACGGTAATTTTTCTCATCTTTCTGACAGCGACCGGATTCTTTCACTTAACACTTTACCGACCGGAAACCTATTAACCCTTTGCACTCGAGTGGCGACACTGAGGCACCACGAAAAATTGCCATACTATTATTTAAACAAGTTTTATATCGCTACATTTGAAGTTAAGAAATCGATACAAATTTTAGCGTCCTAAGTACGAGTAATAATAATTAATTTCATATGCACGAAAGGAAATAAAGTATGTAGAATGAAGTTGTTATAGATAAAAATATTGTTTCGATTTTGGCATGGAATTGCTTCGAGTACAAAGGGTTAATAGGTCTTTCAATAATTGCCCCGCAATAAAATGAGGCTTAAAAACTGCTTTTACATTGTAATTTGTAACGAAATTATTAGATAACGTTACTTAGGAGGCCTTGTTGATTCGTAATAAAAATTGCTGTCGGCGTTGAGGGATCCATTAAAAAGTTTTCAGTGATGGATTATAAACTTAACAGATTGTGAAATAATCGCCGGTCGGTAAATTGTCAATGCAGCCTTACCAGATGCTTCTACAAGCAATCGATGCGCCTGCAGATTTCTTCTTCATTAAAGAAGTCAATCAGAACTTCCCCCAAATGACATTTATTCGGCTCAAAACTCGACATTTTTGCTCGAAAAAAATATACGACGTTGATATACAATCGCTAATATTTCAAGTTTATGTTGTCGACAGCTATGCAACCTTACGATACGACGTCTTACAACTGACACTAACTACCATAATTTACTGGTTCATTACCACGGCACAACAGTTAATTTCAAACGGCGGTGACTTATTTGTATTTCTAATATACCCACAGAAATAAATTCGTCGAACTCTTTGCAAATACATTTTTCAAAATTAAACATATTAGAAAGTGCTATTTCGACGCGTTCCGTAAACCTAGCTTAATATTTTATGCATTACCTAGTAAACGAATTCTCCTGGCATTTAGAAGAAGGAAAAACTAAAGTCGTTAGATCCCATTTAGAAAAAGTAAATAATTTTTAGAGGTGGTCCACCGGATTTTACGGTCGACTATGTATTATCCGAAGAGTATCGAATCCCTGAAAAACCACGATACCGATATTCGACCATCAACATGCGGTGCATCCGCGTTGTTATACAAAATTCGTGGGTTGCTAATGGACGATGCATTAACGGGGTGGAAGCGGCCTCATTAATCCGACGTTAACAGCCATACAGACTTCAAAACACTCCTCGGATATTTAATATAATTTCTCGTGAGTGTCGGGTTCCATCGAGGTCAGCTTCGATTTCATCGAATCGAATATCGCGTTACCAAGCGGCCGGTTTTCCGTGGCCTCGGTCGCCATTGTGCGTGCGCCCGTGTGGCTCGTGCAATACCCGGTACCGGATCCGATCGGTTCGATCTTCGATGGAAGAAGAGTCGTTCAACTGTGCGGAAAAATTATACGTTCCCCGAGCCTTCGAGTCTCCTCATTCGTCGGTGAATGCCTCTCGAAGATAAAGAGCGAGCCGGGAAGAATAAAAACGTCGTCGAAAAGGGAGAGGAACGAGCCCGTCGGGTTCGGGTCGAGTTGGAGGAGGCTGGGTCACGAACTATAATCAAAGCGGGAGCCGTTCCGTTGTTGAAACGATCGCGGGACGATTCAGGCATCGACAATCGGCTGTAATTTCGACGGATGTCTCTCCCGCGACGCGATGGGATACGCCGTAGAAACGTCGCACGGTAAAACGAAACGACTCGACGACGATCAAAAATCTGTATAGAATATTTCCACGATGGCGTTTTCGTTCTCTGCCCTCGAGCAGCACGGCGAATAAGAAAGTAGAGCCATAAATCTGAAACACCGAGCCAGAGTTTACCTGAACTGTAATTTTCTTAAAAATTAACGCATCGGTTACAATGGCGAATACAATTGCGAGTCTTTAAAGTTTAGGAGAAAATGATGTTTTCGTTAAGATAAAACTCCTGATGACTGCGAAAATAGTGACCTCAGATGTTCCATAATGTCGAAGTGATTTATTTAACCACTTGCGCTGGAAAAACATGCCACGCACGTCGTAATGCTTTCGTCACAGAATCGCCAACGACGTGGTATGTATGTCGTCGTGCGATTGTCACAGAAACAAAAACGACGCAATTATAATTATATAATTTTATAATCAATCGATGCTCTATATTCCCTTTAAAAAACTATTAAAAGTCCTAGGTTAAAAATAAATTAGTTTAGAAACTATAAATCTTTTTCCAATTTCTCTGAGGCATCAGAAATGAAATTTTTGCCAGTGCAAGTGGTTAATGAAATGAAAATTAGAAAGTTAAAATGTGTGGTACCGAACAAACTTTTAAGCTCTCTATTTCTTTTGGATCCTAAATCTGGACAGATCATTCCATTACCCGCGTAGAGTTATAAGGCAATCAAAAAGTTTAGAAAGTTATTTATATTTTGTCCCAATTTATGTAATTTAAAATGTAACAATTCGTGTAACTAATTTAAACTTCGTCTTCCTACGTTAAATTTCTGAGGAGCATGCATTAATGTTATATATTTATTATAGTGCCAGAAATTTTTTCGCGAGCCCACTAGTTTTTCTTTGATTTTTCTAATATTATGAAAATCTATTTTTGATCGTTGTCGAATCGTTTTGTTTCACGGTGCGTCGTCGTCGGGACGATTTCGCGATAGTTTGCAGCGACGTTTTTGCCATTTGCATAATATCGATTTTTCGGTGCTTCCTCAACGAGCCGGAAACAGCAAGCGACGAGAGTTAGCGAGCGGGAACAGTGCGAATGTTAAAAGCCTTCCTTCTCTGGTTCTCGACAGAAATCGAGGAACCGCTCGCGGGAGTACGACCTTTCGATCGATACGTTACTAGAGAATGGAACTTGGGAGACATTTAGCCCCGACACCTTGTCAGGAGATCGTATCTTCAGGGTAAGAACACGCTCGCACGTAAAACTAAGCGCCACACACCGTGGCGCAGGAGCATAATTCTTACATAAGCAAGTGCGGAATTGGTCTCGGCTAGCTGAACGCGCGAACTCTTTGCATTGATTTATGACCGCTTTTATGTATACGTATATACAATATACATATACATATACATACATATATACGATCAAATGTACGTTCGTTACAATTATGGATACTGCAATTCTCTCATGCAACCCCGCTGACCATTTTCATAGGACCGCCATTTTGCATTCCTTCTTATTTGATCGATCGTCTTTTTCTCCTGCCCGAATGCAACGCCGTTTTCGGATTCTTTGGACCGTGCACGAGGCGAGTCCGAGCAAATATTAAGCACGTTATCAAATAGAAAAACGTTAACAAAATTGCTATAGTATCGATTTATTTTGCATTTTCCGCGTGAAGAGCGTTACTCCTAAAAAAAGTCATGTCTACTCAACAATCTGGCCAAAATTACATTTGCAAATTTCGTCTAAAAATAACAAGTAGACCTTTCTCCTAATCGAATATTGCATTCAAAAGTACCTATGTGAAACTACTTGTAGCAATTTGTTTATTGCAAAATTTTATGAAAATACCGAGCAACAGCGAATCACAATTTCTGAGCTGGAATGTTTCAAATAAAAGTTCACGATATTTATATTAATACTATATTAATAATACTGTTAATATTAATTATTATTAACCCTTTGCACTCGAAGCTATTTTACCTTCGAAAACCAAGGCATGTCTTCTGGTCTCGAAAATTTCACTTTACGTGATTTATTTCCTCTTATGCACATTCAGATTTTCACCATTATTCGCCTTTACAACAGTAAAACTGTTATCACTGTCCTAGATGCAAGCATAGTGATGTCAGAATTGTTTCAAATAATGGCGTGCAGTTTTTAATGGTGGCCCAGAGTCACCATTCGAGTGCAAAGGGTTAATTATTAATAATATTATTAATACTATTAATATCATATTAAACTACAAGTTGTCCCACGCATGTACGTTCAACACTAGAACTACCGAACCAATCAAAATGACTGATTTTTTCGTTTATAATTATTAAAGGTAATAAAACATTTTTACCAGAGAGTTTCGAATGAATTTCTTCATTCAAGCAGACATTACGATAAAAATTGTACGAAATCTGAATGGATGCAATTTTGTCATTATTACAAAGTACATCGGATTTATTGCTCGATAGTTCCAGTGTTAAATAAAGAATTATATAAAACGTATTGAAGCAACTTTCACTGCAATAGTGATTCCTGCATCCCGCAACGTTACGACGGATACGTATTCGAGTTTTCTTGGCGAATACAATTTGGACTCGCATCGTGCACAATCCTTGGCTGTTTCTTTTTGTCCACCCTGTGTATGTGTTCGTCCCAGTCTCTCCGCGTCGTCTTGTCCATTTTGCTCGTCTCTATGTGTACACGTTATGTTCTTGAATGTTTGCCTTTGTCTTGTACGAGGCTGCCGCCTGATCATTTTTCCGTTTTCTCGTCATCACTGTGGTCTGATTCTCGAAAGACGGGAGGTACATCGTAGTCGCGATAAATGTCCACTCCATTTTGTATATCCTTATTGCTAGTAGACTGGGGGGCTGTAGCATGGAGCGAGTAACCATCGCGATCGATGTTGTATTCCCTTTCGAGAGATCACGACAACGCTGTTCATCATCAATTTTGCACTTCGATAATCGATTGGTGATCGTCGTGGATTTTGATGCGTTACGTACGAATCCGAAAGTTGTTCTCAAGTATCCTAAATTTTTCAGAAGTTTCACTTTGTCCGAAAGAGTCACTGTTTTAACGTACAGAATTTTTTCTGCTTCGAACCATGAAGACAGTACAAATAATTCTAACAAATTACATTATTGTATATTATTTTATAATAATATTAATAATACTAGAACAACTCTCCAGACTCTAAAATGAAAGTTTATATCACAGTAGGAACGTATGTTCGAACAATTTCTAAAGAGAACGTTTAATTTTGTTTAATTTTCAAAATGAATTGTTTGCCAGAAAACAGTTATGGTAGAAACGTGTTTCGCTCTCCTTAAACGTTATTTAACCTCTTAGGCACGGTTGAATTTTGTGCGGGGCAGTTTCTAAACTAAATTATAATTCTTCTTAACACTCCAACTGGCCGACCAACAGCCTACAAAATTTCACACAACCAAAGTAATTTATTTAATGCAGTAACAATTGGAAACTTAAAATGTCTGACACATAATTATCCTTGCACCTTTTGTAGTCTCCAGATATGAACTAAATCGAGTGCGACGAATATATTAGCGTACAAATTTATTTTTCAATATGGACAAATAATTCCGTCAGCTATATTTGAGTGACATGGCAGTTAAAGTGTTAAAAATATGATGCATATACTTTAATAATTTTGGAATAAGGTTGTTCATAACTAATTTGTAATTTTTCTTAAAGATATGATACACGTATGTTGACTTTAACAATTTACTTTAATAATTAATAATACAATTGAGTCGTTCAGAGAGATGGCATCTGCGGAAGCCACTATAGTGGCGCGTCGTGCTTAAAAGGTTAAACCTGTTTAATGGCCCATAATGGTACAGAAAAATGTACTAAATAAATAAATAAAATAAATAAAATTCTCACGGATAAAGCAGACGGAACGCTTCAACGCGAGAACTCGACTTTTCCACCAAAATTGAATTTCCCGAAAATCGACTGCCGCGGGAGGAAATACGACTTTTGGATTGGCATTCGGCGCATCGAAATTTACGATATCGTTTACTAGCTATCGGAAGGCGATGTCATTGTTAGACAGTGTAACAAAGAACGTGACGTCGGTAAGTGTCACGAAAGCATGTCGCAAGAAGAAAAGGGAAGAAAGGGAACGCTCGCGGCTAGTTCGACGTTTCCTTTCCCACTGAACGTTAATTAATGCGACGCGTTTGCCTTTAGGTCATCCCATTTTTCACTCACACCTCCACCGTCTGCTCACATCTATGCCTTTCTCTCCCTCTTCGTCTCTCTTAAACATCAATCAAACGACGACTACAACACTTTCCCTTTTACAACTCTGTTGGCACGTCTTCTTCGTCTTCTTCGCATTCGCTGCATTTTTGACGTTGCATACTTGACGCTTTCATGGTACTGTTAATAACATTGATGCATTTGTATCTTTCCTATTTACTGTCAGATAGAAATATGGACACTGCGAAATCAGTCGGCATCGCGGGTGCCGCAACGCAGACATTAAAAACAATTTTGCGCGAAGATCGATCAATGGAAATAATAAATCACTAGAAATCGGTGGAAACGCGCTAGATTTTTCTGCGCCGATCGAGTGCAGTATAAAAGCTAATATTTTTATCGATTCTTTGAAAATATTTGAAAAATATCCTTTCCTGCTGAAATCTGTCGAATTTCAATTCAATTCGTAAAAGTTTTACTATTTATTAATGCTTTACCTTCTGAATGCTTGATGGCTCTTTTCTAGTTAAATAACAATCGTAATTAGAAGTTACGTGACTTGCTAGAAATAACTTGTTTATACAAGAAATTGCTGCGATGGTTGACTTTTCGCTTTTGAAAGATTTTTAAGAAGATAACAAGTAGAATGTTAAAACTATCGATTCTATGCTTCTGTACAATGTCTCGTTTCTTCGCAAATGTATCAACACTTTCGTGATTAAATTAACCCCTTGGCCTGCAACTTGTTTTACGATAGACTAGGTTCTCTTTGTCTTTTGTTTTTCATGGAACGACAAAAAGAAAATGCAAATTTGCAGCTACAATTTACATTTAACACTAAACCTACCACAGGGGGTCAAATGACACTTTTCAGAATTTTTATTTTGCAATTATTCAACTTATAAAAATACCTCTTTAGAAATCGATTCAATAGATCTCTTTGTTCGATCCTACCTTGTAAGGAAAGTCGCAAGTAACTCAATTAAATTAAATCTTGGCATTTTTACGAGTTAATGTACACTAGTCCATTTTAATGCTCGGTAGGTTTAGTGTTAAAACAATTGCGATGAACAATTGAAAAAGTTTTATTTTGGCTTGAAAAAAATTAAGGAAATACATGTTTAGAAGAATCTTTTCGAAATCTTGCTCACGAAGTTTGACTCGTTGTTACGAGGCCAAGGGTTTAAGAACTCACAAATTCGTGAATGAGATTCTTCAGAGAACATTCAAATAGTGTCCAATAAATAACCCGTTTATTTTGAAAATGGCTTAAGTCCATTTATGCTCGAATCGAGATATTGAAGGGTTTGCTTTGGATTACATTTAAAAATATGGGTAACAGATAACATAATAGAATAATGTTTTTGGGTTTCTAAAGGTGTCAAATTTATCATTCCAATTAGCATAATTAACATTATTGAAGAGATAATATGTTTTTGATGGCTATGAATGGACTTATGCCATTTTCAAAATCAATGAAACGACGTTTTCAATTCTTAGGAAAGCACAAGTCCATAGAGAAAGTAAATTTCCCGTGAAATTAAAATAAATATATACACTTTTATGTTGTAAAATCAAAAAACTATTCAACTTTCATTCTTTGTTAAATAATTTTTACATTAAAATTAATATAGTTTCATTAATTATTATTCAGTCTTCTTCAGTTTGTGTACAAGGAAGGGATTTAAAATAACTGTGATGTGCAGGTGGTATATAATGTAATAAATCCATTAACTCCTTATATTTTAGGTTTGTGAGTGGTCTCGGTTTTTTGTATAGTGATGCCAACTGGATATTATTAAAGCTTTTCGGTCTTTTCCGTTACGGTAGTAAATCCAATGTTTTGAATGGTGCATCCTCGTTCATTGTCGTTTCATAGAATAACTTATATGAATCGCTTCTCAAAAATCTCATCCAACATACTTTAAACCAATTTACTCTTTCACCGTCAGTATTTTTTAGCCTTTTAAAAATCGCATTTTCTGTGGACAAGCACTGTTCCGTTGTTTAAAACAAATTCATTGCACATTGATAATTCAACTGTTACTTTGATAATTAAACATAAAGCTTGGATCTCATAAAATTCTATTGCATAATTATTTTCCATATCCATTTGAAACTCTCACAATGGGACTTATGCCACTTTCAAAATAAACCTTTCCATCGCTTTATTAACCAGCAAATTTTCGTGTTACAAAATCTTAACGATTTTAAATATATTAATAACAAGTTGTCTCAGAATGAAAAGATCTTGTAAAAATATAACTATTATTGTAGTGGACTCGATTTTTCTTTTAAATGGTCTTACGCCACTTTCAATATATACGGCTCAAATGCAACAGAAATGAACAAAAAGACGCTGCGAGGTTCCGCACTGAACCGAAGTCAGTCGATCAGAAAAAAAAATAAAATAAAATAAAAACGATGGCCAAACTAACACCGAAATATCTCAACACAAGCGTAGGATTATTTATGGGATGACCTAACAATTAACAAAAGGAACTCGGGGGAATCGTCTAACAGCACGAGAATGGAGAGTCGCGAGGCTCTCGTGCACAACAGTCCAGCACTTGGAAGAAGGTACAAACGGTGCCGTGTGCAGGGGACTGGAACTGCATTCGATGCACCGGTATAAATGCGTTTTTCCATGGGCTGGCGGGGGTCCTATAAATTCGCGTGCATCCTATCGGCTCGAACCGGCGTTCCGTGTATAATCGATCGATCCGCGTGCCTCGTGAACAGGCGGAGATCTGTATTGAATACACTCGAACGCAGATCGATGGTCGAGTGGCGGAGGATCCTCCACCGGGGTTCCCTCTTTCTTTCTCTTTGAATTTTCGTTTTTCCGCGAGTCGCATGATGTCGAATCTATGAATGTCACGCTTCGCGAGGTCACGAGCGCTGTCTTTCGATTTTCCGATGCGCCCGAAAGGGAGCACAGGACGGATCGGGATGTTCTAGAACGAGAAATGTCCTTAGAATGTTTATCTGTCTATATTTATTTACGATCCTTAGATTGCGCTCTTAGAATTGGCCGGCGATGGTAGACGTGTTTTTCCGCTCGTTTTCAGTGACAATCTTATCGACGATAGCGCGTCGTCGATGAGTTTCGAAGCAGCTGTGTGTGTGCGTGTGCGTGTGTCACGCTGGAGGTGTGACTGTTGATTATTGACATATTATTGACATTGTCTATTAATTGATGGTAGAACCAGTATCTATGTATCGACAATATTGCTAAGACATCCTTTAGGGCAATTGAAGCGTCTAACTGTGTTACGCAATACATAGATTCATTTATTTAGTATTTATGCTAATGTGGGGCCAGAACCCCCTAGATCAAATAGACATCGTTAGAAATTGGGGGAAACCGGGGAAGGACCCTATGGTTCAGTGCAGTACAATTAGAGTCAGAATTGGGATGGGGAGAACACCGATCTCCGCATTGTGGCGCTGAAGACAGGGTTGAAGTTGAATACAAAGTTGAAGACAAAAGATGAAGAAGACGACATTGTTACGGGCATTCGAGAGCGACTATCATTGTCAGGATGACCGAGTGCGAGATCGGGGCCCCCAGACCAAATAGACATCGTTAGAAATTGGGGAAAACCGGGGAAGGACTACGATTAGAAAATCCCTAATTCGATATCCGGTCCGGTGCCCTTGTTTTCTCTGCGATACTACTCTAATATAACTACTTCGACTGTATTTTTACGTTTTTCTTTGTTAAAGTCTGTCCTGTTTTGAGAAATAATCAGTCGTCTGGAATATATGCTGGATAATCTACTGACGTGTATTGCGTAACCTTAGCCTGCACA
>CM052099.1:9927427-9985166 GCA_028453745.1 Agapostemon virescens
GAAAAGTGATATTAATCGAAATATTTCCGACATGCAATCATACAATCAATAGAGTGACAATATTTTAATAGATGATAAACAGGGTTGTAGAGGATGGTTCTAATAACAATAAATACTGGATAATCTACTGAAGTGTATTGCGTAATCTTAGCCTGTACGGAAAAGTGATATTAATCGAAATATTTCCGACATGCAATCATACAATCAATAGAGTGACAATATTTTAATAGATGATAAACAGGTTTGTGGAGGATGGTTCTAATAAGAATAAATACAAAGTCTAAATGTAATTACTGATTTATAAATGTATTAGCGATTTATAAATTGCCAGTTTTAAATATGTGACCAGTTTACATTACTTTTTCAAAAACAAAAGCACTATATTTATTCAGATTTTTACTTATTTTTATCATAGTGTACAGAAAAATGTTGATAATCTCGATAAACGTATATGTTTGTCCCTTTGCACTCCGTTGTCCCTTCTGAGGGGACATCGTAATTCTATAATTCTTAATGTCCCCTCTGAGAGGACATTAAAGTTTATTAATGATGACGAAGTATCAACTTTTTGAGAAATGCATGTTTCTCTGAAGTTTTCCATTGTAATGGCACAAAAAGTCATATCAAAATATGGTACAATTACTAAGATAACTTTTATAGATTGGTTGAGAGATGATTTTCGAGAAGCTAGTACACGTCCATCTACATCTTCGGCGGTATATATATATAATATATTTATTTTGACAATAGTATTGTTTATTTTGATAGAAAAACACCAGGCGGAAGACGTGAAACGACTTATTACTGTAAAACATGCAAAAATCAGCCTGCAATTCATATTTGGGAATGCTTTAAAATTTGCCATACGATATAATATAAAAAATAAAATGTTGATCTTCCTTGCAAATATATCTTCATCGATGTCTACAAATTCGTATAACTCAAATTTCATTATAATACCTTACTTAACTCCAAAACTATAGTATATAATGTAAGGGTCCGTAAATGCGCGTTTCTGTGACAAAATGGCGTCGAGTAGCTAGTAGAATAACGCCCGGGATGGTTTCGGAGTGCAAAGAGTTAAATTAAAAATTCGTTAGTTTGACAAGTGTCGTAAATAAAAGCTAGCGTTAAATAAAAATGAATGATCCAACGTGGAATTTACATTAGCAATGTCTTAGCAGTATTATCTATACATTATATTTAAATACCATCGTCGTAACATTGTCGACAGTCGCCCTTAGTATCGCGGGTGCTCGACCGGACTTCTTAGAACGAGCTTTTGAACCTTGCGAACGTTTCAGGACTTCTTTTTTCTATTTTTCTTTTGTTTTTGCCTTTTGGGTGCCAGCTGGTGGCCGCGCACGATACTAATGTCTTCTTTGTGTCGTGTAACGGTATGTTAGTAGAGAATGAGCTACGGCGCGGATATAACGAGTCACGACCCCTCTGATATCTTCTGTTCTGGCACGTTAGGTTCTCGCTGATGATAAAGACATCGGCGATAATGGAAAAGTCCAGTACAGCATCAAGGGCGGCAAGAGCAAGGGCAAGTTCAGGATCCACCCTACCACGGGTATGGTTTACTCGCAGCGTGGCTTCGAAGTTGGCCAGGAATACGAAATGCTGGTGAGTGGATTATAATTCAGCGGGAAAGCCTCGTATTCTTCTTTCATACAAAGAAGGGAAATATTGGATGAAGCTTTGAGCTCTCGGCAAATGTTTGAAGAACCTCGCTGGCGGTAATTTGTCGAATAATTTTTACGTTTTACCCGCTTATCGTCGGAAGCCTGTTGACGCGTCGAGTGGCTTGGTAGATGCAGTCACAGAAGTTGGCAGAAAATTTTTAGATCAAATTTATCCGCTGGTATTTATTCGGTCAACCGGTTTCGTCGAAATTCACGTATATAACCGACGTATCCTATAAAACACATATATTTTAAATTTTCGTCGCGAGCCGAAACGAAAAAGAAATTTTACAAGTGCCTTTTTCACATAATTCCTATCAATTGCAATTTTTCAAAATTCATTTCGCGCGTCATCCAGCGTATCGTTATATTAACCCCTTGCCCTACAACAACGAGTCAGATCCGTGATAAAGATTTCGAACAGAATCTTCTGAATATGTATGTCCTTAATTTTCTATAAATCGAAATAAAATTTTATCTAATTATTGCTCGTATACAGTCATTGAAGAATAGCTACGTCCGCGGTAGCTACAAAATTTCCTTTTCTTTTCGTCATTTTTTGGAGGACGAAGAACCTCTAGTCACTGTTACCACAAAATAAATCGTAGGGCAAGGGGTTAAAAGAATTATCCAAAGTGGAAGAACGTTCGAACACTTTCGTGTACACTTTCACTGTACGCGTACCGGTTTCGACAGGCAAATTTGAGATTGCCGTATCCTTCGAAGGCACTTTTCCGCTAGGGCAAACTACGCTGAAACTACAACAAACAGAAACCCGCCGGCCGTGTTGTGTAACAATTCCACGGATGAGAACTATAGCTACCAATTGACGGTCGATCTGGTGTAGCGTCTTTGATACAATTTAAGTTCCAGTTTAACTTACCCTCGGGGTCACGGTTCTGTCTGGCAGATAAGGGCGGCCGACAGCGGCGAACCGCAGCGGAGTCATCAAACACGGGTATCCGTGCAAGTTGTCGAGGTACCGAAGGAATCCGAGAACCCGCCAGTCTTCAGGACGAACAATCAGAGTGTCGAGGTCACGGAGAGCGACGAGGTCGGCTTCCTAGTCGCTCTGGTGCAGGCTACAGACAAGGACGGGGACTCTCTGTGGTACGATATCGTCGGTAAGTAAACATCCGAGCTGCGAGATTCGACTATCCTCACTGTGGCATGTTTAATTGACGAAACAAACAACTTCTACTCGACAAAACCGCTCGTTTGTAAATTCGTATTATTTTCGTAAGAAAAACCAGTACGTACAGAATTATTAATCTCTTAGGCACTATGCGCCACTATAGTGGCTTTCCCGGATGCCATCTCTCTGAACGACACAATTGTATCATTAATTATTAAAGTAAATTGTTAAAGTCAACGTATGTGTATCATATCTTTAAGAAAAATTATAATTTTATGATCAAACACTTCATTCCAATGTACTCGTGTAGAGATAAGCATTATCTGTCACACACTGCAATGCTGTATCATTTACACGTAATTCGCGGTGAACTCTGTCGTACAGAGAAACAGTCCCGCGCAAAATTCAGCCGTGCCTAAGAGATTAAGCAGAAACTGACCAAGAATTGTGAAAAATTGCGATTTTCACCATTTTCGATGGCATGTAGCTCTCGCGTATGTCGATCAATTTCAATGAATTCTTCTGCATGTATATAGCTATCATAGATCTACCAGACGCGTCTTTAAAATTTTTAGTACGTGGCTCAAATAAAAAGTATTTAAATAGTTCCTTTTTTATTGATCATGTAATTCATACCAATTTCAATATTTTCAAAATTCATTTTGCATATCAGTTATTAAATCAATGCAACTAATTGCTCAAGAAAAGTCAAGACGTTTGGTCCAATCTTAAAAAAGTTATTTAGGTTTGAAGAGTGTCCGAATACTTTTGTGAGCCACTGTACATAAATAATGGTGAAGGCTTCCACCTCAGCGTATTATTGTAATGTTTGCGGAGACCTCGAGTCACCTAGAATAATTCTGACAATATGATAGGAGTAGAAAATATTGGATAGTCGGAAAAGTAATAAGAGAAAAGTATTATGTTGTTTGGTGTCATATATCGGGTAACAGTAATCAGATTGCGTCGTACTGACGCGCATTTAAGAGGTGACATTTTAGTCTACAATTTTCATGCAATCGTGTCAATTTGTATTTCGTCAATCGTGTCAAAAGTAATATTAGAGTGAAAATGAGTGGAATTTCTGAAGAAATTCGCTATGTTTTGCAATTTTAATACGGAAAATGGAAATGCAGCTATGGTTCATATTCCGGTAGAAAGATAATTTGAAATGATTTTCGCGTTACTGAATTTGTCTGTATTTAACCTCTTAGGCACTATGCGCCACTATAGTGGCTTTCGCGGATGTCATCTTCTTGTACGACGCGCCACTATAGTGGCTTTCGCGGATGCCATCTCTCGGAACGACGCGCCATATTCAATTGTATTATTAATTATTAATGTAAATTGTTAAAGTCAACATACGTGTATCAGTATTAAAGTCAGTTCTACGTTCTAACAAGTCGTGTGTCTTTATAATATTATTTGCACCGCCCCTAAATAGCGAGCCTTGTTAAGTTAAGCGCTCGAAGCGCAAGGATAAAATATAAAACGTTCAAACTAAACGATTTATTATTCGAAACATCAGCCAAGCCATGCGCCATCGGCCAGAACAAAGTTTATCTTGAACACGCCATCTGTAACGATACATTTGCCAAAATTTATCTTTCTTAATCGCCTTCTTGCAGCTTCTCAAAACACGAAAGGTTCAAAAGTTGTTTTACATAAAAATGATTACATGTACGATGATCACAGTGGAAATCTGACGCGTTCGAACGGCATGATTCCAGACGGGGACACGCGGGACGAGTTCTTCATCGGCCGCGACAACGGGAACGTGCTGCTGGCGAAGAAGCTGGACTGGGAGACGCAGAACTTCTACAATCTCACGATCAGCGTGACGGATAACGTGCACACGGCTGTGACGCAGCTGCTGGTCATGGTGATCGATATCAACGATCACAAGCCGGAGTTTACGGAAGCCACGTACCGCGTCGACATCTCGGAGAACGTGGAGAAAGGCGAGAAGATACTGCAGCTGCACGCGACCGACGAGGACGAGGACAAGAAGGTCTTCTACAGCCTGCACGCAGCTCAGAACCAGGCCTCTCTCGAGATCTTTCACGTGGACTCGGTGACCGGAGCGGTGACCTTGAACGAGGTCCTGGACCGGGAGACCGCGGAGGAACACGTGCTGACGGTGATGGTCAAAGATCAAGGAACACCGGCGAAGAGGAACTACGCTCGAGTAATCATCACCGTTCACGATCACAACGACCATGCTCCAGAATTCATCAGCGAGATCATTCAAGGAAAGGTGTACGAGACCTCGCCCGTCGGCGCCGCCGTTGTCCAGGTCTACGCCATCGACAGGGACAGAGGGGAGAACGCAAAGATCACCTACTCCATCACTTCCGGAAACGTGGGCAACATGTTCTCCATAGACCCCGAGCTCGGCACCGTTCGAGTGGCCCGTGAACTAGATCTGAGCGTCTCCTCGGAGTACATTCTTCTGGTCAAGGCCACGGATCACGGTTCCCCGGCGATGTCGAGAACCGTGCCAGTCCACGTGATGATCACCATGGCGGATAACGCGCCTCCCAGATTCATCCAGAAAGAACTGTCCGCAGAGATTTACGAAAATCAACAGATGGGAACGTACGTGAAGCACGTCGAGGCTAGGAGCACCTCCTCGTTACAGTTCGAGATCGTCGATGGAAATAAGGAGGACACGTTCTTCGTGAATCCAACGACGGGCATCATAGTGATAAAGAATGACTTGGATTACGAGAAGAAGAAGTTTTATAATTTGACTGTGGCCGCTACCAACATGGCCGACGCGAGAGCCACTTGCAACGTGATCGTTCATGTTCTCGATAGGAACGACAATGCGCCGAGATTCCTGCAAGCCACGTACAGCGGCGAAATTAGCGAGGGAGCCAGCATAGGATCTCTGGTTTTGACGAACACCAGCACGCCGCTGGTGATCAAGGCGGAGGATGCGGATTCCGAGCTGAACGCTCTCTTGAACTACGACATTGTTGAGGATCTTCCGAGGAAGTACTTCCATATCGACTCGAGCACCGGCGCTATTAGGACCGTGATGGTGCTAGATCACGAAAGCATACCTAAGTTCATGTTCCACGTAAAAGTGTCCGATTTGGGCAAGCCGAAACTGTTTTCCGAGACCACTGCCAAGGTGGTAATCGTCGTCACCGATGTCAACGACTGTCCACCAAAGTTCCTGCAGAACGATTACAATGCCACCGTGCTGCTGCCTACTTACAAGAACGTCGCTGTCGTCAATATCAGCGCTGTGGATCCCGACAGCTCCGAGGGCGTCCCTCTCAGGTTTGCAAATAATTTTACTTATGAACACGTTGATTGTGGTCACTATGGTGGTGACCGGTGGTTTGCATTATCGTTTAACAATTATCATCGATAAATTAATAGCATCGGACGTTGATGTATTACTTGCAAAATTAAACAGATTATAGTATGAGCTGAGAACTTCGCTACTCGCACGGGAACATTTTCAGATGCGAAAGAAAAAATTACGAACCAGTCATTGTAACTGGTCCGGTAGTTCTAGTGCTAAAGATAATTGAGCCGTTTATTTTGAAAGTGGCGTAAGTCCATTTTAAAAAAAATCGAGTTAGCTACTATAATAGTTACATTTTTACGAGATCTTTTCATTCCTAGCTTGAGAATTAATTAATTTATGCAACGATTGATATGGCTTCTCTTTAAATATTGTACTTATTATTGATAATAGTAACATGTTATTTTATTGTCACCAATGAGTGAATCATTTGGGACGCAAAGTAAAATTGCCTTATTTCGTAAGTCGTAGTAAATAAACTCGAAACAAAGTTACACTGCTATAAGAGACTCACGCAATTTTTATAGAAATTCATTCGAAGGACAACAGTAACACATATTCGATTTTCTCCTGTTACATGCTTCCATTACGCAATAACAAAAAACTATATATTGTGCTATTTAACATTTTACCGATCGGCGATTATTTCAGAATCTTTCAAGTTTATAATTCATCACTGAAAACTTTTTAACACGTTGAACGCCACGGGGACCACCGGTGACCGGCATCGTTACATCGTTTAACACTTTGACTGCCATGTCACCCACATATGAGTGACAGAGCCATTTGTCCATATTTAAAAATAAATTTGTACATTAATATAATCGTTGCACTACATTTAGTTGAAATCTGGAGAATACGAGAAGGTAAAAGGACAACTATGTGTCGTGCAATTTAAATTTTAAATTGATGTTTTATCAAATAAATTACTTTGATTTTGTTGAATTTTTGAGGTTGTCATTCTGGCAGTTAAAGTGTTAAGAACGGTTATCAATAAATTATCAGCATTGAACATTAACGCAGTACTGTCAATATTAACCAGATTATAGTACGAGATGAAAACTTTAGTTTTTAGTAACTAACAATTTTGTTCAATAACGCTGATCATTTCTATAAATGAAACAAATGAAACTTGTTCGAAGCATGCAAAATTCGCGTGGCATTCAACGTGTTAATGGATTCCTCAACGCCGACAGCAATTTCTATTGCGAATCAACAAGGCCTCCTAAGTAACGTTATCTAATAATTCCGTTACAAATTACAATGTAAAAGCAGTTTTCTAAGCCTCATTTTATTACGGGGAAATTACTGAAAGACCTATTAATAGACTTCTTCCGGTCGGTAGAGTGTTAAAATAAAAAGATGGAAAACTTCGAGCTTCATAAGAAAGTAATCTTCGAAAAACAATTTGATTCTAAATAAACTCTTTCGAATTTGTAGCACTGATTGAACTTCTCAAATCCAGCATAAATAACGACACACTTAATTTTGTACCTTTATCGAACGATCAACTTTCTAGAATAGAATTCTGTTGCCATTGTTATTTAACATGTAGCAGAAAGTGACGTGCAGCGAATATTGATGAATGTGTGACTAATGATACGTTAAAGAAAGAATAATCAGAGGATCGAAGGTGATAATTGGCCGGATAAATTATTTAAAAGTCCAGAAAATCTGTCGGTGCCACCAAAGTTTCATTCGGTAGCGCGACACAGCGGTCGTCTCCGCGTTTATTCTGGTTTTAACAAGCTGATTCATATTTATGCAGTCGCGCCCGCGCCTTCATTAGCATTCATTTACCATTATAATCGTTGCATGAAATTTGTACGATCTACGGCTGATACGCAGCCGCGTTTTTCCCGCACGCCGGAAGAAAATTCCTGCCCACTTGTTCCGCCGAGGTAGCGGCACATTTGCATAGGTGTTCGTTCCCGATTCTTTTTTCTTCGTCTTTGTAAATTGTTTCGTTACAAGCGGAACGGCGGCTTTCGAGATAAGGTTGGAATCAGCGTGTCTATATTTAAAAAAGAAAACGAAGAAGGAGAAGTCGTTCTGTTTAACGCTGCGACTGCCGCGTCACCCACATATGGGTGAAAATACATCGCGAAATTATTCGTTGATATTTCAAAATAAATTTATGCGTTCATTTATGCATTGCCCCAAATTTAGTTACTAAATAAATTTTAGTTTTAGTTTTACTAAGTAAATTTAGTTTTAACAATATAAAAAGATTGAAAGACTACTATACAGGATGCGGCACAAATTAATTTCCATGATTTATCAATCTCTTACTAAAGTTAATCAGTATTTAACCGACAAGAAATTGCAATTTTCTAAATTAAAGAAAAATCAAGTTCGCGGTCACATCTTTAAATGGAACTGGGTATTTTTCACTACATAACATTGTAGGCGACACAAATTCAACGACCTGCTATATACAGTGGCTCACAAAAGTATTCGGACACTCTTCAAACCTAAATAACTTTTTCAAAATTGAACCAAACGACTTGACTTTTCTGGAGCAACTAGCAGCATTGATTTACTAAATGATATGTAGAAATAATTTTGAAATAATTCTAATTGGTAGATATTACGTGGGAAAGTAGAAAAGACATTTTTTAAAACATTTTTATTTCAACTCGTAATGAAAATTTAAAATATGCATTTCTCAGAACTGTGTTAGTTATACACATGCTGAAAATCTCACCGAAATCGATTGACGCGGGAAAAAATGGCACGCGTAGACAGATGTAAGAATTTCTGTAGTTTAAGCAGAATCTGATCAAGAATCGTGAAAAATTGTGATTTTCACCATTTTCGATGGTACGTAGCTCGTGTGTACGTCGATCGATTGTAATGAATTTTTCTGCATGCGTATAACTATCGTAGATGTACCAGATGCGTCTTTAAAATTTTTGGTGAATGGCTAAAATAAAAAATATTTAAAAAGTTCCTTTTTTATTGGTCATATAATTCACATCAGTTCCAATATTTACAAAATTTATTTTGTATATCATTTATTAAATCAATGCAACTAATTGCTCAAGAAAAGTCAAGACGTTTGGTCCAATCTTAAAAAAGTTATTTAGGTTTGAAGAGTGTTCGAATACTTTCGTGCGCTACTGTAGATGCGTGCTTTGAAAAGAGATCGCCACAGTTAATTGGTTAATAAGAGTCACTGTACAGCGAGGGAGATAATAACACAGCGAAACTAGTACACCGTGTAACAACACGTACGATCAGCTACGAAATCGCTAGAACGCGATTATTCGTGTGAAAAATTTATCTTGCAAATCGAGCGTGTAATTGCGCCGCTACGAAACACGGATTTTCATGGACGATAAAGAGCTCTCGTATAATGGTCCTCAAGGTTGTCGGCCGTTCGTTCGTTCTAGCGTGTCTACATAATGGATTCTCTTCTCCTCAGATACGATATCATCGACGGGAACAAGGGGCACACTTTCGACATAGACGGGCAGACGGGCGTCATCACGGTTTATAACCCGGAACGCATGAAGAAAAGTTACCTGCTGCGGGCCCGTGTCTCCGACGGGAAGTACTCGAGCGTCGTCCAGGTGAACGTGATCGTCGAGAAGTCCGAGAACTCCGGTCTGGTGTTCCAGAAGGACGTCTACGAAGGAACGATACCGGAGAACTCGACGAGGATCACGACGATCGCGGTCGTGAATGTTCTCGGCAGCGCGCTGAACGAGCACATTGTCTTCAGCATACTGAACCCGACGGACATGTTTGTAATTGGACTGACGTCCGGCGCGATCAGCACCACCGGCATTAGATTCGACCGTGAAATCCGCGACCATTACGAGCTGATCGTCGAGGCGAAGAGCCAGCTGCCCGACAGGGAGAAGCCCAGGGTGGCCCATGTGATCGTTAACGTCACCATACAGGACATCAACGACAACTGCCCGATGTTCGTCAATCTACCTTATTACGCGGTCGTTTCCGTGGACGCGCAAAAGGGCGACGTCATTAGCAAGGTGAATAAATTTCGAATATTCTACGAGGGTCGCTTCGATCCAAACCGTCGCTTGCCAATTGGAGATAACGCGAAGCTCGATGCAATATTCTCTCCGTAACTGACGAGCGACAATTCTGGAAAGGGCGTTACATTACTTTAGTGAGATGCAAGATCAACTCCGGGGACGATCAGGGGTAAGGGGGGTTTATCGTTTGCTCATTCTTCCTCTTCGTCACGTGCCCAAGCGAATCTACGTCACTGCATTCCTCTCGGAACTCTTCTTGTCATCTCATCACGGGACTTTGCAGATAGTATGACGAATGTTGAGAAGGATAGGATTATCGTTCTTTTCTCAAGAAAACGAGAGACGACTACGGTGGTAAAAGTTTCATAAAGCGAAGCAAAAATTAGGAAAGTTACAACGCTTTTTGGTAGCATTTCGTCCATGGTCCGTTAGAGGACTCGTGGGTAGGGCTATCTTGCAGACCCTGCATTAGACGCTTTTTGTTTGTTTGTAAAATTGTTTATTTACCAGGTTTATACAAGTTTAACCCATTGACTGCCACGCAAATTTAGCGTGTCTTGTCCTGGGTGCCACGGTTTTATTTTAATATAATTCATTTAATATATAGTTTTAATCAAAATTGATAATCAATATGTTCTCTACACTATATAAATTTTTCATTCATTCTTTCTAATAGTTCCTAACTCAAATAGCCATTTGTAGCCAATTTAAACTTGCAGCACCCACTACGAGATATCTCGTAGCTGGCAGTTTTGGTACAGACGCTTACTACGAGATATCTCGTAGTTGGCAGTCAATGGATTAACAGTTATTAAAATATTATAAAAATAAACGAAAAGTCTTTTTTTAACATTAATGCTTATATCTAGAGGTACTAATGTATATAGGCACATTAAGGGTTGAAAAATGATTGCTTTTTACCAAGAAGTGGTGAGCGCCTCCCCCTCGTGGTTATTGGTCGTATCTTTACGTAGATATGCCTTTCACAGCCGCATATTTGGTTTGTCACATGTTCCCAAAAAAGCCATTAGTAAAATAGGATCTCGTATTGCTTCTGTCTTAATTCTAAACTCTAAATCTGTCTTAAATTGTAAATATATATATACGCAGTGGGTGAGGATGAGGGATGAGATGATGGGGTGCGGTACTGGTGATACAAAGTTGATATTATTTACAAATGAGGGTGTTATGAAAGTGATATGAATATGAGAGTTGAGGTGATGACTCTATGGTGAAATGAATTTCGTAGTACATCTTTCTTACTGTTAAAATTACTAATTTACATTGAATTTGGGTTTTTTGGAACTAGCTATGAAATCAATGACCTAACTAGGTCGTAATTGCACTTTATCTTAAGATCTAATGAAGTATTGCTGTTGAGTAACAATAACAACTAAACATGCAGAGAGATTCAGGTACTCTGAGTGGCAGTCTTGTTCATCTGACTTAAATCAGTGATTTAACCTAATTTTAAAGTACTATGTATGTAATACTATTTTGCAGTGTTCGTTTTTGTTATTTCTACGGTGACCTAGAGACCCGTTGGCTAACCACCAATATTTTTCTACGTCTACTTCATCGGTATCTAACAAGTTGTTCTAACATTTTGTGGAATCGCTGTGCTGTATCGGAATACTTCGGGTACGGATTGATCACGTTCCTGGGGAGTGAAGAGTATCTGTATTAGACGCTGAGATATTGAAAGCCAGTTAAGGACGGTATATATATGAATCGGAGACAAATCAGGTACTAGTGAGAAAGTCTCGTCCTATTGTCCCTCTGTCGGCGAGCGCAACAGGTAGAGCCGCCACACTTTGCTTTGTTTGCATCAGTGTAAATCTCACAGGTCCATGGCCTCTCGCTAATCGATAGGTTCCGAGGGAAATCCCACAGTGGTGGGGGAAACAATTCGTATACTTACAGTAGAGATCTTTTGTACAGTTACGGAGAGGATACTATACTCTGATGGTCCTCGGCGTTGACAACACGATTCGTTCGGTTCACAGGTGCACGCAGTGGACATGGACAGTGGCGAGAATGGGGAGGTCCGGTACGAGTTGAAGAAAGGTCACGGCGAGCTGTTCAAGGTGTGTCGAAAGACAGGCGAGATCTCACTGAAGCAGAACTTGGAGGGTCATAATCGAGAGTACCAGCTGACGATCGCCGCGTACGACGGCGGTAGGTGCATCGATCTCTCGGATAGTCTCTCGCCAGGTCTGATTCCGAGCGATATTCGACCGGTTTGAAACATTGTTGCAGGCATCACACCTTGCTCGATCGAGGTGCCCGTGAACGTGAAGGTGATAGATCGCTCGATGCCTGTGTTCGACAAGCAATTTTACACGGACAGCGTACTGGAGAGCATCGAGGTACACTCGCCCCTCGCGCTGTCCATACAGGCCCAGTCGCCTCTGAACCGGAAGCTCATCTACAGCATCACGAAGGGCAACGATTTCGAGGAGTTCGCCCTAAACTTCAACACAGGTGAGCGTGCACAAAAAGCGTTCGTCGCCGATTCGAACGAACCGTCGAACGATCAAAACCGGTAATCGGATGAAACGCGCGGCAAACCCCTCCCCCGAACGGAACGATGTACCTTTCAGCGACAAGCGCGTTCAAAATATTCGGAAAAGGGCTGACGAGCTCCCCGGGTCGAGGATTCCCTTTTCTCTTTTTGTCTTTCTCTCTCTTTCTCGTTTTCTCTGTTCTTCCTTTACGTTTTACGACTTTGCGAACCGTGCGGTGATTATCCGCGCGCGTGTACGGGGCGGGTCACTCTCCTCTGAAAAATGGAATATCCTCGATGTTGAAGATTGTTGGACACGCGGAACGATACTGATTCTATTCCAGAGATTTCGCTGGTACAATGCAGCTTTATTCGATGACTGGGATTCGCAGAAAGAGATATTTATCATTAGACCGTGGATTCCATACAGTTCTGATAAAACGAGTAGGTTGAACTTAAAATAGTACAGACATTAGAAGAATTTAAAAATATTATTGCGTTACTTTTATTTATTTCATTTTTTATTATTTCACTTCAGTTTGTCGCAATTAACGCACGAAATTTCTATTTTGCACAAAGATCCGCAATCTATTCACCGTTTGGGATTCGTCGAAGAGTATTCTCGCTTTAACCTTCGTGTAATCTTCATTTAAAATAAATTTGGCGAACCTTCTTTTTTGCCATTGCTTCAAAAGCAAGTATAAGCTTATGCCCTAAAATTTAAAACAGAATAGCTATTAAAAATCTATTGTACAACGAAACAGATTTCTGATTGATTAGAAAATATCAAAATATCAATATCACTGCATGAGGATTAAATAAAAAATATACAGGTGATATTTTTAGAATTAATTGGCTTTCGGACATGATCCCATATTGTAAACTTTACAAGTTTACATGATTTCTTTGTCTTGTCAATAAAAATGTTATTCTTATAATAAATGTAATATAATATTCTTATAAATAAAATATAATTATAAAATATAAATATAATTATAAATAATATTCTTTAATAAACCAATTTTATTATAAATTCCTTTATACTTTATCAAAGTTTGCAATTCGAACGTCTGTCAAAATTCGAGACTCTTCTACTAGCATCTACTGGTAGAGACTGTACTGGTATCTAACTCTACCCATTTTTCTACCATGAAAAAAAGGAATAAAAATTCGCACAAGTATCTTACAAATTCCAGCCGAAAATCAGAGGACCGGATGCCTCTGCTGAAAAATTCCTATCAAATCCACGTCCAACGTATTAAATAATTTTTCCTGGGTTCCCGTCGCTGGAATCCGCGACGATATTCTACGTTTCAAAAATAGAGTGACCCGTTCTGCTTGCTTTCCCCAGGGGAGAAATATTTTGCACACGTTCCGGATAGCGTGACGAACGTGTTCCACATTCGGACACAGACACGTACACGCAGAGAGACACATAAAGCCCGCGATCGAAGGGTGCTGCACCCCGAGTCCAATCCCGAACGGATCGTGCGGCTCTCGAAGATTTTCACTTCATCCTCGGTTGTCCTCGGTTGTCTTCGACGTTCGAGCGAGTAATTTTTCTCGATTGTCGCTGCGAACGCTCGCGCTGCGTCGGCGAATGATTATCGGTGTTATCCCCTTGTACATGGTATTCGGTGACTAAATTCTCTAATCAAGTAAACGGTGTAGTGGTGAGACAGTAGCAAAATGGGGATGTTGGAATGTATCGCACGTAACACAAGCTGCGGATCTACGGTACACCGGCGAATTGGTCTCGGTGACGATCGATCGCGATTACCTTTTTTGGGGTACAGTGTTCGAAAACGGAACACGTAATTTCGTTTCCGGCGAAAAGCGAACGGTAGAAGTCGCTCTCGCTCTTTCTCTACTTCTTTCTTTCTCTCTCTCTCTTCACCTTGTCTCTCCACAGACCCACCCACCCCTATTTATTCTTTTACAAAATGCTTATAATCTGATTTGAACTAGAAATTAAAGTTTTGTTGTATCTCCCTGTTTCGCAGCCCCCGACAGTAACAATGGTCCTTGTGAGTATAAAACATACTAGTTCTATCCGTCTGCTGTGTCGCACCGTTCACCACTGCTACTGCACTCTAGCTATCTGGGTTCTTTTATTTCTCTCTCTCTTTCTCTCTCACATATACACACACAAACACTTTCATTTTTCTCTCTTTCTCTGCTCTGTTTTTATTTGATCATGCACGATTCGAAGCCGACGACAGAAACTGTCGTTCATATAATAGCTCTCTCCCCAACCCCTCGCGGGCCGTTGCACGAATAACGGAATAAGTTTAAGTGCAAGTGCAGGGATCCCAGCCGAAATAACGATCGTTATTCAAGCCTTGTTAACATCAGCGCCGCTTTATCCCGCGAGTAATGCGATGACGGGAACGCCGCCACGAGAATTTAATTGGAATTAGCGGCTGTTACGTCTCCGCGCACCCTGGAACCCGGCTAATTAATGAAATTGAAGTTCCTCCCCCCGCGCGAAAGTCTCCTTGAGCCTTGAATAATTTTGCTTGCTAGCTTCCCAACAACAATCCGGCTTCCGTCTTTTATTAATACGACAAACATCCCCGCGAATCGGTTCCGAAACGCTCGCCGAAATCTCACCCTCGAGTTTAGGCCGACCGGAAACAAACTTACGAGTAAACTTATCGGGCATCCTAATTTTCTTCGTCGATTTTATTCATCGGTGTTTGGCAAGTTTTGAATAACGACGTCGTAGAACAATGCCTGAACTTTCGTTTAACAGCGATCAGTCTAGAATCGTCTTCGGCTTTCTGCATCCACCTACTGACACGCATATCCGGTTCATCTAACGAACGCGTAAACGAGAAAAATGAAATCGGTCTAACTTAATCAGCCGGCAAGCATGTTGCACGAGTCTGCGAAACGATACGAGGACGATGCTCGATCGTTAATAACAATGGAACGTTTAACGGCATGTTAACCCTGACACTCCTTTCCCGGGCAGAAAACGCTTTGGTCGTGCACTTTGCTTCACGAACATACTCTTACTTTTGTTCGACGTTTCCCAACCCTGATCGTAACTCGAACCGGTCTCATTATCTCATAGAAGCAACCAAAGAGCTGTGTAAAACGGTCTCTCAGAGGTACAGTGTTGCTTAAACGGGGTACGCTGTTACTTCGGAACAGTAATTTATCTTGGAACGCGTCTCGAACGAGCCTTATCGTACGCGCGTCTCCATCTTTTTTTCTCTTCCACATTTTTTCGCATTTCTTTTTCTTCCGTTACCCCTTCTTTTTTTTTTTTCTTTTTGTACTCACCTGCCGAGGTTTTTGCAGCTTCACACTGTTCGCATGACGTGCCTGCACCTTACGCGATGTTACCAACGGATAATAGGATCTCGAAGCAGGTGTAGCTTCAGCTGCGTTTCTACTTGTTGTGTTACAACAAATCCTTGTGTATGTTTCTCTGAGAGTCGTATGGGATTTATAGGAAAATATATTTTCAACAGTTGTAAAAGGTGTATAAATTAGATTTCGTTCTGTGTAGCACACGAGTGGAAATACAGCTTAATGCGCCCGCGGATAGAAAAATAGAAATTTCTGCTTCTCAAAGGTTGACTGTGGTATCTTTCACTCTTCTTGGGATCGTCTCGTCTCCGCTCGTTCGACAAAAGGATCGCAGTTGTATCGCTTCAAATACTTATGGTTTCGTTAAAGACGTTCTTCGTTGAATTTGTCGAGTAAGAGATACGGAAAATTTCGGATAATCTGGTATCCAATAGTTTGGTATACTCGATAGCCGAATTGTTAGGTTTAGGAATTAATGGTAAATGAATTATATGTATTTTATTGTTTTAATATTTCTCGCGAGACGATATTATGGGACATTGAACATCTTTCTGTCTTTTGGATATATTTGTTTGCCAAGCAGAAGGGTCGTAGACGTTTAAAGCTGTTTTATTCTTAATCATTTTCGGTATTGTTTTACATAGCTAAAATAAGTAATTTCATTAAGGATGATCCTAAGAAGTAGTTCCTATCTCATAGAATTCTGTAAAGTATAGTAGTGTTCAAAGAAATTGCGCCACCCCTTGAAATGTATAATTTTTTTATTCAGAGTTTATCGTGTCCAGTTAATATATTCCATGTTATATTAACAATTGGAAATATTAGAACCACTTATATAGATTAACACTTTGACTGCCATGTCACCCATTTATGGGTGACAGAATTATTTGTCCATGTTTAAAAATAAATTTGTACGTTAATATATTAGTTGCACTAAATTTAGTTGAGATCTGTAGAATACAAGAAGGTTCAAGGATAACTATGTGTTATACATTTTAAGTTTCCAATTGTTGCTGCATTAAATAAATTAATTTGATTTTGTAGAATTTTGTAGGCAGTTGGTTGGGCATTTAAAGTGTTAATGGTTTCAAAGCAGAACATTCAGTTATTGTATGAAAACAACATTGAATTCTTTGTCATTTTTATGAAGACTCTCTCTTCGAATGAAAAGTATTAAATCAAGTTGGACCCCTCGTTCTGATGACGGTACTATATTGTGATCTTTTAACAATTTTGCATTATCTAACACAACGGTATAAATATTCCTGCAGCGAAGCAATTTTTATGGCTACTATCTTGTTGATTGTTTTAGCAAATAAAAAGTTCAACTTTGGTATCGAAGTTCTGATAACAATGCTAAATCATTTGATTGCGATCTATTAATAGTTTTGCGTTATCTTCAGCAATAGAAATATTCCAAAAACGGTGCAATTTCAATGAGTACTATGTTCTTGATTATTTTAGCGAATAGAAAGATGTTAATTCAATTTGGGATTGTCAATTCTGGTAACAGTACCAAATTATTTAATTAGAGTCTTTTAACAGTTTTACATTATCTGCTAAAGCAATATAAATATCTCTAATGTGATGCACTTTCTATGGATACATTCTTTCTTTGAATGTTTTAGCGAATAGAAAGGTATTCATTTAATTTATTCAACACTAAAATTCTGATAGTGAAGGCAAAGTATTTGATTATAGTGTTTTAACAGTTTTACGTTATCTGCCAAAGCAATATGAATATCTTTATAGCGATGCAAATTCTATAAGTACTATGTTTTCGATTGTTTTAGCAAATAAAAAGGTATTAATTGAATTTGAACACCTTAAATTTGTACAGCCTAGGCAAACTATTTGATTGGGGTCTTTTAACAATTTTGCACTATCTGACATAGGAATATAATTATTTCTAAAACAACATGGATACACCAGCTATGGTATTCCAGACGAATTGCCTAGATACTATCTCTTCAAATATAGGATAGTCGGAAAAGTATTGAGAGATTCTTGTCATTTTTTGATTAAATGTTTCTTTTATTCCATTTTATTATTATTGCCATTTTTGGGGTAGAGTCATAATCCTATCGGAATAGAATTTCTATAGTTTATCGGCTAAAAAATTTGGCCAAGTGATTTTCACAGTCCTTTTTTTAGTTCAACTTTTTATCATCAAGGCAGTTTTGCAGTGATCGAAACAAACGATAATCTGATGGTGCAAGATCTGGTCTATAAAGCATCTTGACCCTAAACACCACAAATTTTTTCGTGGGCTAGTGCAGTGTTTTTGCCTTTTCCGTAGTTAACTTGCAAAATATAGCGAATTTTTCAGAAATTTCACTCTTTTCACACTAATATTACTTTCGAAACGATCGACAAAATACAAAACTGTTTGCATGAAAATTATATACTGAAATGTCACCTCTCAAATGCGCGTCAGTATGACGCAATCTGATTAGCGTTATCTGATATATGACACCAAACAACATCTAGTGACAAAAATCTCTCAATATTGTTCCGGCTCTCCAATATATGAATCGGAGGCGGATCAGGTACTAGCGAGAAAGTTTTCCAATTGTCCATCTAGTGTCGAGTGTAGAAATTAGAACCGCCACAGTAGCACAGACCCTAACACAATGCTTAAATAATTCGAGACACTTATTGTTCATTTGCTAGCGGATGAAGAGGTAGCTGCCATCTGGCATTGCCGTTGTCCTTCCACGATAGGCATTTGGGAAATATGCGCGAGTCAATTTCGGAAATAAGACTTTGTTAGAGAGCTAGATCGAATAGACAGACAACAACATCTAGTGACAAAAATCTCTCAATACTGTTCCTACTATCGAATATTATAGCGAATCGAACATCAATTCTGAGATCGGTGTCGAATGCCCAGTCAACCTGTTAATCCTCCTAGCGTCATGCTCAAAGGTGCAGACATATTCTGGTAGCATTCACAGATTCACTCGCGGTGTCACTCGCGGTGTCACTCGCTCCTTGTACAAACATGTTTACTACGTGACTTGCATTCACCGGAGTGCTCCCTTGGTGTTCGCGAAACCGAGCAACTCCTTGTACCGTCGCGTCGGTTGCCCGAATAGATCACGAGGAGGGTGTCTTCCGCTATTCATACTCGCAGACCGTTGTGCTTCGGCTTCGAAGATCGATCTCGATCAAGTTCTCGCGCGCGTGTATCTGGACGCTACGCTGCATAGAGTGCTTTGGGTCTACAATCTTCTCTTCAATAAATCAGGTGTAATCTCTGTGGTGGATGAGCTGGATTATGAACAAAAGAAGCAATACGAGCTGACGGTCCGCGCTACCGACAGCGTGTCCGGCGTCTACGCCGAGGTGCTTGTCAGCATCCTCGTGCAGGATGTCAATGATTGTCCGCCGGAGTTCACGCAGGACTCGTACAACATCTCCGTCTCGGAGGCTGCGACGTTCGGCACCTCTGTGCTGCAGGTCAGGACCAGGGACAATGACACTGGTGAGTACTTGCATCGTCATTCAGGTCTAAAACCAATTTATTCGTGCTGGAAATCATTCGCGTCGTGTCCTCAATTTATTTTTATTAATTTGTTGATTCCTTAATTCAGATGTTTCCTCTAATCGATATTTTTGTTATGTATATAAGCAGTGTAAAAAGTATTTGGATACCTTTTTAAAGGATTAAATTTTGAAAAATCGAACCATGTGATTTTATTTATTTTAAATGTTAGGATTCGTGGGGGCCAACGCTGAGGTGGCCTTATGGCAGGGTTTTCTTATCGTTATTTGGGTCTTTCAACTTGAAATTAGAATCCTAGGCTACGGAATGGGCCAAGATCTAGATAAAATACTAATTAAGACGTCTGGTACTTCAGACGCGCGTTTATTTAAAAATAGCAGAACTCTGCCGTCCGTATCATAAACCTTTCCATTTATCTACAATATTTTTCGCCTTTTAACAATATACTTCTTACAAAATCAAGTGGTTGCGAAGAACCCCGCGGCGTGCATTTTGTAAAACTAAATTAAGGAAGCGAAATCTAATCGTTTTCAACATTTCTCTCCTTTTTCCGAGTCGAGATATTTTTCTAAACAGATTCTTGGCAATCCGATTCGATCCCCGCACAGTCAAACATAGACGAGTTAGGGGTATGTCATGGAACCTCTAATAAATCGGCGTCCCAAGATCAGGCTAAAATGTTAATTAACCCTTGTCACTCGAGTGGCGACTATGAGACGCCACGAAAAATTGCTACACTGTTATTTAACACTTTGACTGCCATGTCACCCATATATGGGTGACAGAATTATTTGTCTATGTTTAAAAATAAATTTGTACGCTATATATTCCTTGCACTTAATTTAGTTCATATCTGGTGACTACAAGAAAGTTGAAGGATAATTTATGTTTCAGACATTTTATGTTTTCAATTGTTACTGCATTACATAAATTACTTTGAATTTGTGAAATCTTTGAGGCTGTTGGTTGGGCAGTTAAAGTGTTAAAACAATTTTAACATCGCTATCTTTATATCTAAAAAATTGAGGAAAATTTAACGGTTGTAAGGACGAGTAACAGTAAAAAATTCTATATACATAAAATGAAAGCATTCGTCTAGAATGAAAATATCCTACCTTAGAAGAAATACGTTGGTTTTCTAGTTGAAAGAGTTTCGAGTGTCGGGTTAAGACATCTGGCACTTCAGGTGCACGTTTCCTAAAAAATAGTAGAACGTTTCCTAAAACGTCTAAAGACGTTGTTCGACTCTTAACAATATATTTCTTACAATTGTTGAAGTTGCGTCGTAGAATTGTTTTAAAAACAGTCTTGAGTTTTTAATTGGTCTTTTAAACATTATTTGCAAAGCCTGAAAGAACTTCTATAATTCTACCGCGGACAATAAACAGGATTCATAAATAAAGGAAAGGGTTAATTTACTAAAAAATGATGTACGAATACTTTTGACACTGACTGTAGGTATACTGCGAATTTTGATGTATCTGTAAATTAATTAGCTGTATGAATTACGGTACAACGAAACATTATAAAAATGGAACAACATTGTTACGTTGCTTGGAATACAATTATTGAATGATTTCAGTTCTAGTATAATAATTTTAAAAAGAGAAAAAATAAATCGCTATCTTGCTCGAAGATATATTTACAAGTTGAAAACAATCGAATTTATAAAAATACACGACTATTTACATCTGAAAAAATCATTTTTACTTATAAAATAGATACTTCGATGACATATTTTGTTTCTACAATTATCTATTCGGATATGTAACAACCGACAAATGTTCAGCGTTAATTAATTTTTAGCATAAAATTAATTTATGATGTAAGATTAAAAATGGAAGGAAAATATTAATACAACGAAGTGTTAGAAAAATGGAACAATATCGTTACGTTGCTTTGAATACAATTATTGAATGATTTCAGTTCTAGTATAATAATTTTAAAAAGAGAAAAACTAAATCGCTATCTTGCTCGAAGATATATTTACAAATTGAAAACAATCGGAATCATAAAAATGCACGACTATTTACATCTGAAAAAATCATTTTTACTTATAAAATAGATACTTCGATGACATATTTTGTTTCTACAATTATCTATTCGGATATGTAACGACCGGCAAATGTTCAGGGTTAATTAATTTTTAGCATAAAGTTAGTTCATGATATAAGATCAAAAATGGAAGGAAAATATTAATGGGTGTCGATTACGGTCTTCGAAATATCCATAAATAATTATTGTTACTTTTAATTAAAAGTTTTTTTTTTTTTATTAATTTTAGTTATTCGGTCGTTTGCAAGGTTAATGAGTCTCTCGAAAGCAATCTAAGTTGAATAAAATTGGTACGAGTTAATTGATTTTAAAACGGCGCGGTATAAAAATAGAGCGGAGATTGTTACCGCGCCGTTCGACGGGAACCTCTTAAATTTTAATTAACGCCAAGAGGGTGGAGAATATGAGATTCGTCCTGTGAATAACGCGTGGCTGTTCCTTTGCGGTGGAGTAAGATTAATGTTATTGTAATTATCTTGGCGGGTCTCTTCTTAATGAACGTCGAAGCTGGATCGCGTCGATGGATCATGCTGCGCGGAGTACGTTCTCGTCCTTAAGTTACCGGACACTTTGCGTCAACGAACTTCTGATGAGATCTTGGAATTGATCCTACGATGGTTCTCCAACTGTTTTATCATTTGCGAAATTTCGCGGCTTGTTATATATACTTTCGATTTCTATATTTGATCGGTAACGCCGTTTTTTAACATAGCGACTACCAATTTTTGTAAGCCTTAAGCAACTTTTAAAACCTCTACAATCATATAAAGTGCAAGTAACTTGTTTCGCGAATAAAGCTTGACAAATTAAAATTTGCGATACTGAGAATTCTTCCAATATTTTCACCTTTTGCAATGTTTAACACTAGAACTACCCAACAATAAATCCAACGATATACATTGCTTTGTAATAATAACGAGACTGCATCTATTAAAACTTTATACAATTCTTATTGTAACATGTAAAATGTCAAATAATCCTTTCGGGATTTTTAATTTTACAATTATTGAAGTTATAAACTGGCCTCCACAGGAATCGATTCAATAGATCTATTTGTTCAGTTACACTATGTAATGAAAATGGCGAACGATCCGAATAAATTAAATCTTGGCAATTTTATAAAACAATATACATCAGCCAATTTGAATGCTCGGCAAGTTTAGCGTGAAAGAAGTACATAAAGAAATTACTGATAAACAAATTTTTATAATTTCGATAATTTGTGAGAGAAAAAACTAGGGACCAGTCAAAATCACTGGTTTGATAATTCTAGTGTTAATCAACAGTGGCAAAAGACGATTCCAAGGCGAAATCTTCGGATCTTAATGAAACATTGAGAGTCATTGGTTCTTGCAAAATTATTATACACGTATTTCTTCCAAAGGATTAAAAAAGTTCTCAAAGTTTGAAGTTGAAGCTGCATTTGGTAAAATATTTCGAAAACTATTAGAACTGACAAGATGATTCAAATAGTTGTGTATCATTTAATAAGAATTTAAGCTCTGCAATCACAGTTCAGATATTTTAATTATTTAAAAAAGAACATCAAAGAATGACACTTTCCATTCAAATGTGGATCTATTTTTCTAAATATTTGCGTGTAAGAACTACGTACCCAAATACGGAATGCGGCTAAAATATAATTACGATTTTTGCATTTTAATCAGTTAGCTGTGTTTGACGTGTACATAGGTGCGCGCTTTGAAAAGATGTCGACACAGTTAACTGGTTAAAAGAAGATTTTCTAACTTTAATACTTTTGGCAATTTTTGTAATGGCCTTGTTAATAACGATTCACAAATTTGTCTTTATAGAATATATCAAAATTAACCCTTCGGGGACGACAGTCTCTCTAACGAGCGTCTCAAAATTGACTACTAGATACTATGCCCTTTTATCCATTACCTGAGCAATAAACATACAGAGTGGGGCAATAACTATGTCCACCTTGAATATTGCCGTTATTTGCAATAATATGAAAAAATGTCATATATGAAACTTGCATTGAGGAAATTTGTAGGTCATGTCTGTTTTTTTTAACAAATTGTCTGATAACATTGAAATGCTGATAAACATCCCAGCAGTTCATATCATTAATTATGAATCGGTAGTCAGTGTAAGTCGATCGCTAAAGCTAGTAGCTGTGTCATTACCGAAATGAAATTTTCCTTTGAAGAGCAAGTAGATATGATCCTCATTTACGGAGAAACACGACGAAATTCGATAAGAGCTCGAGCCTTGTATGCTGAACGATATTCAGACAGAAACTCATCCTTCACACCGAACATTTCAAAGATTCTACAATAAAATTGAGAGAACCATATTTGACCTTGCATGACCTTCAACGAAAGCTTGTTAAAGTAGTCTCAACACCGGCTATCATATCGCGAAAAAAAGTCAACATTACTTTCAAATCTCCTCTATGTCTCCACCTAGGCAAGAAATATATGAGCCGTTTATTTTGAAAGTGGCTAAGTCCATTTATACTTAAATTGAGATATTTAAGGGTTTGTGTTTCAATGCATTTAAAAATATACGTACAGAATACTAATGAGTCATACTGCTTAAGTGTATCTAAAGGTGTTAAATTTATAGTTCCATTTAAAATAATGGCAATCATTAAGTGAATAATATGCGTTTTCTTACCAAGAATGGAGTTAGGCCACTTTCAAAATTGACAACCAGATTCGTTATAAAATTTGAAGGAACCCAAGTCCATTCAACATAATTTAAGATGCTTGAAATTGAAAAAAAACAATACTCATTTTATTTTACATATCTTTATAACACTTCAAAAACATAATTTATGCGATTCAAAACATTTTTTACAAACATAAATTACAAAACAATTTACTACTCATCTACATTCTGTGTGTGTGAAAGGGATTTGAAGAAATTATGATGTTGCGGTGGTATATATCGTAATAGGTCAATTATGTCCTTGAATTTTGCTGTTGCAATTTGTCTGATATTTTTATACAGTGGTGTCAATACAATATTTTCGAACTTTCTTGGTCTGGGTTAGGTTATTACTATACTACTTTAAAATTTTCGTTCTCATTCATTGATGTCTTCTAGAAACTTTTATACGGTTCATTTCTGACAAAACGCATCGAACATCTTTTTAACCAGTTTATTGATTCTCCGTTAGAATTCTTTACCCTATTAAAAATTGCGTCTTCTAATAATTTTGTTGATATTTTTGAGGTTAACTTGTTAAATACTAATTAATTAAAATTACCTTCATCACTGCCTTCGGACATTATCAATGATAAATATCTTAATTTAAGTATAAATGGACTTAGGCCACTCTCAAAATAAACGGCTCAATTATTGAACTAACTCTGAAAACTTATGTGTCCAGAATTATCGTATTTACTCGCAATATAAGTAACCTTAAATGCTTTATTGATAGATAACTTGAAGTTGTACATGTAACCACGGGCAATCGGAAATAATTGACAAATGGACAAGTTTCACATATGACATTTTTCATATTATTACAAATAGCCGAAAAACGTCCTCGTCATCGAAGGGCTGAGCAGCACCCTTTGTACTACGATGTTGCTCGCGATCGTTACCCCCAGCATACATAGTTGATCAAACAAAGTTTATGTTCGCCCAGGTATAAACCAGGAAGTACGTTACGCGATCCAGAACGACACGGAGGGCAGCACGGACCTGTTCCACATCGACCCGGAGGAAGGTGTGATATTCTTGAAGAGATCGTTGGACCACGAGTCGCACGAGTCCCACCACTTCACCGTGATCGCGATCGATCGCGGTGTGCCCAGTCTGACGAGCACGGCTCACGTTTGGGTGACTGTCATCGACATGAACGACAATCCGCCGAAGTTCGAGCAACCGTCGTACACGTGTTCCCTGTCCGAGCACGCGGAACGAGGTCAGTTCGTGACGGTGGTGTCCGCCAGCGATCCAGATTACGTCGACGAGAAGCTAACGTACACGATCGTGGGCGGGAACGAGCAACAAACGTACAGCATCGATCAATCGACCGGCATCATTTCCCTGATCAATATGCAGAACTTCGGCGAGAAGAAGCTCAGCATGCTGAACGTCTCCGTCACCGACAACGTCTACACCAGCTTCACGCGCGTCAAAATTGAGATACTGCCGGCGAACCGTCACAATCCGAAATTCCTGAACCCCGTGGTGGAGGTCACGGTTCTGGAGAACCAGCTGCCGGGCAGACTGGTCACAAGCGTGATCGCCACCGACGACGATTTTGGCGATTACGGCAGCATCGTCTACACCATACCCTCCGACATGATGAAAGAGATCTTCAACATCAATCGACACACCGGCGAGATCGTCACGAGGAAAAAGCTAGACCGAGAGCAACAGAAATTGTTCGAGATCCCGGTGATGGCTACGGATGGCGGTGGAAGATCGGGATTCGTAATGGTCAAGGTCAAGGTCGGAGACGAGAACGATAATTCACCGGTTTTCCTACTGAGAGAGTACAAAGCTAGCATCCACGGGAACTTGAGCTTGAACACGCCGTTCCTCAAGGTCAAGGCGCAAGACATCGACGAAGACGACGCTGCTAGAATCGTGTACTCGATCTACGAGCCACAGACTTCCGAGGCGAAGTCTCTGTTCGGAATCAACCCTAGCACCGGCGCCCTGTTCTTGCAGAAGAGTGCCAAACCGTGGGGTGAGTCTTAACCCTTTGACCCACGATTTACAGTATGATAACGGTGACTAGATTCTTTTTTATTAAATGTTTCTTTTATTGAGAATGAATTTTATTCAAGTATACATTGGCGATTATTAGCGATGACCTTTTGCCACTTTTGGGGCAGAGCCATAATCCCATCGCTTCAGTACAGTTTTCAACGAGTCTTGTCTAGGCGACTAACATCTTCCGTATTTCATTGAGAAAAGGTTGTTGGTAACAATTTGTTAACAGTAAATAAACTTGTTCGTTCCAGTGTATCTGTAGAAAATGTTCAATATACGTAGAAACTAGAAAATAATATCTTTGTTCATCTAAGTTATTTAAAAAATTACATAATTCCAACAATATAAAGTCTAATTAACTAACTTCTGACATGAACACGTTCCGTGCCATACCGTTTTTCAAAGACTTTCTATTCAAGCCGCGTGGGGCGTATACGACCCACACTTTTGCAATTAAATAAGTAATAAAATCTCTGCTGTTTCAACAAAAGGCAGTCGAAAATAAATGCTCGCTATGCCGTGTGGTTCGTGAACGCCCGACGATGTAAGAAATGCAGTATACACGATATTAACACTTGAGCGCCGGCGACGTAGGAGCCATTCAATTAATTATGAGCTCATTTGTCTGTTCCTGAACAACGAATAGCTAAAGAAAATATTTAACACTTTGACTGCCACGTTACCCATATATGGGTGACAGAATTGTTTGTCCATGTTTAACAATAATTTTGTACATTAATATATTCATTCCGCTAAATTTAGTTGAGAATAGAAGAAGGTTGAAGGATAACTTTGTATCATAAATTTCAAGTTTTCAATCGTTGCTTCGTTAAATAAATTACTTTGATTTTATGGGATTTTTGGGGTGGTTGGTTGGGCAGTTAAAGTGTTAAAACCGTATACATTTCTGTAAAATAGTATATCGTAATTGAATATTGGTCAAGTACAATTTAATAGAAACAAAATCGCCAAAACTTTCGTTAAGATGTCTATATTTGACTGTACGATAACTTTTTAAAAAATTCTTCGTTTTTCAATTAGAATTGCAACGTACCTGAACAGAAAGTTCTTAGCTCGGAACGTGTTAAAACGGTGGTAGCCACCGACGGTTTAAAATATCACAGAAGCTATTAGCAACTTTCATTGTAACACCGGAACAGCGTACATTTCGTAATTCTCGCATGTCCCGCCCGGCGAATCGCAATCGATTCAACCAATCGTAACTTTTCAGAGAATCAATTGTTCGAGCTGTTCATCCGCGCGGAAGACAAGGGAATCACCGTTCATCACGCGGACGTACCTCTCAGCGTCTACATCATGGGTGCTCAAGACATCCCGCCGCTGTTCGAGCGGAAGGAGGACAAATTCTTCATACCGGAAGCGTCGGCGGTCGGCACGCCGATAACGAAGCTGAGGACCGTGACGAATAATACAGTAACTTACAGAATCGTTTCCGGGGACGAGGATTCGCCGCTTTTTACAATCGACTCTCACGGACAGATCACGCTGGCAAAACCGCTCGACCGGGAATTGAAAGATAGCCATCTGATCGGTGTGCTGGCTGAAACTGACTCGAGTCCTCCGCTAACGGCCCTCGCCGAGATATCGCTGCAGGTGCTGGACGAGAACGATCACGCCCCGCAATTCGAAAGCAACCCGTACAGCATCCGTTTGGCGGAAAATATAGAGGAGGGGACGTTGATTCTGAAAATTATTGCGCACGATGACGATTTAGGGAGCAACGGAGAGGTTCGTTACTCGTTCGGATCCGACATTGGCGATCTGGCGAACGTGTTCACGGTCGATGCGTATACAGGATGGATATCGACGTTGGTGCAGCTCGACAGAGAGAAACAGTCCGAGTACAAATTCCAGGTAGGCGATAGAAAATTACGCTAAACAGCAGCTCTGTAAATGTGAAATTTCCCTATAACGTAGCTGTCGATGTAGTTATCGTCGGCAACCGCGTCATTGACTGTTAGAAGATTGTCTTTAAACTCTACATTATTTTCCAAATGATAACACATTATATTCTTGATACATTTTAATTGTATTAGAATGTGTTGCCTAGAAATAGTGATACAATGAATTCTGCGTGAGCTGTGTTTAATGAATGTAAAAAGAAACGTGTCACTATAACTTTGTACCACTATGCGCTTTGGCTAACTGTTGTACGCTGTCTGAAAAACGAGGAACCACAACGGTCTCGACTTTACGCACTAAAAGTGACTGCTTTATAATTCCCTTAAGGGTGGAATACACTTTAGGGCGCCTAAAAATAGTGATTTTTAGGAATTTTTTTCTCAATAACTACAAAGCGAATCATTCTCAAACTTTCATGATATTATGTTCTATATTTAAACAATACAAAAAATTTTTTATTTTAATGATTAATGTATTTTTTTTCGCAATATTTATAA
This sequence comes from Agapostemon virescens, assembly GCA_028453745.1. Lineage (NCBI taxonomy): Eukaryota > Metazoa > Arthropoda > Insecta > Hymenoptera > Halictidae > Agapostemon > Agapostemon virescens. The sequence goes on from CM052099.1 coordinate 9,956,091, forward strand.
ATCTTCACAGCTCCCCGCCACGCGCATCGTCAGTTTGTGTACATCCTAGAGCCTCTAATTTTCATCTGAAACAGGAAAACAAAAGTTTTTTTTAATCCTTATAAAATTATCTCGTCGATGAACTAAAAAAATTCCATCAAAAAGTACAAAAATGCAAAAATTTTTAGCTTTATTGAAAAAGTTACGATTTTTCGCTAAAAATTTCGACTTTATAATGTAAATTGAAAGGAAAAAATGCGACTATTTAGGAATTTTTTTAGTTTATTGACGACATTTTATCATTACCTAACGAAAAATCGCCTTAGGAGCTCAATTGGTCCAATAGATCGTTCTGTATCGTGTACACAAGATTCAGAAATATGATATTGAGAAAAACACGTTTAAAGTTTTTCGACTGTTAGAGTAGTAGTTATTGAACTCTTACTTCTGGAGGAAACTAATCCGCTATACCAGGGCCATATAGTAAGCCTTCTGTGGCTTCAAAAAATTCATTTTGCTCCATTTGGTGCATCCTACGAGAGATTCGTGCCTCTTTTGTGCTGCTTTGTCTGCAGCGTTCCTGTCTCGTTATGCGCTGCGCGTCATACGTATCGGCAAAGAATTTGCATTGTTGCCCGATATTAATATTTAATACATTCATTATTTTTAATATAGCTGAGTAGCCCTCGTTAAAAATGCCAGCCGCAATAAAGGCGGAGGTTTCGATAATTTTTGCTCCGGAATATAGATGCTTTGGATTTAGTCGCCAAACCGTTGAATTGAAACTTTCATTGCAATTCTGTTCAATTCTGTTCAACTCCTTTGAAAGTTCTTCACATATCGGTTTTAAATGTTTAAGGACATCTGGGCGAAGTGGACTAGGATGATTAAAATTATCTAATTCACCTCTCGCTTCAGCTTTGCGCCACTTGCACTTGAGGCTTACTTGTTCGGCTAGCTGTATCTCCCAAAATACATAAAATTTTGCTCCGTAACTTCATACACGTATTCTAGACACATACTGGAATCAATTTCAGCCAAAAAAAGACATCGAAAATTTTCATCTTATAAAGTGTAGTCCCCCTTTAAGAAGATTAAAAATAATTCTGGCGATCTCGATTTTTACTCCTTTTCAATACTTTGACGGTCAAGTCACGTTCGGACGAGTTACATTTATTTCATTTACAGAATTGAACAGTGTTGTTATAGAGAATTGTTAGTTATTATATAATGAAGCTCTCAGCTCATACTAGAATCTGGTCAACTTCCACGATGACAAATTGACGTTCAATGCCATTAATTCAATGATAATCATTCCTAAACGACGCAATGGCGCCGCTCGAACGAGAAGAGCGTCATCCATATTTGGGGCCTCCACGGAAGCATACTCGTCGCCCAAATATGTTTGACGTGACGATGAAACGTATTAACCCTTAACGTTCCGACTTTTAATTGTGGTCATCGACTTGCAAAATTTTAAGTGTCAGATTTTAAATACTACAATGGCGTGAAAATAATAATATTCAAAACAATTTTTATTCATTTTAGAAGTAATATAATATTCATTATAATATTTACATTAATTATAATTGAGTAATGTGTGGAATTTCTTAAAACAATCTTTGGGACGCACATCGGTGGTGCCTGAGAAGCACACTTGGAGTAGAACGCTGCTCGTCGGTGGTGCCTGGGAGGCACACTTGGAGCGTTAAGGGTTAACACCTTGACCACAGAAGTATTTTATCCGGTCTTATCAGACCAAAAAGATATTTATGATTTCGGGTAATGGAATCGTTTAATGTAATTGTAAAGGGTTTTTCAATAAGGACATAACAATTTTGTATCTCAATAAAACACAGAATAAATAAGATATTGGGCTGAAATTTATTCCAGGTGTAGTACATATGTTACATTTAACTATGGAATTCGATGTCGTCCATATGACCACCGCGAGCACGTTTGCAGCGATCGATTCTTTGGAGCCAATTTTCCATCACTCTTTCACACATATCGGCCGGAACGTTGGCAATTTCGCGTTCGATATTGTCCCTGAGCTCCTCTAACGTTGTTGGCTTGTTGGCATAAACCAACGACTTAACGTAACCCCATAAAAAGAAGTCCAGTGGTGTTAAATCGCATGAGCGCGGTGGCCATTCGACCGGACCATTTCTCGAGATTACACGGTTACCGAACTTCGCCTTCAATAGATCAATTGTTTGATTAGCTGTGTGGCATGTGGCAACATCTTGTTGGAACCACATATCACTGATGTCAAGTCCATCCAATTCTTGCCAAAAATATTCTTCCAACATGACACGATAGCGATCTCCATTGACCGTAACGTGGCGATCATTTTCATCGACGAAAAAATAAGGTCCAATCACACCTCCGGCATGAAATGCACACCACACGGTCACTTTTTGTGGTTGTAATGGAGTCTTTTGAAGCACATGTGGGTTCGTTGCTGTCCAATAACGCATATTTTGCTTATTGACAAAGCCATTAAGCCAAAAATGAGCTTCATCGCTGAAAATGATTTTTCGATGAAATTCAGGAGTTTCTTCAAACTTTAGCAGAGCCCAATCAGAGAAGTTTCGGCGCTTCAAATGATCAAAAGGCTTCAGTTCTTGCGTTAATTTGATCTTGTAAGGGTGTACGCCAAGATCTTTACGCAAAATTCGCCACAATGTGGTTTGAGAGATTCGCAATTCCTGAGCACGGCGTGGAATCGACTGATTTGGCTCATTTTGAACTGAAGCTCTTACGGCTGCAATATTTTCGGTACTTCGACCGGTGCGTTGTCTCACTGGCACATGAACATCCAATAGTGAATATGTTGACTCGAATTTATCGACTATAGCACGCACAGCCTGTCTGGTGGGACGATTATTACGACCGTAAATTGGAGTAAGCGCTCTTAAAATTGCGACCACCGACTCAGAATTGCGGTAGTAATTTTTAATAATTTCCAAACGTTGCTCGTTCGTGAACTTCACCATGACAAAAATGTAGATCTTGACTGACGTTTTGACGTTACCAGATCCTGAAAAACGTTCAAGGGTGCGTTCGTATTAAAATACAAAATTGTTATGTGCCTATTGGAAAACCCTTTACAAAAACCAACAGATAAGAAACGCAGACTTCGCGTTACAGTCTCCTTTCACAACTGCTGTCGTCACCCTTCCCTTCCCACCTCTCCGTGTCCGACCACGAACATTACTAAAGTTTTTATCGTCTATTTCCATAGGTGGTGGCAATGGACAACGGAAGTCCGAAGCACTTCGCTAGAACGTCGGTGCACGTGAAGCTGAAGGACTACAACGACAATGCACCATCGTTCGTGAACGACCATTACGAGGCGACGGTGAACGAGGACGGTCTCCCAGGAACGGTGGTAGTCAAGCTAGTCACCGTAGACAAGGATCTGGACGTGAACACGCCGATCGAGTTCTACATAACATCCGGGGATCCTAGATCGCAGTTTCAGATTCGATCGACCGGCGAGGTGTACGTGGCAAAAGCGTTGGACCGGGAGACGTTGGATCATTATGAACTCGTGATCGTCGGCACGGATGGGAAATACGTCTTCAAGACCAGGGTGACCGTTCAGGTCTTGGATGTGAACGATAATCCTCCATACTGTCTCAGATATCGCTACAGAGAGATCCTCTCGGAAGGGTCGCATCCCGGCACCTACGTGCTGACCGTGTTAGCGACCGATTACGACGACGAGCCGAACGCCAAGCTGCGTTTCTATCTGACCGGTGACAGGAACGACAAATTCTCCCTGGACAAGGAGACGGGCGTGCTGAAGACCATCGGTCAGCTCGACCGGGAGTCCCAGGCGAGGTATTCGCTGACTGCCCACGTACAGGACAGAGATAAACCGTCCTGGGAATGCTCGTCCCAGTTGGAGATCCTAGTCTCCGATCTGAACGACAACGCGCCGAAATTCACCATGCGCACGTACAGCGCCACTTTGCCGGAAGACGTCGAGGTCGGCACGTTGGTGACCAAGGTGCACGCAACGGACGACGACATCGGCATCAATCGGAAGATCAGATACGAGTTCGTCGACTCCGCCGACGGCCACTTCGTCATCGCGGCGGACAGCGGTATCGTTACCCTCGGGAAGCCACTGGACAGGGAAACCAAGGCGATGTACAACGTGACCATTCAAGCCCTCGATCAGGGTACACCGCAGCTGATAAACATGACCACGCTGATCGTTAACGTGCAGGATATCAACGATAATCCGCCCGAGTTCGCCTCGAAAGTCTACTTCTCCAGAGTGCCGGAGATTTACGCGGTTGGAACGGAGGTGGCTAGGGTACTGGCCACTTCGAAGGACACCGGAGTTAACGCTGATGTTTATTACTCGATCATCGGAGGGAACGAGCACAAGAAGTTCCAGATCGACGCGAGGACAGGAGTGATCGCCATCGTAGAACAGCTGGATTACGAACGCGCCAGGGATTACTTCTTGACCATCCAGGCTGTCGACGGAGGGATACCGCCGCTGAGCAATCATGCTACCGTGAACATCACTGTGATCGATAGCAACGATAATGCGCCCGTTTTCAGCGAGGTTTCGTACAGAGCTTCTGTCAGGGAGGACGCTAAGATTGGGGAGAAAGTTACGAAGGTTCGTTTCTATTTGAAGTTCACTGAGATCGATGTATATCTGTGCCCATAATTATGAAAATGGTCTAAGTCATATATTTCTTGTTTCGAGATATTTAATCAATTGCATTTGAATAAATTAAAAAATATTTTTACATTATGCGACATTTTAATTTATAATTTTTATTAGTCTTGATTAATGGAAATTTATTATGAATATGAAATTTTGTGTGAATTTCATACGAAAATGTTGTTTTTAAAGTTTGAACTGACTTAGACCATTTTCAAAATTAATTGAATGTCCTATAAATGACTTAAAGCAATAAAGAACTATGAGTTTTATTTGAAACGATAACTTTAATGAAATAATTCATGAACATTTATTAATTAGTTTTAAAAAGTAATCCATTTTTATCATTTCGAGTTTTTAAGATTCTTAAAAACGTTCTTGAAAAACTGGAGGGATGTATGGTAGTAAACACATAATATCTTTATGTTTTTCTTCCGTTACTGGTCTAGTGGTGCTATATAATGGAAGTAATTTAATATTTCATCCAAAACGCGGAATTTAGAATCATCTAAAGAAGTTTTATAGAACATTTTATGAGATTCATTTTTCAAGAATCTCATCCATTGAATTTGCAGCCAAGAGACAGATTCGCCCGCGGTATTTTTCACTCTTCTTGTTATTGACTCTTCTAGTGATTTCGTTGAAATAAAATCCGGCTGCGACATTCGTTTTATCGAAAATGTATTTCTTCTTCTACACTTTTCTATCAATTCATAATAATGCTCAGGGTTGTATAGGTAATTTGCTTTTTTTATTTTCATTTCTATCAACCCAAAATCACGGTCATTCGGTAGAAAGGAATAACCCGGTACCAAAAATTGGTGGTCTACTATTTCAATATTATTATTTGATGACTGAGCAATTTTCATCCATGTCAATGCTACCTAAATGTTACGATTTTTGCCTGAACAAGCATCACTGTAAGCTATTACGTGTTTTTGAGTAGTTATATCCTCCATATACAGAGGGCCACGCGCCATTTTCAAGTTATGTTTATATAATTTCTTTAAATTTTTGACTTAGACCACTTTCATAATTAACACTAAATGAATTCCATATAATGTTGAAATTACAACCAGTATCTAATGGTTCATTTTTTACGATATCGTAAAAATTACATTGAATAAATTTAGTTCAAAATAATGTGGTGTGAAATAACTGATAAACTCATTCTTTTTTAATTTTAACTTAGACCACTTTTATAATTATGGTCACATCTATATACTCTCTATATATAATTGGCTTATTAGAGCAAAAATCGGACGAATTCAATCTTTAACACCAGAACTACCAAACCAGTCATTTTGACTGGTCCCTAGATTTTTCTTTCGCAATTGTTGAAGTTATAAAAATGTTTTCATCAGAAGTTTTCGGATGTACTTCTTTAATGACGTATACCTTACAATAGGAATTATTGAATTATTATTAGGAAGCAATATAAGAATTATTGAATCATTATTACAAAGCAATTTAAGAATCATTGAATTATTATTATAAAGCAATGTGTATCGTTGGATTTATTTTTCGGTAGTTCTAGTGTTAATTATCCTCTTACTATCCGGACATCCAAGTGTCTGAATTGTTAGAATTAAAATTAAGATCTTGAATTCGTAAAATTCTTATTCATATTCGGACCCAGATCTCGGTCCAGATTTCGAGTTACAATGAGTACTCTGAATAATCCAATATTCAGACAATAAGACTATCTACATTACTCCAATCTACGTTATACATTGGCCATTTCTGTGTTATAGAAAAATTATTATCCATTGCAACCCGTTTAGTTATTTCAAGTTATTAAATTTGCTTTTATATTAGTGTAGAGGATTTCGGTCATTCGTAACATTTCTATTCAATGTTTCAGGTATACGCGAATGATTTAGACAGCGAGGAAAACGGAAATGTTTCGTACTACATAGAAAGGGGCGACAGGCAAAAACAATTCTCGATCGATCAAAAGACTGGGCAAATTACTGTTGCTGCGCCACTGGATCGCGAAGAAGTGAGTATGAGACTGCCACACGAGGAAATAAGATTCTCATTTTGCACAGACATCTGCAGTCTAATGACGACGCTTTAATTTCATTAACACTTTGATGCCGATGACCGAGTCTGTTCAGATCCAAGTAAATTTTGTTTTTAACCGTAGCGTTTGATCTATTTTACTATTAAAAGTAGACATTACATGAATAACACGAATAAATAGAGTAATTTATACAATTATAAAGAACACTCGTGTTTCTCTATTGACTTATCACTCAAAAACCATAAAGAAGTCTTTGAAATATTTTACTTAATTTGTTTCATATATTACATAAAATATGAAATATTATATGAAATCTTTTTCTGTTCCTTCATTTTACAAGTATACAGTTTAAAAGCTTCTAAACTATAATAAATATCGATGAAAGGTAACTGATATTTTATACTAATATAAACAAAACAATCTATACCCAACGTCGAGTCTATAGTGACGTTTGGAAAACGGACTCAAACGTCGTCGGCAGTGTTAAAAATCTCAAAAAATTGCTAATGCTAGCAAAAACTTAGTTCTTGTATATTTTTTCTACTTCCCTTAACACACACCACCTGTTTTATTCCAGACCTCGAACTACGTGTTAGAAGTGCACGCCCGCGACAGCGGTATCCCGACGCTCTCCAGCTTCGTGATGGTAAACATAGAGATTCTGGACGCGAACGACAATCCGCCGTTGTTCTCCCTTTCAAATTACACCGCGGTCGTGCAAGAGGACAGGGCTCTGGGCCACACGGTGCTGCACTTCGTGGTGACGGACGCGGACATTGAGCCGAACGCGGATCCGTACACGTTCGACTTCCGGTCCGGCAACGAGGGCGACGCATTCCGCTTGGAGCAAGATGGCACCCTACGAACAGCGACAAAATTCAACAGCCGCGTGAAGGACAAATACGTGTTGCACATCCGCGTCTTCGACAACGGTAGTCCGCCTCTCTACTCGGACGCGTGGGTGGTGATCAAGGTGATCGAGGAGTCGCAATACCCGCCGGTGATCACGCCGTTGGAGGTCGTCATCAACTCCTTCATGGACGAGTATCCTGGCGGCATCATTGGAAGAGTGCACGCGACGGACCAGGACCAATACGACACGCTGCAATATAATTTAGTGCCGTCGTCGCCCATACCGAACGACCTGTTCCGAATCAACAAGATGAACGGCACCCTGGAGGCTTTGCCTCGCCTTGACGTCGGCGAGTACAAAGTGAACATCACCGTATCAGACGGCAAGTTCCACTCGTTCTCCGTGGTGAAGGTAGTGGTGGACCTGATATCGGAGAAGATGCTGGAGAACGCGGTGATCGTGCGATTCAGGGAGGTCAGTCCCGAGGACTTTATCCTCAGCCACCGGAAAGGCTTCCTCAGGACCGTGCGCCACGCGCTGTCCTGCAGGCCGAAGGACATTATCATCATCAGCGTGCAGGCGTCCTCGGACGAAACGAACCAGATCAAGTCGAGAGCCATTCGTCAAGCCGTGCACAACGATCTGGATCTTCTGTTCGCGGTGAAGAAGTCTGGCGGCGGTCTAGGCTCTCTAGGATTCTTCCCTTCGGAGAGCATCCGCGAGGCTCTGAACCAGCGCATCGAAGAGCTCGAGGAGTCCACAAAACTCGTAGTCGAAGAGATCGTTCGATTCAAATGCATCAAGGGTTACTGCATCTACGGAGAGTGCCTGGACAAGATTCTGCTGGACTTGAAGCACATAACGCCGGTGTCTACCGACGTGATGAGCTTCGTATCCCCCAGGCACAAGCACAAGATGGAATGCGACTGCAAGGAAGGCTACGACGGCGATCACTGCGAAGTGGTGGTCAACGAATGCGCCAGAGTCCCGTGTCCTCTGTTCAAAATCTGCGTGCCGGACGACTCTGTGCAAGGTTACTTCTGTCAGTGTCCGGAAGGCTTCGCGGGACATACTTGCGACATAGACATCACCAAATGCCACGACGAGTCTTGCTACATCCCGAGGAATTCGATATCTTTCAGCGGGAAGAGTTACGCGCGTTACAAGATCGTCAAGACTCTCGTCCGGCAGACTATCGAGGATCGGCTTAGTTTGTCTCTGAGGATCAGAACGGTCCAGCTGACCGGGAACTTGATGTACGCGGCTGGGAAGGTCGACTACAACGTCCTCGAGGTTGTGAACGGTGTGGTGCAGTATAAATTCGATCTGGGCAGCGGCGAAGGTCTGGTCCGAGTCAGCAGCGTTTATGTGAGCGACGGACAGTGGCATGAGATACAACTGGAGAGAGAAAGCAACAGCGCTAGACTGACTGTGGATGGCAAACACGTGGCGCATGGATCGGCGCCTGGTAGCAACGACATCTTAAACCTTCAGTCGGATGATTTGTACTTGGGAGCCGAAGTGAGACAGCACCCGACAATCCTGGGCTTCGAGGACGTACAGCGAGGCTTCGTCGGCTGCATGGACGACGTCAGGATCGCCAGAGTGTCCGTGCCCCTGCACATGAGCGGCGCGAGCAGCGTGGCTGTGTTGAAACGTTTCGCGAACGTTGAATTCAGCTGCGACGCTGCCACTGTTCTCATTCCACCTGGAATCTGCGGCTCTCAACCCTGCCAGAACGGCGGCACCTGTAAAGACTCGGGCGGCGACACGTACGAGTGCCAGTGCCACAGCAGGTTCAAAGGCGTGGCTTGCGAGATGGACACCGATCCCTGTGCCTCCTCGCCTTGTCTTTACGGAGGACGATGCAAGGTCGTGCCGGAAGGAAGCGATTATTCCTGCGAATGCGTTGGACCCAGCCTCAGTGGCAAACGCTGCGAGTTCGGAAGATACTGCAGCCCCAATCCCTGCATCCACGGCGGCGTCTGCGAGGAGGGCAACAACGGACCCATCTGCAAGTGCCAAGGGTTCACGGGCGACCGTTGCGAGACCGACGTGAACGAGTGCGACGCGAACCCTTGCACGAACGGCGGCACCTGCATCAACGAGATCGGTTCCTACCGGTGCATCTGTCCGCCGAACATGACCGGCTTGAACTGCGGAAATCCCGCCTACTCGACGCCCATAATCTCGAGTCACTTCAACATCACCTGGGAACAGCTGATGTGGATCGGTGTAGCGGTGGTTCTGAACCTGCTCCTGATCATCCTGTTCGTGACGTTCCGAAAGATCCGGATGAAACGGACCAGGGCCCGCGCGAACAACATCAACAACGAGACGCGGAAGCAGATAGTGCTGAACTCGGCGAGGCCGCACGAGCACGAGTTCAAGCGGAGCTCGAAGCTGAGCAACCTGGAAGTGATACAGGTATCATGTTCGTCGTGTAGTCTGATTGTTCTTTTCGTTCCCGTTTTTCCGTTTTGCCAGCACCGACAGATTAAGGCGCATGCTTTCCTGTTCAGTTTCGTTTACTTGACCAGTGCCAGCGACGTAGAAGGGCAAGTAGAGAGCTCTTTTTCTCTTGGTTCGAACGCCGTTTTCTTTTTCGTTTGCGACCATCGTACTATCCAAACACCCCCACCCCCAAAACCCCCTCTAACAATCCGGCAAGCGACCGCGTGCATTACCGAGTTTAAGGTTTTTCGTGTGATTGTTTGTTTGCAGAGAGAACCTCCCCAATGCCCTCCCAGACCCGCCTCCTACACTCCCAGCTCGAACAACGAGCCGGCCGCCTACGGTAACTCGGCGGCCGTCGCTCTAAATAACCTGGACACCCTACGCAGTTATGGTAGCGCCGGCGACGAGCTAGAAAACTTTCCGCCAGACTATTTGAGAAACCTGAACCGAACCACACCCGTACCTCCTCCGTCCCTAACTCTCGCTAATCCGGTCGGCGGAAACGCGACAGGCAGCGACACGGATAGCCTCCATAAGCCGACCTGGCAGGAACAGATGCAACTAGCTTCCTTCATCACGGACACGACCAAGATCAAGAATGGTGAGTAGTATGCGTTGCTGGTGATCCCCCTCGCTCATCGTAGCTTCTTACTTTTGTTTTTCGCTTGCGGCATGCATCGTGGGTGGAACTAGCTTCTTTTTTCTTCTACTACGTCTACTTCTACTTCCTTCTCTACTGTTGTCTCCTCGGTGGACTCCCTTTTTTCAACACCTCACCCACTATTACGCCTTTCACTCTCCTCGAATTCGCAAACGTGTTCGTCCTCAACGACGTGTGCTGCGTCCGATACGCTAGGTTGCTCGGAGAGTTCTGTTGTGACTGTCCTTAGCGAATGATGATGTGACTCGTGATCATTCGTCGTGGCTTTTTAGCGGATAGGGATTGATAGTGTTTGGTGTATTGTTTATATTTCTGATGGAGCTAATGAATTTTTGGATAGGTCATGTTACAATAGTGTTCGGTGGACACGATGTGAAACGATTTTCTAAATTTTTATGTAAAAGGCGAATTAGTATGTAAAATTTTCAAATTTGTCCTTAGCGAATGGTGATGCAACTCGTGATCATTCGTCGTGGCTTTTAGCGGATAGGGATTGATAGTGTTTGGAGTATTGTTTCTACTTGTGATGGAGATAAAGAATTTTTGGGTAGTTCATGTTCTAATTATATTTAGTGGACACGAAGTGAAACGATTTTCTAAATTTTTATATAAAAGGCTAATTAGTATGTAAAATTTGCGTATTTGTGTTTAGCAAATGATGATGCACCTCGTAATCATTCGTCGTGGCTTTTTATCGGATAGGGATGGATAGTGTTTGGAGTATTGTTTATGTTTGTGATGGAGCTAATGAATTTTTGGATAGTTCTTGTTCCAATAATATTCGGTGGACACAAAGTGAAACGATTTTCTAAATTTTTATATAAAAGGCGAATTAGTATGTAAAATTTGCGTATTTGTGCTTAGCAAAGAATTATGCGACTCGTGATCATTCGTCGTGGCTTTTTATCGGATAGGGATGGATAGTGTTCGTGATAAGAAGCGCTTGAAGTATTGTTTATATTTGTGATGGAGCTATATAATTGTTGGATAGTGTTAATCATCTAATAGTATTCGGTGGACACGGTTTCAAATTGATCTTCCCGCGGAATTTGAAATGTTTATTTTATTATGTAAGAATTGTCTGTAATTTGTCTTCCTTGTTTTGTCTTGCAAATTATGTTAACGTTTTCTGAACGGAAGGTGAAAGATTGCAGTACTGGTTACGATATTATCTTGCGTATTTATTGAAATACTTTGAACGGAGTATCTTCTTTGCGCAATGAGAAGATTGAGACTGAAAAATATTTTTACATCCGCAAGATTTAATTTTCTTTTTTTAATATATAAGGTGTACCACGTAATTGTCGCCATAATCTAGTAACACGATTTCGAACCTTGAATTTTAAAATACTGATCTAATCGAAGCTCATCATTTTGAAGCGCGTAATTTTGACCGATAGAAAATAATTTAGAACGATGATGATGTTCCCACTTGATTAAGCTAATATTTTAACATCGAATACTATAATATGAAATAAAAAATATATAGTGTAATCTTAAATCGTTAAGATCACCTTGATTTTTTGTTGAAAAAAATAAATTTAAAAAGAATTATTTATGTTGCAATTTGTAGTAGATTAACAGTAAACAAATTAATCATTATTCAAATTATTTCTCGTCAGATTACCAAGAACGTATGATTAATCCTGGCGACAATTACGTGACACACCCTGTATATGAAAATAATTCAGAGATCTTCTAAATTCTAACGAGGAAGCACCTTTTGTGAAAGACAGTGCTAATATTTACTAAATTCTCGTAATCACAGAGTACCAGGGTCGTAATTAGCCAGTTTCGTAACAAAGCAAAGTAGACCATATGTCAATGCCAGTGAAATAAGTAGAGTAGTATATCGAGGAAGCAGACAACAATAGCCCTCAACTTGGAAAATACGATTCACTGAGAACAGAACGACAGCATAAGGTCAGTTCCTTCTGAAAAGAATGCGCAACCGCCTGTTTAAAGCCAGACAAGTAGTACACCCCAGTTCCAAGTCCCGCAAGTAGAGTAACTCTGTCCCTGGTCAGACAAGTAGAAAAGTCCTCGATTGAGTACGTGGAATGAAATTCGCAAGTAACCGGACAACGTAACGTCCAATCAAACCAGAATTATGTACCCTGCTGGTCCATAAAATGCCTTGCAACAAAACAAACATAATACAAGACATGTGCTAGGTTGTTTGCAAATAAAAAGACCGAACTCAAACCAAGTTTCCAGTGACTACATTTTTATCAAACTTAAGGCTTATCGATTGCAATATTTTTCAATATTTTTTCTATTCAATATTGTGATTAATTTTTTTCAATAGCATCGATAACGATGTATCTTCTGGAAGCAATATTAACTTTCAGCTTTCATCGCATTTTATCCTAATTTATATTCGCGTGAGAAAAGTATCCTGTCTTAAAACAATTGATCAATCTTATTCGTATCGTTTCACCCCTAGAACTCCAATGGCTCCTCATAGACGACACAAAATTTGTCGTGTTATTATTTAAAACAACTTTTAACACTTTGACTGCCGAACTAGCAGCCATAAAATTTCTATAAAATCGAAATGAGATATTGATTAAAATAAAATGTATGCCATCAAGTACTCTCTCCACCTTCTTGCGCTTTCTGCATAATCATTAACTTTGGTACAAATGAGTATATTAAATTAAAAATTTATTTAGAAACTGTACAAATAATTCTGTCACCCAAATATAGGTGACATGGCAGTCAAAGTGTTAAATCACTGTATTTGCATCGAAGAAATCGGTAAAAAGTGAAGAGCGCCAGGCACGAGTAACAGTAATAAACTTTATATGTATAAAAGCAAATGGATCATGCACAATTAAATTATCCTAGGTCAAAAAATGTCTCAATTTTGGAAGTTAAATTGTTTGGAGTGTAAACTATGTTATATCCCTATGAATCTAATTTGCTTCGGCTAATTTCAAATTTTATATTGCGTATAAAAGCCAATCTGGAATATATAATCGTTCTAGGTAGAATACGTACAGTAGCGCACGAAAGTATTCGGACACTCTTCAAACCTAAATAACTTTTTTAAGATTGAACTAAACGTCTTGACTTTTCTTGAGCAATTAACTGCATTGATTTAATAAATGATATACAAAATAAATTTTGTAAATATTGGAACTGATGTGAATTACATGACCAATAAAAAAGGAACTTTTTAAATATTTTTTATTTTAGCCACGCAGAAACAATTTTAAAGACGCGCCTGGTAGATCTATGATAGTTATACGCATGCAGAAAAATTCATTAAAATCGATCGACGTACACACGAGCTACGTGCCATCGAAAATGGTGAAAATCGCAATTTTTCACGATTCTTGATCACTTTCTGCTTAAACTACAGAAATTCTTACATCTTTCGACGCGTGCCATTTTTTCAAGCGTCAATCGATTTCTGTGAGATTTTCAGCATGTGTATAACAAACACAGTTCCGAAAAACGCATATTTTAAATTTTCATTACGAGTTGAAATAAAAATGTTTTAAAAAATGTCTTTTCTACTTTCCCACGTAATTTCTACCAATTAGAATTATTTCAAAATCATTTTTGCATATCATTTAGTAAATCAATGCTGCTAGTTGCTCCAGAAAAGTCAAGTCGTTTGGTTCAATTTTGAAAAAGTTATTTAGGTTTGAAGAGTGTCCGAATACTTTCGTGCGCTACCGTATATCTAAAATTTGTACGTAATACAAATTTGACATCTCCACGAATTTAGTTTCTAGCCAGCTTCAAAGTTCGCGTTCACGCGAGACCGACTCGGTTTCTTTTCCTAAACGATCGAGCGATAAAACTTCCGCTAAAATCGGGCATCGCTTGTGCGGCAACCTAGCTGAACACAACTTCCCCTGGCCAGATAAAGTAGACTTCCGTGTAGACCGCTGATGCTCATAACTTAGCGAATGGCACGCGCCACCGGAAACGTCCCCGGAGATTTTGCGTCGGAGAATGGTAGCACGCAACAGAACGTCCCCACGCGCCTAGCAACGTTTCCTCTTTCCCCGTCACCTCGATACGATTACCCAGAAAAAAAAGAGTATGCTGTCTTGGGCGTGTAGCGAATTGAGATTAACACTGGTGTATCGTATTGTGTGCGCTAACAGACCTGAAACGAGCGAGCCCAGTGGTACCGGAGCTGACCACTGGAGGACTTCTACTAAATTCTTCTCGACGTGTGCCTCATGGAGGTGGGACCTCCGTGACCTCCATGACGTCCATCGAGGATGATCCTCGTATTGTCGGTGGTAAGTCCGAGTAACTAGTATGCCTGAAAAGTTCGACGACGACATCACAGATTGATTTTGGGTCGCTTCGCTTCACGCTGTATCTATTACATCTCTTAGCCAGTCTCTATTTTATTTTAACATTCCGCTGCCCCCGCCCCCACCCCCCGCCCCCGCCACCCACAATCTTTTACTTTCTCATGTTTTACCGATCTCACGCACAGACACACTTACACGGATCCGCAGAGACAATTAGAACTCACACGCTTCTTCTCTTCGTCTATCCACTGTCTTCTCTCTAGCAATTTCTTCCGCTCCGCAACGCGGCGCTAGATCGTCGCATGTAGCGTGTCGGAGTACAGTTGTTGTCTGCAATGCTTTTAGGGTATCACTGGGACTGCTCAGACTGGGTCAGGCCAAGTCAAAACCCCCTACCTAACATCACGGAGGTACCCGGAAGCGAAGTACCAGACTCGTCCAGCTTCCACAGCAATGAGAGTAACGAATCAAACACTCATCAGCTACCGTCAGGTGAGTAGCCGTGGCGTGCACGTTGCTTTCACTCGCACCTGCGTAATTAACCACCAACTACCGTTGCTGTGACTCTCGCTCTTGTGTCACTTCAGGTATAATTGTTTTTTAAGAATTGCCTCCGACCATTATTGAGATACCGAGCTATTATTCTTCGTAACATTTACAATTTGATAATACGTATTGTACTTTGTCGTGACAGCGTCGCACGGTTGATAAGACTGTAAACGCTTGTAGAGGACGTCATAGTCTTCGAGATGGAGGTGATAGTATCGGGAAAAGTGAGTCGAAGGTGTAAAAAGAGTACTCTAAAATTGTTTCATGTGGGACTCGATTTTTGTATTATTTTATAAAAGACGAATTTGTCGATTCAAACTTTTAGGCATTCTCACAATCACAGTTTTCGCGAATTAAAAATATTAGGTTTCGTCGTTTTTTAATTAATTTTAATTGATTAATTAATTTTAAATAATTTCTTATTTAATTTTAATTTTAATTTTAATTTTAATTTAATTAATTCCTAAGTTCATAAGACATTGAATATAGTAATACGAACATCTTTAAATTTTTTAATCTTTATACTATTTTAAATTTCACTTACTCCATATCATTGTAAATGCATAAAATCTGCGGTTCAGTCATTGCCGACGTGTCTGCTCATGGCTAACCATTTCTACTTATGTTACACTAAGATAATTCTGATTTTTATATTCTCAGTTGTATCACGGGCATTAGGATATCTTGTATAAATTTGTAGGTATTGTTTTTGGCTTTTAATTTACAACTATTAAGGATTAATATTGATGAACGAGGGGCAGAGATGTATAAAATATTGTAATACGTAGAGATAAAGAGTAATAACAGTAATTTGTAATGAGTGTGCTAGATTCTAATAAGAAAGCTAAACTAATAACGTAATATTCTGGCGTGACACTTATCCTACACTTATTAAATGCTTTGTGTATAATTGACAAATGCCACGCCTACTATTCGCTTTTATCACAGCTTATTCCTAAATCGCAATTTCTTCTGCTTTCTGGCATAACCACGCTCACGAGTGCTTTACACGAAATATTTGATTGTATCACGGGAATTTTAATCCTAGCAGAATCTAGTTAGCGTTAAGTATCATTTCATATTAACACGTTCGCCATCGCGTTCGCATTAAGAGATTTTTATAAGAATCAACGATAAGTAATTCAATTATAGATCATTCGATAAACTTTAGACTAATTCCAAAATATTTAGAGAATTTTATAAAGTATAATTATGTCCGTTTAATAGACACGAATTTAGAATCATTTATTTAACATTATAATGGTACAAGTTAAACAAATTATGGACTATTATCCTTGAGGATCAACGTTGTGGGTTTCATTTGTGTGACAGAAAATTCTGCAATTAAAAGAAGAATATAGTTAAATTAGAATTAGAATTAAAAAATAATTAGAAAAGTATTCTTATTGTCATTTAATTATGTTAGTTTGCCAAAGTCAATTAAACTTCAATTAAGCAAACATCTGCTACCTTTCCATATTATGTGAGCTATTAATTATTTGCGCCAATTATTAGGTATGAAACTATAATAGTAACAATTACATGTATGAATAATCAATTTCGAATAATGAAGTAGGGATACAGTACCACTACACAACCTTTGATAAACTATGGTATACTTTGATATACTAATTTTGATGAACCACTGTAATTGATGTGAGGATTACAATTAGAATCGAATAATTTAATTACGTTCGACTGTGTACGCAAATTGTAAATACATCCCAAACAAAACTACAAAATATTAAAGCGAAAGGGTTGGAACGTAGAAACTAACAAGACAGTGGAAACTTGTGAGAAAGTAAAAAATGTATCTATTCGACGAACATTGCTGAACCGTGCTTGGTAAAAATATGCAAACTATACAATGTGGCCAGATCAACACGATGCAAAAGAAAAAGAAAATTTTCAATCTTTGAAAGTTCTAATCGGATTTTCCCCCTTAGGGAACATATTCAGATGCGAAAATCCGATTTTGATGATACTTATGGCTGCTTATAACTTTATCGTTTAAACTAAAAACTTTTGTTAAAATTTTCTTACACGACTAACATTTCCCATTGAAAAACACACAATTTCAAAAGAAAATCAAATTTTTTCGACCTCTGGTTTTCGTGATATCTCAAGAATACCCCAAAATTGAGGGCTGTTTTTACCCCTTCAAAGTGGATGGTTGCCAATAAAAAAAACACGTGTGAAATATTTTTCAAAGAGCTATAAGCTCCCATAAGTTTCATCAGAATCGGATTTTATTTAACAGATAACACAATAGAATAATGTTTTTGGGTTTCTAAAAGTGTCAATTTATCATCCCAATTAGCATAATTAACATTATTGAAGAAATAATATGTCTTTGATGGCTATGAATGGACTTACACTATTTTAAAAATCAATGAAACGACGTTCTCAATTCTTAAGGAAGCACAAGTCCATAGAAAAAGTAAATTTCCTTTGAAATTAAAGTAAATGTATATACTTTTATGTTATAAAATCAAAAAAATATTCAACTTTCATTCTTTGTTAAATAATTTTTACATTAAAATTAATATAGTTTTATTAATTATTATTCAGTCTTCTCCAGTTTGTGTACGCGGGAGGGATTTAAAATAACTGTGGTGTGCAGGTGTTATATAATGTAATAAATCCATTAATTCCTTATATTTTAGGTTTGTCAGTGGTCTCGATTTTTTGTATAGTGATGCCAACTGGATATTATTACAGTTTTACGGTCTTCCCCGTTACGGTAGTAAATCCAATGTTTTGAATGGTGCATCCTCGTTCATTGTCGTTTCATAGAACAACTTATATGAATCGCTTCTCAAAAATCTCATCCAACATACTTTAAACCAATTTACTCTTTCACCGTCAGTATTTTTGAGCCTTTTAAAAATCGCATTTTCTGTGGACAGGCACTGTTCCGCTGTTGCAAAAAACAAATTCATTGCACATTGATAATTCAACTGTTACTTTGATAATTAAACATAAAGCTGGGATCTCATAAAATTTTATTATAATTATTTTCCATATCCATTTGAAACTCTCACAATGGGACTTACGCCACTTTCAAAATAAACTTCTTCATCGCTTCATCAACCAGCAAATTTTCGTGTTACAAAATCTTAACAATTTTAAATATATTAGTAACAAGTTGCCTTAGAATGAAAAGATCTTGTAAAAATGTAACTATTATTGTAGTTGACTCGACTTCTTTTTTTTTAAATGGACTTACGCCACTTTCAAAATAAACGGCTCAATTAATTAATTAATTCGTCCAGCATGAATTTGTCTACAACGGCAAGGAAGACATTTTCAACATTTGTAAATTGCTAGAATGAATCAATTATTGAAATTGATATATATTAATATGAATCAGTATTGTTAGCGAACAGAGTACGCGAGACCTAAAAAAGCTGAAAACGTTTGAAATCGTAACGATGGTCCTAGTGATTGGCGAACGTGTAACGTATCTAAATGTCGACTAGAAATGTTAACTGACAGATGAAATCGGTTTTCAGTGCACGGCTCTGTAGACCCGGCGAGGGACATCGAGACCTTGAACGAGGACCAGGAGTCGGAGTACGTCGGCGACTCGGAATGCGGGACGGAGTTCTCGGAGCAGTACCATTGTCCAGAGACTCAACGACTGAACCCGTTGGACAGCGGCGGCGAGGGCGAGTACAAGTACAAGGGTTCCGAGAGCTATCTCCGTCATCCGAACTCGTACTTGCCTCATTACAACATCCACACCGACACGGAGAACGAGACGAACCCGCTGAACGGGCGTCTGAGCACCTTAGAATCGGACGAGGAGGAGGACGACGTAGTGCCTTATGGTTTCCCGAGCACGCGACGGAACCGATGCCACAAGGGGGACGACGCCGACGAGATCGGCTCGGTGATCACCACGTTGGAGGAGAGGAACTCGTTGCTGGGCGGCGCGACCAGCAACAGCGACCTGTCCACGAACCTGTGCGAGATCGACGACTCCGAGTACGAGATCGCCGAGCAGAAGAGCAACGGTCGACTATGGTTGTCCGGGAACGGTATCACCCAGACCTCGGTGTGACAAACGGCGCTGACACCGTTCCACGATAGGATGAACGTGATCGTGTTCTTCTTCTGTGCTTCTTGAGGAAGACTTCGAGTGCGAATGCTTGTGAATAATTATTCGACTATTATTTTCTTTTTTGTACATACACACACTCTCTCGCATACATACGCAAACAAATAATACAGAGAGAGAGAGAGAGAGAGAGAGAGAGAGAGAGAGACGGGTACACAGACGCGCGCAAACACACGTACATACCATACACACGTATACATACACAGACGATATCAGCGTAGATAGAGCGAGAAACGAATCAGAGCGTGCGACCGATGTGTACAGAGGCAGCTACGATTTAAGATAGCCGAGGTGTGCACCGGCATGCTGAACCGAGGAAACACCTGATTCTGGTTTGCTTCAGGTTTTTGGTCAAATGTTTGGGAGAATCATTGCTTCACGGCAGTTTTAATTTGTTCAACGACTGACGTCATCTTCGATCGAAGACGAGTTTAATGTGTGTTTGTTTTTAACGATTCTTTACCCTCGCCCGTGTCTCAGCTTTACACGTTTTCTTCTGATCTGTTAACTGAGAAATTAAGATTTATTTAGGAAATCAAAAGAGAACAATTTTTTTTTTACGTTTGCACCTATGGAAGTTTTAAGTGAAAACGTCTTTAATTTGTTGAAACTTCCCCAACTGTTATCTTTCTTTGACAAATGTTCCTTGATTCTGCACTAAATAGTATATTTTCAGTTTCATCCTATAAAAATCAAGGGAATGTGTACTTCGTTTCCTAACGAATTTCTAGATAATAGTATTATTAATTTTTCTTAATGTACACATTTGTTAGATTTTACAAATCCGTAGCTTACTTACCAACGGCACGGATAATCTTATTTTAAGCTTATCCTTTACACGTTCAAGAAAAGAGTTTACAATTACTTGTGATTTTTTTTTAAGAGAAAATTTTAGTTGGAAAAATGAGGTGCGAACAAGGGTTTAGTATCAAGACAAAGTTTACCCTTGTCACATCCTCTTCGTGTTTCTCATAACGGTGATTCTTTGAAGAGATACGTTAAGCTGGTAAATCGAGGTGCGAACGAGGGTCAAGAGAAAGCATTCTCTCGTATGTATGCGTTTAGCTTCGCTAGGACACGTTGCGTACAATTAAAGAGCGTTTTTCTTTTAAGATTTCGCTAGAAACTGAGGGCAAACTAGAATGCAGGATCTCTTCGCGAGCCAACGATGCACGTACGCCCCCGCGCTGGTGCATCGTACCTCAAATCTCCTATGTAGGTAGAGCTTAGGTACTGACGTAAGTACTTAATTCCGTAATTTCGAAGAAATTCCATGGAGGCGGCGAAACGCGGAGAAATGCGATTTCTCGGGGAGCAATGTCTGCTTTTCCGCTTGCTCTCGTCGTGAAACGCGCGAAACCGATTTCTCGATCCGGTCGACAGAGGATTCTCGGGATCGTCGTGTTCGATCGTCAGAGGTTTTTCAATCGATGTCGTTCTGCCGTGGACCATTCGAGCAAGATTCATTCGAAACATGAACATTTTTTATTCTACCAAAGGGGATGAGGTTTTAGTGAAATGGATATATTATATTATTACGGCAACTATGCGCAACTATTACGGAATAAGGAGTTATCTCGATTTAAGGATGGGATTCGTTGCTTGTGTGAGTAAATGTTAAACACGACCGCGTCGTCAGACCAATGACTATTATTTAATGACTTATCGTTTAAAAAAGCTGGAGACGTTTGATCCGCGACACTGCAATGATTCCAAGCGCGACGAAAATAAACGGAGAGAGAAAGAGAGAGAAGACAGAGAGAGGGAGAGTGAGAAAGAAAGAGAGAGAGAGAGAGAGAGAGAGAGAGAAAAGAGAGAGAGAGAGAAGAGAGAGCGACAAAAAGAAAAAAGATGGAAGAATGGTACATAGGTACATTTATGTATTTTTACTATTTGCTAACCGGACATTATTTTGGTTACGTACGAGATGAACCCGCAACGGACTACTTAAATAATTATAAACGATAAGTAAACGCAGCGTAGTCTAGCGAGTAAAAATGAATTAATTGACTCTAGTGAAAAAGTCAAACGGAGAATATAAAATGAGAGAACAGTGTGCGCGCTCCGTTTCTTGGGGTCGGGGGGAGGAGAGGAGGAGCGAGATTCTATTAAATACGTGCGCCGTCCGCCTGCGTTTATCTGCGGCGAGGCACGAGATAGTTAAATGGAGAGAAATGAGAAAAACAGATTAATGAGAATATTTTTACTGTGATGATAATAATGTTTATACGATGATCAAATACTATGACTTGTATCATAATGATTGTAATATTACCTATCCGACGTTTTATAAAAAGGGATGAAACCGAGCAAGATACACGGAGGAGACAGTATTCCTCCCTCGTATGTACGTTTAAGCTAAGTCAACGTTCCGTTCGTTCAACTTCCGTTATTATTCTTTTTTTTTTACCCCTTTTTCTCTTGTCTTTACTTTTATTACTACTACTATTATTATTAATACGATTATTATTATTATTATTATTACTATTACTATTATTATTATTATAATTATTACGATTACTTTTTAAATAATCTTTCTTTTCGTTCACTCGGAAATTTTTCTTCTTTCATTCATCCAGTCACCATCAGTTCTCGACGAAACATAGCCGTATATACATGGTGCTACTACTTACATCACGCTTTAACATTTCATCTACTCTCTGATAAGACTGCTCAGCAACACATACACACACACACACATACAAAAACATGCATAAATACACCCACACACACTTCCACGGTAAATGCAAACACGCACTCGTACATATACATACACGCAGCTGCTCATTAATCAATTACTCATAGTTCTCACGCAATTTTAATCTCATCCTCCGAATCTGTCCATGTTGTTTCTAACGAGAGACGTTTCTTAAACTGCCAATCGTTAATGCCATATTTATAAACAATGCATTTCCATTGATTGATTTGTGTAGCTGAACACAAAGGATCAAAGAAAACTTATTTCCGTGCCTAAACGTTCTTTAGAACACTGTGTACTTCCATGGAGAATACTTTTTTAATTAAAGTAATCTAGCGGCAGCTTAAATATTCGGTGAAGTGTACGCGAGTTTTTATATATATACACACCTATAAATGTATACATATGTGTTTTTTTTTGTATTTCTCTTTGTTCTTGTACGCGTAGTACTTTTCCTGTGAAAATTCACAACTTTCTCTTTTCTTATGTTCCTGTCCGGCAACGGACACCAGCCATTTTGTTTAATTACCGAGTTGCTGCCCGAGTCTTGCTGCTTAAGTTTTAACCGTAATTTCTATCTCTAAAATAAACCTTTGTACTGTACTTTACATTAACGATTGTATATCTTGAATCGTTTAAAAACTACCCAATTAAGAATTGAGAAACCTGACGATATAGCGACGTTCTGTTCTTTTGTTCGAATTTAATTAAACATTTGTTCTTGTAACAAAAAGCCTACCTTGATAGGTTCTTAAACAAAGGTCATATGTCAAAATGATTTTCATATGAAAGAATGATTATTTTTGAATTGCTGGCAAGGAAGGCAAAAAGTGGTCTTTAAAATGATATTACAGCAGATAGATCACAAACGTTTATTTTCGAGATGAAATTCTGATTAATAGAATGAGCGACGAGGCAGCATCAAGTTGATGTTCACGCCACATCTATGGCGGAATAAACGAGTAAAGCCGACGTGAAAAGAAAAACGCGAAAACAGGGTGACTTCTTCTTTGCGTGTCGACCAAGGGGAGTGAAAAAACGATCAAATTGTCTCGTTCTTTGCGTAAACAACTGTGCCTCCACTCTCTGAAATTTCAGTGCGGAAACGGACAACGCGGATACAATTGACCCTAGACAATTTATTCTATATTAGAATGAGAATAAGGACACTGTACAGTTTTAACTTAACAAATTGTATCGGGAGACAACATCGAAGCCAACAGCAGTGAAAGTTTCAGTTTGCGTTGAAGCACAGTGGACGTTCTTAATCTCTTAAGATTATGTTTACTTTTTAGTTGCGTGCCGATCGGCCGATAAACCCTGTCTCTGTCGCACGAAGGGATCCGTCGATCGTGGATCCGTCGAGCCGATCGGTCTTCAGAAACGCCAAAACGATTCGATTGTAAAGATAAGGAAAAGAGTACGCAATATTTTGTAGAGCTTCTGATCAATTAGAAATATTAATTGCGTTTCGTAAATGGAACGTTCCTGCAAGGGTGGTACATTCAATGATTTCGATTCCAGCGAACCGGAATTGATCGAAGGAACATACACGACTGTCCATTTCAAAAACATATTTTCGATTCTGAAATATGCTTCTCGACACGTTTTCTTTCCACCTTCATTTGTGTTCGATTTTGTGTTCCATTACGACTCTTACAAACGAACAGTTCCATTTTACGTTTCACTCGATCACGAACTTGCCATAACCGTACAATTGCGAAGAAGTTTAGGTGAATGAAACGAGGGAAAAAAAAGGAAACTTTCTGTGGGTACTACTTCCAAATTCACCGTAAACACTTTAGCCCCGCTAATAGGATACATATCGATTTATCATGGAATCTTTCAGACAGTGAGGAACTTGACTTGTTATAATTATAAGGCTATAATTAATTTGTACAAGATCAACCTATTGTAATAAAGAAAACAATCTTGCCTATGGTTTTGTACTACTTCATTTACTTTACAGGTTCTACCTTAAATGTCTGCAATTATGGTAAAAAAAAAGTATTGTCAAAGGTTCTTTTGAATATTTTATTAGATTTCATTTATTGTACAGAATGTTCTCTTCTACTAGTAAAAAATACTTTACAATTTAAAAAAAAAGTTGTTTTGTCGTTAAGTGTAATTATACATTTATTGGTATACGTAATTAATAACATGACTTAAAATTAACTTAACTAGTGTAAGTTAATTACTAACTAGTGTTTTTCTAATGCTAAGGTTAACAACTCGTTCATCGGCGTTAACAATATTCGGGGATCTTCGATTAGTCCGGCGCCGATCATGCTGCCCATAAATAGCTGCCACAAGAAAACATAAGTATCATTTACAAAGAAAATAATTATTCTTTCTCAATGCGAGGTAGAAAAGTATTACAAAATACTAATAATGAAATTTGAGAAGCTTCGAATCGCTTCGGATTCATGTATTATATCTTAGTACAAATTCGAATAACTTTAATTATATGATTATAGGTTAGATGTCGATACATAAGAATGACATGTGCTACCATCAACGGCTTCGTAGTATCGATAACTGATAAATACGACATTTGTATTAATACATGTCGTAGATTATAGTATAAGATTAAAGATATTGTAGACGACCAAGATTTTAAAGTTTTGGAGGTTTTCGAAAGTTTTATGTTTTGAATTAGACTCGAAGTGATTCAATTTTTTTGTTTAAAAGATACGAAGTGATTCGAAACGATTAAAATCCTTTTCCTAACCTTCTCTACTTTTGACACTTACAATTGTCGCTCGGTAAACTTGAAGTTACAATAGTTGCAGAGAGAATGGTATATGTAACATAAAATACCTGTTGAATGAGGAGATCTGCTAGTTTCAGGTCAGTTTTGATTAGCTGAGAAAGCTTTTTGATGAGAGGATGATTAGGATTTATTTCGAAACGTGGCTGCAGAACAGAGTACCGCATTTCTTCGTCTAGTTGGTGGGTCTGTGTGCGAATAAAATGCCTCGCAGCCGCCATGTCTTTTACCGTAACGACACAGGGATGCGATTCGAGACGTGTAGTTGTTTTAACATCGTATGCTTTTTTCGGTAAAACTCTTCTTATGTGGGCAACAAGATCATCGATCTCCTGCTGATTAATCAGACCTAAAAGAATGTGGATAATGTT
The DNA here is from genome assembly GCA_028453745.1 of Agapostemon virescens. NCBI lineage: Eukaryota > Metazoa > Arthropoda > Insecta > Hymenoptera > Halictidae > Agapostemon > Agapostemon virescens. Next base: position 9,981,554 of record CM052099.1, read on the forward strand.
GAAACAATTGTGCTACAGAATTTATAAATTGCTATGGCGTTATCTACTTACTGCGACTATCAGATTTACTTGACTCCGATTCGTCATGCATTTCTTTTTCGACGGAGGTCAGAGAATAGGATTTATATTGCCTTAGATGCATTAATACCAGCTCATCGTACGGTTCGTAACAGAACAATACTTCTACGTTACGTTTCTTCAAAGATTCATAGTAAGGTGATTGCTCGGCCAAGAGACGACTAATTTTGAATGGACATTCAAATTAATTTGAAAAATTGTATCATTTAAAATGATTAAAAATAATTTAGTTTCTTACCTCGGCGCTGATAAATAGTATATGTTCTTTTGATCCGTAGGTATACGTTTGCAGTAATCTGGTATACTAACTAATTCCCCAGCAGGCATTGCAGACGATTCGAATCTTAAAAGTTTACTTATTTCTTCCTATAAAGTGGTAGAATTGAAAAAAGATCATGAGAAATATCTTGGTAGAAGCTATTACCTTTTCACTCTGATCTTGACTGGTAACAATACCCTCTTTCAAGAAAAGACCATAATCTTTATAGAATTTGTTATAATCTTCAGGCTGTTTCTGAGATCGTTCGTTCAAAAATTTCAAAACACGCATCGTTATAACACTCCTCAGTTTTCTAAAATATAAAAATATGAAATAACTTATTTATACAAGATTAATAAGTTGTTTTAGCTTCATACCCAATTAAAGCACTGTTCTGCAGCAACTCTCGACTCAAATTAAGCGGAATATCTTCGGAATCGACGACTCCTTTAATGAAACGCAACCACTTTGGTAAAATATTTTCTGCTTTGCTTTTGATTAAAATTTTACGACAGTACAAGGAAACGCCGCTCGTTGTGTCCCTGGCTAAATCAAATAATCCTGGCCGCTCCTCAGGGAAATATAACAACGCTCTAATGCTCAATGGAACATCAGTGGTATAGTGTAATACGAATCGTGGAGAATCGAAACAGTTTCCAACGAATCTATAGAATTCAGCATGTTGAAGCGATGTGATATCTTTTGAATCCAGCATCCAAAGTGGCTGTAAATTGAAATTATATTTGACAAAATGGATATATTGAACAAATAAAAATATAGAACCTTTCTTAAAATTACCTGAATCGTATTAGCTCTTACACCATTTACATAAATAGGACTACCAACAAAATTGCTATATTTATTAATAATACCTGCGAAATATTCAAATAATTAATAATTTTTACGAAACAAGATCTAACTAAATGAACTTACGATTAATTGTAACTTCGTCACTAAATTCACGGCAATCGGCTTTCATGTGGATCACAATTTTGGTTCCTGGTTGGACTCCATCAGCTGTTGAAATTTCATACGTGCCTGATCTATGTACAAAATAGATAATTACTTTGACATAGACAAATTCATATCTACTCGTAATAGTAATTTTTTTTACCCATCGGAGGACCAACAAAATCCTTCAGCATCGTTTTTATAGGACTTAGTGTATACTTCTACTTTATCAGCAACCATGAAAACACTGTAAAAGCCAACTCCAAATTGACCAATGATTTGAGATGTATCGCTAGAGTTTTGGCTATCCTTCAATTTTTCTAAGAAAGCCTGTAATTAATAATAGTTTCAAAAATATTCAATTCAGAAGAACATCTAATATATTTTAGCTGCACTTACTTTGGAACCAGATCTGGCAATAGTTCCTAAATGTGATATCAGTTCTTCTTGAGTCATACCAATCCCTGTATCTTGAATAGTAAGAGTTCTGTTCTGCTTATCAGTACCAATATGAATTTCCAAGGGTCTATCACTTGCTGTCTCCTTAGCATCATTATCGCTTAACCTTATATAACGTAGTTTTTCTAGAGCATCGCTGGCATTAGAAATCAACTCACGAACAAATACCTTATATAATTAATCATAAAATTATTACAAAGTACTATTCTTAAAGAACTAACGGATTTTAGTATAAATTTGTATAAATACATTACCTCTTTGTCGGAATACAGAGACTTAGCAACAATGTGGAGAAGCATCTGAGTTTCAGATTGAAAATCATGTTTAACAGCATTGCCTATTTGAGAAACAGAAGATACCAAGGCTACATTTCGGAATACTTATAATTATATGTTACAATTATACATATAAATCTGTCTAAAGACTAGAAACTAGTTAGTCATTTATAATCTGTTTTTAATATCATGAAATAGAATTTCGTAATACCTGTAGCTTTTTCTGTATCCTTTATAATATTGTGATTTTCTGTGGTTTGAGTAGCAGTTTGTGTAGAATAATATTTTACGACGGACTTGGCTAAAATAAATTAACATATATATTCATTAATAAGATAAAATTAACTCGTAAGATAATTGAAGTTCTTCTGTTTAAAAAAATAATTTAGATGGAATAGTTTCTTTATAAAATTGTTTCACAAAAAGAGACTGTTCATTTCAATTAATATTTTGATTTATTTTATGCACCTAACGATGCACATATACTATAACATGAAAATAACAAGCTATCCTTCTAACCTTAAAATTTAATCAATCGATAATATAATGTATTAACGTAAACGACAAGTCAAGTAAATGTACAAACCTGAAAGACTACGACATTGTCTTTCTAAAAACTCTTTCTCGAAGTTCCGACTGAGCGGTCTCGAAAGAGATTTTCCTAATTTTATTGCAAATCTCAGGCTCAGAGCAGTCGCCATGCTTTCGAAATTACCAGAAACTCTGAAATATTTGATGTCACAAGGTACATGTGCTTCTAAAACCACAGACGAGGTAGAGAAGTAGAACGACAATCATATATGCTAGAAATAATGGAGGATGCAGGTATAATTAAATACTATTTTATCGGTGGTGGTAAAACTTTACCATAAGAGACTAAAATTCATCGACTTTTCTTGATATAATCCTGTAAAGGAAATTCTAAAAATCCAAATTAGATAATTAAGAATTTATTGATTCTAAGGTGTCCAAAGTTGAAGAAAAGAAGGCTTTTGACAGGTAAATGCGTTACAACATTGGCACTTAAATAGAGCAGGGTCGGTATCAGACGTAAATAGCGATGGCAACCCGTTGCCATGAATGAAATCGATGATATTTTATTTATGCAAAATGAAGCTAGTTGCTAAAGTTTCATTCAATCAGGTTTGATTGGTTTGTAGACGTATTATCGTCCTATCTTTTCGATAGAGTTTTTATTTCTATTTAGATTGTTCCATTTGTTTTTAGATGACGCCATGCGTACTTACTGATAAGTGGTGCCAACTAACGGCGCGGTAACAAAATAAGATACTGTTTCACTATTATAGTTTATATGTATACTCAATAAACTCTGCGAACTATAATATCACATTTTTTACGCGTCAAACTTTTTATTTGAGAGCGTTCGAATACTTTCGTGTCTCACTGTATGGGATGAGATTTTGGAAGGAAGTAAGTTTGATACGTTCAGAGATGTACATATTTAAAAGTTTCTTTATTCAAGGTCATTTTGTACATTCGTTCTTATATTCTATTGTACATCTTTAAGAAACTATTCTAAGTGTTGAAGCTATTAGCTCGATATTATTCACTGCTTGCAAGATATTGTAAC
>CM052099.1:10005166-10020837 GCA_028453745.1 Agapostemon virescens
AATATAGCTGAGTAGCCCTCGTTAAAAATGCCAGCCGCAATAAAGGCGGAGGTTTCCATAATTTTTGCTCCGGAATTTAGATGCTTTGGATTTAGTCGCCAAACCGTTGAATTGAAACTTTCATTGCAATTCTGTGTGTATCCACCTAGACACCTGGTTAATAAATTCTCCTTTGAAAGTTCTTCACATATCGGTTTTAAATGTTTAAGAACATCTGGGTGAAGTGGACTAGGATGATTAAAATTATCTAATTCACCTTTCGCTTCAGCTTTGCGCCACTTGCACCTGACGTTTACCTGTTCGGCTAGGTGTATCTCCCAAAATACATAAAATTTTGCTCCATAACTTTATGCACGTATTATAGACACATACTGGAATCAATTTCAAACAAAAAAATCGAAAATTTTCATCTTTTAAAGTATATTCCCCCTTAATCCATTACGAAGCAGCCCAAGCGACGCGATAACGCTTCTTTTGTTTTATGTCGGCAAATCCCAATCGGTGTAATAGATTTTAAATGCATATACAATCTACGAGGAAAGAGTTGTCGGTAAAGCAATGGATCGGTTAGATTTTATTTCGAATATTATTTTTGAAATTGAGTGCGAGTGGATGAATGGAAAGAAGGCACGTGGTCGTGTAAAGAAAAAACCATTTGGCTTAGTAAAGTTGCCACAACGTAGTAACGAGAACAAAACAGAACCGTACGCAAATCGATAAAAACATATATACAATAGTTAAATCTAATCGATCAATAAACACATGTAAAACACTTTTCATTCGCATCCTCTCAGTCACTCGAGTTTTCCAAACATACCGGCGACGCTCCGGTTCGTTGCAAGATGGTCGCCCACACGAATGCAGAAAGGACCATTCGTTCTAAATGCCTTTTACACGTTCACCTACAAATAGACTAATGTCGAAGGATTACTCGGTCGAGTAACGAGCATTTAACGAGACAATCGCATTGATTAAAATACGACACCCCGTTGTATAAATTTTTCGAATTTGTCCCGGATTCCCATTTAAATGCCGCACCGTGCACCGTTCGTGTCGCGACAATAGATATTCCGTGTTTCTCGATCTAACGGCTTCCTTGGCGTCTCTTTTCGATCTACTCGTCTTCTCTGTGTCGTATCCAACACCCTCGTTGCTCGGAACCAGCGTCCTCCAACCCCTGGTCGAGCGGTTCCGTGGCCTTTCTAACCGCGCAATCGGACGGTGCAAAACGATCGATCTGATCGGCGGTAGATTGGTTTTAACGAGTTTCCTTTCAGCACGGTTTATTGAGAATTGCGACCGCTTTCGACGAGCCCCAGAAACCGAATACGCCGGGGAAATTTCGACGGAAGATCTTAATTAAAGACGTTCGCCCCGGAGAAGGAAAAAAGCCCGAGGAGCGGTGTGGCGCGGTGCGGTGCGTCCCGTCCGAGATTGGTGTTATTGCTGCGCCCGGGCGGGACGTTCTATTAACATCCTGCTCCCGATCCAGTTAATGACTGTGTATATAATTCAGGAAACGCCCGGAGAAACCGCGGAACCCGGTTGCCGCAGCTTTTAATAGGATCGCTAACGGGTCTCAATCGAGGAAACGACGTCGATTGCTTACGACCGATCGGGAATTTTCTTTCTGCGCGAGGAGTCGATTAGAAATCTATTTGCCGGATGGTAGTTCTCCTGTGTAAACGAAGGGTGGAGGGCAAACGCGATGCACCAAGACGGTCCCGATGCTTTTAATTATGTGGACACGCTGATCGAATGTCGAGCACCACGGTAATATTCTTGCCTGTTGATTTTTGAACGATCTCCACGAAATCCGGAAGATTCTGTTTCTGAAAAATTCTATGGCCTGCTAGGATGGTCCTTCTACAAGATTGTACGAAGGATTTATTGGGGACAGCGTGGAAATGGTCACGGGCCATTATAAACGCGTTTTTGAAATCGCCACCGAGTACGTCTACAAGATCTGCGGACTAATTTGGATAAATATTGCGGTGATATTCTTGGGAGATTTAAGTATTTAATTATTAAGGATATTATGTACTATAAAATGTGTATTACATGGAACTCCACGTAGACTTATTGTAAATCATCAGTCGGACGAACATTAGACAGAAATATTAGACAGAAGAAATATAGATAGAAATATTTCGTTTCGTGGCTGCTTTAAACACAGTTTTTATTTTTGACGGTATGTCCTTTTCCGAAAAGTAGAATATCATGGGTACGGATGAAAATAACTTTTTAAAAATGTTCTAGATAGAAGATGGAAAATAAACGATAAGCAAATAATTAATAAAAATAATTTCGTTCTATTAATGTAGTGATCTCTAGGTTCAGAATAATAAATTTCGATCCTTCATGGTGTTTTCAAATTTTTTAGTTGTCTTTTAACTTAATCTTGTAATTTATGCTTGAAAATTTGGAAAATGTGGGGCTGTGTCGACGAAGTGAGGCAAAATTATAACAGGAAAATGTAACACGACCAACATTTTCTTTTCATCCTTTTATTCCGGATGAAATTAATTTGATTGTTTAATGGCGTCAAAATGTGCAGTGAATATGAAAATTTTTCTGAACCACAGGCAGTTGAAAAAGGAGGTTGGAAAGTGTGTTAAACGCACGAGTTACTACACAAGTAAAAATACTCTTTCCATACGAGTATAAAGTTTTTATAATCCGTTCGTCTGATCCGTGTATGTCCGCGTTTATAAAACGAAACGCATACATCGAATTGAAAAAAAAGAATATCGCAGAATTTTTAACGATTTCTCGTTAATTCTATTTGCAGTCAAGTAATAATTGTTTATGTACACAGAATAATACGAAAGAGGCAACGTTACAATTAATTTGGCCAGGCCAAATTAAAATATGTGTTGCGAGAAAGGCAGAGAAAGAGATACGCGTAATTATCATCGGAATTAATCATATCAGAGAGAAATTTCATTGCATCAAAAATCACTGGACGCGCCGGCAACGTTAAAATCGCAATCCACATAATGCGTATTTCAATGGTCGCCTCCGCAAGGGGCCAACAATTTAAATGTTTCCCCTTGTTTCGAGTATTGTTATCACGTCGCGGCATCGGTTATTAATGAATCGCATTTACACTCATGGAAAAACCATTTAATAAACGTTTTATCGAAGCGCGCGTAGCTTCGCAGGAGGGGCACAAACGCGAAGGGGCGTGATCCTGCCGAACGCGATGGAATTACGAAACGACAAGCTGATTAAAAATAATAGAAATATTATTTTCCGGAATAACTTGGATTCCTTTCGGGAACTTTCACTGCTGGATTCCGGCGATCATTCCCCGGGAAAATACTGTTGCCCGATGAATCTGAATTTTATATCGGTTCGATATTCCCGGAGGATTGGTCCACGAACCACATTTTCTCCGTCAACATTATTATTTCCTGTAGTATAATCAATGTAGCGGGAGAACCATTTCAGTGACATACTTACGAATTAACCCTTACCACTCGAATGTTGAATCTGAGGCACCAGTAAAAATTCACAAACTATATTATTTAAAACAATTTTTATATCACCATGTTTGTAAACTCTTAGAACGACGCCGTTGAGCCTCCACTAAAAATTGTCCTACGCATTTTGCAATCAACAAATCGATAAAAACCAAAAAGATAAACCATATACAATGAAACTGTACGAGGTGAAAAAATGTCTCGGTAGTTTGGAATAAAATTTGCTTCGAGCACAAAGGGTTGAGAGTCTTGTAAGGTCAGTGCTAATACAGGACGATGTTAATGACGTCAGGGAATAAGTACCATAATCCTCTGTGTAATGTGCGCAAGTCGCATTGGTGTTCACGGACCCATGCGATAGTGTGCGAGTATAATCTCCCTTGCGATAGGAACATTTTCTGGCAACCCTGTTCGCAAGGTTGATGATCGATCAATTCTGAGGGAACTACGGAGCGTTCCGCTTACAATCAAAGATTGGGCAGCCTGCATGGAGAAGGAGCGGGAGAGCAGTGGGTCCCGCGGCTCGATAAAAACACGCTTGCAATATCCAGGCAGAAGGAATTACAAAAATTCGGATATTAGTTCGGCGCTGGTCGATCGTAATCGTATGTGAGGAACCGTCGAACCACGAGGGCACGGGAGCTCGATCTGCGAGGGTTTCAAGGGACAGAGAGCACCGAGGGCGGCGTAGGTGAAGGCGCACAGAGGGCTCCGCCTTTGAGATCGTGCCAAAGAACATTCCATATGAAAATAAAGCAAATAAATCGCGTGCTCCAGACGTTCGCGTAATAGGAAACGAAATAGGATGTCGATAGATCGAGTTGTTTTTAGTTGTTACGCCGTTCGTCCCCGTCTCGTTTCTGCTCGCATCGAGTTTCCTCCGGAACCCGGTTCTTTCAGACCAGTTTTTCACCCCTTTTGTTTCGGCTGGGAACGTTTCGCGCGTTCCCCTCCACCTGTGTGCTGCGATCGCGTCGTGCATTTTCTTCCGTTTTACGACAGCCTTGAACCTTCGACTTGGAACGAAAACCTTCGGCGAGACGCAAGGGCGCGCGCGGTAGTTTCGTTCGGCTGGCTGTCGAAGGAAAAACTGACTGCGCACCTTCGCCGGAGAAGAAATATCCAATCTTCCCCCTGTCGGTCAAACAACGCCGCAAAAAGGCTCGAAGAATGAAGCTGCTGTGTCGATACGCGACGACAGGCTTCAAACTCGCCGCAGGAAATGTCTTTGCGTCGATGTCGGATCGGTAGCCTGCGCAAGACCTTCCGTACTCATCTGTGCGACACCTTCTGTCTCGATGCGTTACGTCAACGCTTGAACGCCACGCGAATTTTGCATGCTTCGAACAAGTTTCATTTGTTTCATTTATAGAAATGATTAGCGTTATTCAACAAAATTGTTAGTTACTAAAAACTAAAGTTTTCACTTCGTACTATAACCTGATTAATTTTGGCAGTACCGCGTTAATGTTCAATGCTGTTAACTTAACGATAACCGTTCTTAAACGATGTAACGGTGGCATTCAACGTGTTAAAAGATTCAGTTTGAAATCTTGATCACGAGTCTGACTCGTTGTTGCAGGGCAAGGGGTTAAACGGAAGTTTCATTTTTTCCGATAAACATTGTTAAAACAATTCAAGTTGCAACGAGGCGTAAACGCGGATGCTGACGATCATTTTCGAGCACGGTGCACATTTTTGGCGCGGTGGTTCGTTCGGGAAGAATGCCGCCGGCGTAGAAGTCGCCCATAGCGAAAGAGTTAAGCGCAACGCGGTGCCCATCTCGCTGTTTTCCGTCGCCGTCGGACACCGAAAGAATCGTGGCTGGTGGGAATCGCGGTAAAATTGCATACCTTACTCGCGGAGCTCTAAGAAATCGCTCATGTGTCACTCGCGGACGTGTTCCTTGATACCGGCAGATGCTTTTCGGTAGGATTTACAGCCAACAGTACGTGAAGCGCTAGTACCCGGGTACCCAAGCCGGAAAGGGCTTTGCGGCGTACGGGTTCACGGGCGGAGAGTCAGCCTGGCAGTCTCTGGAAGGGAAACGAGGAGAAAGCGAGAGAGAGAGAGAGAGAGGGAGGGAGAGAGAAAGGGGGTGGTGGTAAGAGGCAACGATAAAACCGGCACCAGAGACGTATTGGACGGGATGTTTTTAAAACTCACTCCTTCGCTGGCTGGCACACCCACACCATTAAGAAGGTGGTTCTGAATCTTTCCGTTGGTTTCCTCGCGTTTTTTTCTCTCGTCTACTCCTTCAGCCGCGTTTCCACGCGAAGGGGGCCCGCGAAGAACGTCTACCCGTTTCTCGGCCTCGCCCCGACAAGAATACACGTTACGCTCGAACAACTGGCTCTGCGTTTCCTTCCACTTCCCGTCTCAACCTTCCTCTTTCTCTCTCTTTCTTTTTCTCTCTCTCTTTCTCTCTCGTGCTCGCTTTCAAGTCTTGCTTTCAATGGACCGCTCAACGTGCACCGTTCCAGACGAACACCCCCCGCACCCCTTACTGCGTCGAGAGACCAGGGTGCACGGCACCCTCTCGTCTTCCAGATTTCGGTTCGAGGCTGGTGTTCGGATTTAAATATCTGAGAACTACGAAGACGGCCTTTTCCGGCGTGTTCAGTCAAAACCTGTTCGTTCCCTCGTCCCTTCGTCCTCCTCGTTCGTTCGCTCGTTCGCCTAGCCGGCCTTATCTCCCCGAACTGGGAGCACCGTCAATCTCCCATCAGACGGGCTACCAACCACCACGATCTTACCGTTAAAAGCCCCTCCAGCTCCTCCCAGCTTCTACTCTTTTCCAACTGATTTCTTTTCGCCTCTCGTTCCCCTCATTTCCGCTGGAACACCTCGCCAGTTTACTCGGCTCTCCTCTTTCTCCTCCTCTAGCCTGTGCCCCGCTGCTGCCCTGTGCATACTCCCGTGACTTTCCCAGGGGACACCGTCGGGAGAAGTTTCTCAGAAACCGCGGACGTAATTGGCTGTCGATGATTCGCGAGCGAACAGTTTGCCCGTGGGAGACTCCGATCAAAGAGGATTCGCGGACAGTGTACGGTGCCTTTGTGTTTTTCCCGTTCGGAGCGAGTAGATATCGTATCGAAGTGACTCGTTTTCATTTCATTGTTGTTGTTGCAACGGTAGCAGCGAATGTTGCGTTGAAGGTAATTTACAGTGGCTCACGAAAGTACTCGGACACTCTTTGAATCTAACTAATTTTTTAAAAATTGAACCAAACGACTTGACTTTTCTGAAGCAACCGGAAGCTTTGATTTTCTAAATGATATGCAAAAGTAATTTCGAAGTAATCGTAATTGGTAGAAATTATATGAAAAAATAAAAAAGACATTTCTTGAAACATTTTTATTTCCGCTCGTAACGAAAATTTAAAATATATGTTCTGCAGACCTCTGTTAGTTACTCTACCTCTGTTATTACGCGACTCAAGCGCTCAGCGACATTCCTTGTAGCTGAGAAGAAGGTATCATTGACGTGACACCTTCGCGCAACAATTATTTCATACGGTTATCTTGGGCGAGTTACAATCTTGGAGCGAGTTTCCTAACTCAACTCGTTTCGTATATCAGGTTTGTCAATATGAAACCGGAATTTGCCTATACGTGACGCTGGCTGTCAATATTGTTACCGTCAAACCGTGGGACGGTACCTGAGACGTACCGTCTTGGGGACATTTCGCTGCTGTTCTCACTCCACTAGTGCAGGTTAGGCGGAAAATTAAGAAACCAATCAGGGTTTACATATATTTTTGTATTTTTGCCCATTGGTGGTGGATGTTTACGCCCCATCGATGAGCACAAGTAAAGGGTGTCTCAATTTTTGGCTGCCATTTTTGCAGTAAATTGTTGGCAATCCTGAAAAAAGAACAATTTGACAGCTGAGAGTTTAGGGTTAGTAAAAATGGAGCGTTATACGATACAACAACGTGTTTTCATTATTGAACAATATTTCAAAAATAATGAAAGTTTGGCGGCCGCAGGTAGAAAATTTTATACAAAATATGGTCAAAATAGTGTTTTAACCTCGTCAACTGTGAAAAGATTAATTGAAAAATTCAGGGAGACTGGATCAGTTGGAGACACTAAACACACCGGTCGTCCAAAAACAAGCCGTTCGAATGTCAATATCGAAGCAGTGCGTGAGAGTGTTGGTGAAAACCCAGGAACATCGATTCGGCGTAGTGGACAAGAATTGCAAATTTCAAGAAGCTCTCTACAGCGTATACTCACAAAAGATCTGTGTCTCCATGCTTACAAAATTCAATTAACACAACAACTGCAGCCTAATGACCATGAACAACGAAGAGAGTTCGTGGAATGGATTATTGAACATCAACAAGTGGATGCTGATTTTTCGAGCAAAATCATCCTAAGCGATGAAGCACATTTTCACCTTGATGGCTTTGTTAATCGCCAAAATTGTTGTGTTTGGGTTTCGGAGAACCTACATGTGATTGTCGAACAACAGATGCACCCACAACGTGTCACTGTTTGGTGCGGATTTTGGGTTGGAGGCATCATTGGACCGTACTTTTTTGAAAATGAGGCTGGTCAATCAGTAACAATATGTGGTTTCAACAAGACGGTGCCACATGCCATACAGCCAGTGAAACAATTCAATTACTGCACGAGACATTTCCTGGTCGTGTACTCTCTCGTTTCGGTGATCAGAATTGGCTTCCTAGATCGTGTGATTTAACAACATTAGATTTCTTCTTATGGGGTTATTTGAAGTCAAAGGTCTATGTCAACAAGCCCACAATCACCCGTGCATTACAAGAAAAAATTAAACGCTGCATCAACGAAATTCAGCCACAATTATGCAGAAAGGTCATGAAAAATTTCGACAAAAAAGTGCGTATGTGCCAGCAAAGCCGTGGAGGCCATTTGCCCGATGTGTTATTCCATAAATAACCCTATCCTATGTACTTTACGATCCAATGAAAAAATAACAATTTAAAGACTAAAAACTGTGTTTTCTATTTAATTCAAACTTTGCGTCAATTTTGGAACACCCTTTATATGACAATTTTTTCATGGAAACATTGCGGATTTGTATGGAAAATAAAAACTGTCCGCATTATTTGGAAGACGTCGAAGGTAAACGGATGTTTATTTCGTTTGTTAACACGGCGATATTTCTCGAATCTACTTTTGAAAAAAATATATCGTAATTCCTTTTTATACTGTTTCCTATTATCTACGTCGCCGTATTTCTTGAGTGGCCGCGTATTTTCTTGGCATCTAGACCGCATATCTTTACACGCAAATATATCTTTATGATTTTGGACCAAATTGAATGAATAAAATGTTACATTAGCCACAACAAAACGTCGAATGGGTCTTCAAAACGTATCATAAAGCTTGTAGTTGAGAAAGATGGCTAAATAAAATCGTAAATGATACTTCAGTTATATGGTTGCATAAAAAGTCAACGTCGAATGAACCTATCTCCAGCAACACAGTTGTTAAGACGCTAACGGTGATTTTTAAACAGACATAGGGATGTTTACGACGCGGGTCACTGAACCATACTAGTTTGTGGAGATTTCTACAACCTGCGAGTTTGGGTGTTACGCTAATACGAAGGACGATTTACAAATCTATTTGTATGCGATCATTGGTGGTAGTATATCTATGCGAGCATTGCGACGCTCGCAGCTAGTCTCTTTACATTTTGACGCAGTTTTTACATTTTGGTAGACCGTTGTCCTTTACATTTTGTCTGTCGACTTTTTACACTTGTATCTCGTCGTTTTACCTTTAGTTCATTTTGTACTTGGTCTTCTACATTCATTTTACTGTATTGTTAACCGTTCTTCAAGTGAAGAATTTGTGGCGACTCTACCTCCTGCGCTCACCGACAGAGGGACAACAGGATGAGACTTTCCCGCTAGAACCTCATGCATCTTCGATTTATATATTAGATAGTCGGAAAAGTATTGAGAGATTTTTGTCACTAGATGTTGTTTGGTGTCATATATCGGGCAACACTAATCAGATTGCGTTATACTGACGCTCATTTTCTCGTTTCTAACCGCTGCCACAAACTGATTAAAATTGATAGTTTTTAATCAACAGTGACTGTCGTTGTTTCATCCCTATTCAGGGAAAGTGAACTCGCAGCTCCTCTATTATTGCTGAGGAACGGAAGAGATGCTGCAACAGCAAATTTCCATAAAAGAAAAATAGTGAAAGAAATGCATAGAACGTTTTTTCGGCTAGGAAATTATGTAGGGCAGAGCAATTTTTGCGAGCCTCGTCGAAAAGTAAATCGTCAAGCAACGAGTGAAAATGTTCATGGCCGTTGCGTGTTTGTATGCACACGACCGACTAACGTTTGCTGCGCCGCAGTCCCATTCTACTAATTAAACTTCGTAGAGTAGTCAGCGAGTGAGAGAGAAAGAGAGGTAGAGTTGCAGCACGTGTATTTGTTCGAGCACATGGAAAACGTCAATCATGCTGCTGGCCGTGTATACAAAGCGCCGGCAAAAAGAACGAGAGTGGAAATTGTTTATCCGGTAGCCCCGCGGTTTCTTAGGGAAGTGGTTTTAATTCGCGTCAAATGGGAAAGTTGTCATCCGCAAATTGGGTACAAAACGGGCGCCGTTATTTTGGGTAATTAGAGTCACGAAAGTTTGAAACGGCGAGAATAAGTTCCGGCAATTCGTGGTATTCCACGCGTGCGCTCCCGCGTGGCTGAAACAATCCGCAGGAAATATTTCATTATTTGCAATTATAACTCCTGCACTATGTACTTTCTCTGTTTCTCTCTCTCTCTCTCGCGAAGCCGGCTTACTGCTTTCCAAACGTTGTTGTAACGCTTCCGCCGGCTCGTGTCTCTTTAACGTGTAATGGCCGGCAATTTATTAGCATCGGAGTAGTTAGCTATAAAACAATTCCTGGGAAAGTATTACTACTTCCGCGGACGATAAAACTCGAGCACTTCTTCAGCTGCACCGTCAAGATACTAAAATCGCCTTGCTCCGGTGTATTTTCTAATTGAGAAACTGTTCCTCGCGTTTAAACAGCGGACCATTAGTATCCGAGCGCGGGAATGAAAATTAAGTTACCAGTCAAATCTTGTTTTATTTTATTTCCCTACTACTACTGGACGATATTAGAAATTCATGAATCGAAGAAACTGTGTATTATACACTGTTAATCGGATTGTTGAATTTTCTTTCGTTTTATCGCTCTATTGTTGAACAGCGTCGCCATTTAATATTCTATCGGCGAAATAATGTATTTATGAATGTATCGGATCATCTCACAGATAATGCGAACATTTTTTTCCCTCATTTTCTACGACCAACGGAATAATCAATACAACGCTGTTCATCGCGACTGCCGTTTTCTTATTTTATCATTTCAAAAATGAAACTAATATTTTTCGTTTTACTCTCCGAAATATTTGTACGGTTTATCAATTTGAGATTTAATTTGTTTACAGAAAACGAGGTTAAACAGACTGAAAGTTAAAATAAATCCGTACGAGATTTCATAAAAATCTGTATGTTTTTCTGATCCACGTGTTCCGAAAGTTTCATAAACAAGTATATTCGGATTATCTGTTTATACAACACAAACAAATGTGCAAAATAAATTCGTGCTCATATAACAACAATGAATTAATAAACATCTCCATATGGAATAGAAAAGATCTTTCTGATCGGTTTCAACTCGATGGAAACGAGAGGGAAAAGGGGAAAAAGTTAAAATCACAGTTACCAAATTGTTAGGAAGTACAGGCCATGTCAAGTTGGCATACAAAAGGAAACTAGAAAAAAAGAGAATTAATAATTGTACGGTTCTATTCCAAAATGTATCGACGTCGCGGGTCATCCCAGACATAAAATCATTCGCGACGCTGCCATGTTTAATTGGTATGTAAATAGAAACTAGAAGAAAAGAGAATTAGTAATTGAATATAATCAATGATTGGGTGGCAAACAATGTAGATGATTTGACAGGCTCGTGCGGTTCTATTTCAAAATGTATCGACGTCATGGATCATTCGAGACGTAAAATCATTCGCCACGCTGCCATGTCAAATTCGTATACAAATAGAGACTAGAAAAGAAGAAAATTAATAATTGAAAATCATCTATGATTGCGTGGTAAAGAATGCAAAGCATCAATGTAGAGGATTCGACAGGATGGTTCGATTATCTTTCAAAACGTATCGACGTCGCGGATCATTCCAGACGTAAAATCATTCGCGACGCTGTCATGTCAAATTCGTATACAAATATAAACTAGAAAAAAAGAGAATTAATAATTAAAAGTAATTTATGATTGCGTGTCAAAGAATACAGAAGATTCGACAGGATGATTCGGTTGTGTTTCAAAATATATCGACGTCGCGAGTCATTCTAGACGTAAAATCACTCGCGACGCTGCCTCGTGTTTCTTTTATAACCGTGCACTCGGCCGATGATCGAGTTTCCTGGTTTTATAGAATTATCAGGAGAGAATCGATGGCGGTGAATTTTATTTTGACGTTTATGCGCGTATCGAAGCGTGTAATCAGCAAAGTGCTTCGCGATACACTTTGCCCGGCGATTGGCAGCTGGCCATTCGATGCCTATTCAATCGTCACTGCGAAATAGAAGTGGCGAAATTAAATGGACGGCGCGCGGCGATGATAATGATAGAGCAACAGTAATAATAACGACATCGGTAAATTTAACCTAAATGATTGTGACACGCCGTGCTCGCGTATTTTGTGAGCACAGCATCATTAATGTCATATTGCTCGCGGAAATGTTATAAGCGTATTTATAAGCTGGTATTGTCTATTATCGCGACGTTCCTTCGAGTAACACTACACGTTTTCATTTATATTCCAGCGATAAAATTGCATATTTCCTGAAAAACCTATATATATAGCTTATCTTATATTTTAATTTGTTCCTTCGATGTTAAAAACATTTATCAAATTTTTATTTATCAAGACTAAAAATTTTCTCTTAACTCTATTCATTCACAATTGAAGAACCATTATTTAACTTAATAAAAGATATTGCTTGCGAATGGAAGCCAAAAACGTACAAATTGTTTCATAATACTTTGCAATTAAAACGACAGTACCGTGAAATGTATTTTAGCTATTCGATTCTACTGTTTCCAACTTGGAAACTATAAAGAACTTCAATAACGATTGTTTTAAACTTGAAACAAATTATTAATATGTTTTGGAATGCACAGGATTTTTGACACGGGAATTTAACAAATTGTTTTCCGTTAGTTGCATTTCTTGTACAACTGACTTATCGGTTTTAGCTTCTCAATGAAAAATTGTACTTTTACCGGGTCAAGGCGAAGGATATTGAAAACGATTTAGTAATTCTACGAAATTTAAATGAAAATGTTGGAGTCCTTCATTAATTTTCGGCGTAAGAGAAATTACCAGTTTCTTCTTTGATAATCAAGCTTTTTTACCGATACCTTTGTCGCAGTGAAAGACGATTTGTTTGTAACCACTGCAAAGAAACGGTCGGACCTGTCTTTCATTCGGATCGCTGTGGTAATAAAGGCAATTGCAGGATTTGCTACTGTCGGGAACAGTGATCTCGAGCAATCGCATCGGAAGACCAGAGAAAAAAGGTCATTAACGTTCCTTTTTGCAGTTTGACACACAGTGTCGGGAAATAGGTTAATAGAATTCTAATTTGACTCGTAGCGTGACGAGGCTGCTATGGGCTTAGTTTCCTCTTGAATCCGGCGCAGAAGGAAGACAAGCTCCCTCGTTGAGACGAAGATGCAATTAGTGCCTCCGCCTCTTACATTCGGACTTAAAGTCGCATCTAAAATCCATTCCACTTTGATCTCTCCGCTTTCTTCAGGAATCATTGAAGATCGAGGGAAACGAGATTAAAAAAAAAGTACAAATCTGGAGCCGAAAGGTATTAAACGAAATCGCGTTACACTTCGGTGTCTATGATAACGTTCAGCATCGATATCCAATTTCATCTCCGTAATTTTGGAAATATTGGACAGTCGGAAAAGTATTGACAGATTTTTATACTAGATGTGTGTTTGTTACTGACGCTGATTTACAAATCTATGCGATCATTGGTAGATGATGTTTCCGCCCCATTGATGAGCGCATAGTATATCTATGCGAGCATTGCGATGTTCGCAGCTAGTCCCTTTACATTTTGGTAGACTATCGTTCTTTAAATTTTGTCTGTCAACTTTTTACACTTGTATCTCGTCTTTTTATCTTTAGTTCATTTTGTATTTGGTCTTGTACACTCATTTTACTGTATTGTTGTCCGTTCTTCAAGTGAACAATTCGTGGTACCTCTACTTCCTGCGATCACCGACAGAGCGACCATAGGATGAGACTTTCTCGCTAGAACCTGATCCGCCTTCGATTCATATATTCGACAGTCGGAAAAGTATTGAGAGATTTTGGTTACTAGATGTTGTGTGGTGTCATACTGATTGCGTCATACTGACGTTGATTTACACATCTATTGAAGTATATATTGACCATTATTATTTATGACCTTTTGCCATTTTTAAGGTAGAGCCATAATCGGAATAGAACTTCTGTAGTTTATCGGCTAAAAACTTGGCCAAGTGATTTTCACAGTCCTTTTTTTGAATCCAACTTTTCACCATCAAGGTAATTTTGCAGAGATCGAAACAAACGAGAATCTGATGGTGCAAGGTCTGAGCTATACGGTGGATGTATCAAAACTTCTCAGCTAAGCTCTTTTAATGTTTGCCGAGTCATCAGACTTGTGTAATAATGGCCAATATATACTTGAATAAAATTCATTTCGAATACAAGAACCATTTAATCAAAAAATAAATGACAAAAATCTCTCAATACTTTTCCGACTATCCAATATTTATCGCACATTCAAATTTCCATAATGTACATAATATTCATAAGATCGATATAACACAATTCGTATCGAATTTAATTTACCGTAACGAGGTGCCGTTCTAGCTTCGGCTGGCTTGTATTTTTGTATAAAAATTACAAACATGACGTATTAAAAAAAACTTTCGCGAAAGCTCGTCTGCAGCATCAATAATTTGAAAACAAAAATTCTGAATGGTTCGTATTTTTCCGCTGGAAAATTCTACTGTTAAACGAGGCAGTAAGCTAAACGCGCTTGTGCAACAAGTATTTGAAATATTTCACTGATGCGATAAATAATTTGTGGAATATATGAAGAGGTCGGAATAGTTTGTTTTTTTTTTTTAAAAGCGCCCCTTTTCGACGGACGTTTTAAAAACTGCTATTAAGCCGGGGCGACACCGGACGACCAAGCATGCTAAATGTTTGATCATCTCCCTTTCCCGTCGCGAGATGACACAGAAAATAAAATTGTTTCGCCGTTGCTCGCGCAATTTAGATTAACTCCGGCTGTTAAAATGTTTCTATACCTGCGAAGATGTCCTGAGATTTAATCTAACTTCGGGAGAACTCAGTTTGAACCTAATTGTAAGTTCGAGTTGTACACCGGTGGCTCGTAAGTACGAAATGACATTGTT
Source organism: Agapostemon virescens (assembly GCA_028453745.1). Lineage (NCBI taxonomy): Eukaryota > Metazoa > Arthropoda > Insecta > Hymenoptera > Halictidae > Agapostemon > Agapostemon virescens. The sequence goes on from CM052099.1 coordinate 10,020,180, forward strand.
GCAACTGCCGAGTGCTTCTTACCCAGTCACTTTAACGGCAAGCGATAAATGGCTCCATTCTTGAAATTGCTTCCCCTTGTAACGCGCGATTCAATTTGTAGCTTCTGAAAGAACATTTACGACAATGGACGTATCTACTTCTGCAAACGATGTCTCCTAAATCTTCTTTTCAAATACTTTTTAAATCTCTGGCCGCTTCTACAGTAGCCCGCCCTTTTTTTCGAAACGACAAGATCGGAGGTTCAACGATGGTCCTGATAGCTGTCTTCTCTACTACGGGTACATTCTGTGTAGATTACACGAATTCGGTGAACATCTTTTACGACGAGACATGTTAACACTTTAACTGCCCAACCGACAGCCTAAAAAATTCCATAAAATCAAAGAAATTTATTTAATGCAGCAACAATTGAAAACTTAAAATGTCTGAAACATAGTATCCTTCAACCTTCTTGTAGTCTCCAAATATGAACTAAACTGGCGCCTTAGAACAGAATATTTTCTCCCCCCGACATTTTTTCTATGATATAAAATAAGCGATATATTTAAGGTAGTCAAGTTAGGTGAAATATCCTGTCTATGAATCGGAGGCGGATCAAGTACTAGCGAGAAAGTCTCGTTCTACTATCTCTCTGTCGATGAGCGTAAGAGGTATAGT
>CM052099.1:10020847-10043731 GCA_028453745.1 Agapostemon virescens
CGCCACATACCATTCTTTTCAATCAAAATCAAATTGTATTCTTTGATAAATAATATTTAAGCATTGAAATAAATGTAGAAGTTCAAAAGACATAAATTGTCTTCTCTTTACTATAACGTTTTTAGCGATGAAGACGATTACTTGACAATGGAATATGTAGGTTGTACTACGATACTCTTTATTCGAAAATGAATGCATCGATATTCAGTGTCACTAACGTTATAACAATCGTTTTCACCTGTCCCGAGGCGGATCAAGTACTAGCGAGAAAATCTCGTTCTACTGTACCCCTGTTGGTGAGCGCAGGAAGTACAACCGCCACATACCATTCTTTTCAATCAAAATCAAATTGTATTCTTTGATAAATAATATTTAAGCATTGAAATAAATGTGGAAGTTCAAAAGACATAAATTGTCTTCTCTTTTCTATAACGTTTTTAGCGATGAAGACGATTACTTGACAATGGAGTATGTAGGTTGTACTACGATACTCTTTATTCGAAAATGAATGCATCGATATTCAGTGTCACTAACGTTGTAACAATCGTTTTTACCTATCCGGAGGCGGATCAAGTACTAGCGAGAAAATCTCGTTCTACTGTACCCTTGTTGGTGAGCGCAGGAAGTACAACCGCCACATACCATTCTTTTCAATCAAAATCAAATTGTATTCTTTGATAAATAATATTTAAGCATTGAAATAAATGTGGAAGTTCAAAAGACATAAATTGTCTTCTCTTTTCTATAACGTTTTTAGCGATGAAGACGATTACTTGACAATGGAATATGTAGGTTGTACTACGATACACTTTATTCGAAAATGAATGCACCGATATTCAGTGTGACTAACGTTGTAACAATCGTTCTTACCTATCCGGAGGAGGATCAAGTACTAGCGAGAAAGTTTCGTTCTACTGTCCCTCTGTCGGTGAGTGTAGGAGGTACAACTGCCACAAAAGAAATTGCAATGTAGCTCCTGTTGCTTCGATCAGATCCAGAATACTTTCCACAGCTTCCGACTCGGAAAATTTTTGATTTTGCACGAAGATCCGCGGTCTAGTTGTACAAACAAAATGAAAATTTGTGAAAATTGCAGAGATACGGTGACAGAAATTTATTCAACAAATTTACTTCCGCGGATATATAGGATGATCGATAACTGGTGATACTGCCGCAGGAGTTTTACATAAAAAAAGTTAATCGAAACAGCTATACATAGACCCGCGGTGGAAATGTATGAACACGTGTTTTTCTAGCTTCCTGCAAACATTTTGCGTTTCTCATTTGAACAACACCGATCGTATGGCCGGCCATTTATGTGCAATTTAAAATCTAAACAATGATTTCCCCGGTGCTGTAGTTCAATGCGCGCGCTTCATTTAGCTTCGGGGGGTAAATGGTCGCGCGGGCGTTATTCTTCGCCGCTTGGACACCCGTCGCAAGGAAATACCGCAATTTTCTGGAACGATGGAAGGGAGAGGAAGAAAAAGGGGATGAGAGGAAAGAGAGAAACGGAGATAGAGCCGAGTCCGATATCAAAGTCCGTGGTATGTATTCTAAAGCGTTTAAAGACGATTGCATAACCCATAAAAGCGGGCCGTGACGGGACGAAACGGGACGGGACGAGAGAGAAGCAAATAGGCGCGACAAAGGAGACAGGGAGATTGAAATAGGAACTAAGACTGGAACAAGTGGAGAAAAAGAGGAGGGTCACGGGCGAGGAGGGGCCGGCGGAATGAAGAAGAGGAGGTAGGAGGGTTGGTTTCTCTGGAAGCTCGATGTCTGCAAAGCCAGACACCAGGACCGCGTTACTTCCAGGCCGTCGATGCCTTTTGATCTTTCAAAGTCTAGACTTCCTCCAGTCTTCTATCCTATCCGAAGCAGTCGTGCTCAACAGGAAGTAAACGCTTCGAGACCGACTTATCGAAACTTTACGGAACTACGCCGATATCCGCTCGCTCGCTGCCGACGCTGTACCAAGTCGGACTCTCTCTCTCTTTCTCTTGCCTCTTGACAGCACGCGCGTCCCACCCCTATACAACCCCCGTCCAACCCTCGTCACTACTATCCATCGCACGACCTTTCCTTGCAAGCCACCCGATAAATCGCGGCATGCGAAAACTTTCTGTTCTTGTTCAGTGTCCTTCTTTCCCGCTTCGAGCAGACACCAACGCCTTAGTACGAACCGCTGGCATAACAGAGCGGAAAGCTGACCAATCCACGGGTACGTTTAACTCTCGCGTTACCAAGGGACGATCGTATCGATCATTTTTCATGTTTGTGTATTTAGAATTGGAATTTTTAAATAATTCAAGGTCATCCGAAGGTCACGCCAGCAACGTGCTGTGTATATCGCGTATGAATACGAGAGAATTTTAAAGAAGATTTTTGCATACATTTTTAAACCCTTGCGATATTAAAAATATTATTCTTAGCTATTTCTTTTGCATATGAATATTCTTTTCTGTTGAGGTATTTGTATTAAAATGAAAAGTCTCGCGTAAGAAAGGAGTGAAAAATAACTATATATATATATTTGATAGAGAAAAGGTGGAATACAATATTGGCGTCTACTAGACGGACGTACGTTACGGACGGAACAGCGCAGAACAGGTCAACTAACTTTACGCTGTTGCAGTACGCACATTTATACCTAAACGCTTATACCTGCGAGTACACGCAGGTATCCCTAAAGAAGGGCCACGTACAGCTAGAGCAGTATACGCTGTTTTTCGGAGGTGTGGAGTTTTCCACGAATGCAGAGATTCTCATTTCCTTAACATTTTCCGTAAAGTGTAATCGATTCATTTTATGTTGCACAGTTAAGCAAAGCTTTTTCTTCAATTTTCTTTGTGTTATGTATTTGCATTTTTGTAAAAGACGTCTCATATGTTTTATATCAGTGTCTACACCAACACTTTGAGCAATTTGCCTTGCGGACATTTTAGAATTTAATGCTGCTCTTAGTATCGCTCCAGAACTCTTTTTTTTTATCATAGTCTGAGTTATCGGTAAAAGAGAATATGTATCTTAATCTAATTTTAACATAAAATATGGGAAAATATAAGGTGTGCTATCTTTTTATACCGGAAGCGTACAAGGTCCGTGTAGCGGCCATCGGCACGCACAATAAAACATTTACCATGAAAATGATCGGGCTCGTTTATGACTCAAGCGACGGCGAAGCTATGTTTTAAAAAACCGTTTTTAACGCGTAAAATTCACAAATTGACACAAAGCATGCTCCGTTTCTTAAAATCTTTAGTTTTCGGCCTCAGTAGCAAATGCTGGTATCATAATCCTCGAGTTTCCGGAGAAAGCATGCATCTCGCGGACCCGTAGGAAATTCCGTTGCGTTTTCATACTTCCGCCGATACCTGTAGTTCCTAAAAAACAACAAGCCCAGAAAAGCAACTTGATTGGTTAATAGTCACTTGCCACATTAACCAAATAGGAAAGTGTTTTGGCAGAGAATCTCGTTGTGAAATCGTCGTTAGCGATCGCGAAGAAAAAATCGTCAGTCGAAGAGAAGAAAAATCGGAGAAAAATCGCCAGAATAGAAGAAAAATCGGAGAAAATTCGCCAGAAGAGAAAAATAAAGCACAGTTTCAAACGGATTAGCAATCTCATTATTGAACACGCAGACTAACGAAATAAACTTCCTTCAGTCCGAAAGATCTTACAAATCTACCACGAACAACAAACGCATAGCGAAGCCAATCTGGATGCATCGTTTTGTAACCAGAAGGCTGGTGCTTCCGAGGATCGCAGAGGATTTTGATGAACGCGAAATGAACGCCGATTATGATGATCGCGATTAACGCGATGTGGTATAGCAGAAAATGAAAGGCTGCTCTTCTGGGGCAGTGGTGGTTGCCAGCAGCTGTCTTCCCTTCGTGCTTCCACCCCTAGCCCTCCCGTAGCATGATTCTCGTCGTCGTCAACGACTAACCTTCCATCCTATCCGTCGTATATCCCGCCTAGCTACTTACCTTCGGCTCCGGTGAATTAAGCTAAGGGAAGTCAATTGGAAAAGTTTTTATTGGGTTGCGTTTAGGAATTCCACGACGCCGGCCTTCATCCCCCATATCGTTCGTAGACAACGAGTACACACCATCGACACAGACAGGGCTCTCTTCCTGTGTGTGTGTGTGTGTGTGTCGGGATATTATTCGTGCCGGGACGATCGTTCGCGTGCTATCGCGCGTCTCGTTTCGACGGGGGCCACTCCTTTTCTCTTGATTACATTTTATTTTGTTCGATCCAGCTCTGCGTATGGTTTACGATCCGACACGTAATGGGACCGTTTCACGGATTACACTCGACGGACTCCGAAGATGGTACACGATGAATCAACGACCACGCACGGCACCCGTTTCTTTCACGATAAATCGAGACCACCTCGGTTCGATGAATTCCTACTGTTTGCTTGCTAAGGGCAACGCAAGTTTTGCGAATCATTCTGAATTATTGCCGATAGGCGAATTCCCTATTGTCTCCGGGGGTTTCTTTCTACGTGTTTTCGGAACGCAGACACGATTAACGAAGATTCCGGGTGGGGTTGTTTGCCACTGTAAACTTGTTCGTGCGAGTGTTACGACTTGCGTAGCTCTTCGACCTTATATGATTCTTTTACAAATGGAATACGAATTACAATATTTATCAGAAATCATAGTACTATTTGAAAGCTTGTGTTGAGTGCATAAATCGATGCCTAAAGGAAATGTGACTTCGAGGAATTTTATTCAAGAGAATTAACAACGAGGTTTTTGTTTAAGCAAAAGTGATTTGATTTTTTCCAACTGGAAAATTTTAAAAAATCAGTTGTATTCCCATAGTCGCCACATTGTGCCGACATCGCAGCAATAAATAAATTAACTTAAAGCATTTTGGACAGAGATTACAATATTACAAAATTTTGAATAAAAAACCTGGTAACGTAAAGAATGTAAGGAAAAATTATTGGTTCAATAATATGATAAATATACGACCTTACATTGGCGTATTCCCGTCAGACATATGTATAGAGGAAGGGGTGGTAACAGTCCTCCATCCCTCCTTCTAGTTTTATCCAAGAGAATTAATGGACTCTTTGGTAACAACTCCGTTTCAGTAATGTCGTAACGAAAGCTACAAGCTCGTACACGATACAGTCTACATAAAATTATCCCTAACTATTCCTTAAAATTTTACAATAAAAAGTCACTAAAGTCATAAGATACATACATTTTCAAACAAGATGCTTGTTTAAAGAAAAATTATTTCATTTCTCCCGACTAAAAAAATTTCTAAAAATCATACTTTCTCCTCAGTTCGTCAACCAGACGCGGTCCCTCAAATGAAATATTCACCTCGCTGCTCGGGGCTGAAGTACGGGAAACTTCTTTCGCAGTTTCGCGATGTACCGTGAAGACCGCGTTTGCGAAAAAAAAAAAACGAGGAAGAAGATGCGAAACAGATTATCACGTAGGCGTCGACGGAGTGATTTCGAGCGGGACAGCATCTGGTGAGGTCAAAAAATTCTTAGCGTACATTACGTGCGTCGAATATTTTCGGAACGACCGTCGCGCGTTGTCGAACAAACAACAATGAATTTTTACCGGCGGCGTTGTTTCGGGGATGGAGGCAGGAAACGACGTAGGAAGAGAGAATGTTCGATGGTAGGATGCTCTTGAAAACCAGACGGTCCGAAATCACCCCCTCCCCTCCTTCCACCTCCGCCACCCATCCTCGGTGTCAGATCAATAGGAGCTTTATTGGATTTTACGAAAAAACATTGCAGCCGTTTCGGGATCATCCGTTCTAATTCCATTACCGGCTGGCCGGATTCCGCATCAAAAATAGCAAAATGCCCGATGGTTGGAATGGTCGCCCGTTAAATTTGACGCGCGGTCACTTCGTCGGCTGCATTATTAAATTATTTTGACTCATGCAATCATATGGGATAGTTGTCGGCCACGAAAAAAATCGATGCTTCTCTGACACCGTTACTTTACGATCTAGTCGACAGCATTCGTCGACGAGCGTGTCACCTCGTTAGGAAATCGTCGGGAGCAACCGTTCCTGACAGCCGAAACAGTAATTCGAGGCTGTATGACCGGATGTCTATGAATAGGACTTTCAATAATTGCACTTAACAGAATGAAGCTTGAAAAAGTACTTTTACATTGTAGTTTCTAACGAAATTATTAAATATAACGAATTTTAAATTATTAAAATTTTTGTCAGCGTTAAAAGATTGGTTAAAAAGTTTTAAATCATGAACTGTGGATCTTAAAAAGTTCTGAAACGATCGCCAGTCGGTAAAGTGTTAACAGGTTAAGCGCCACGTCAATTTAGCGTTATTTACGTATTCGCCGATATTTAGGTGTATTTATTAATTTATTAATAGAACGTAATTTGTTAAGTTTCATATCGTATATTATACTGTCAGTCACCGGCGGTTATCGCAGTGTGGACGGAAAGTTTAGCTATACTTTATTTAACTAACCGCTAAATTTTCCGTCCAGACCGCGTCAGTCGCCTGTGACAGCTATTAATAGGCAATACTTCGAATAAAACGTTTTATATAATTTTTGTACAATATTTTTCTATGCAAAAATTCCGGTTTCATATCTACATACCTGTATACGCATCGCATGCATATTTTCGTCACGTTTTTACCGTTTTAAATTTCATCGATGGCTATTGTTTTATTGCTCGAAAGTAATTAAGAAATTTCGGGGGTTCAGCACGTAGGCTGATTTTTCACGGTTGGAACAAGCGTTTTTGCTCTCGCTGACGTTTTACTTACGTTTAAAGAGAACCAGAGGAAAAAAAGTCGAGCGAGAGAGGAGAACACAGTTGAACAATCCGCTGGATTCCAAAACGAAGCTATACCAATCGCTGGCGTAGATTCGACTGGCGATTGACTTTTAATTCCTGCCAAGCGACTCGACCAAGCCGTGCGTTCGCCTTTTTGCTCGGCTGTGCAGCGAACGGCAACGGTTCATCACACAAAAGCATGTCGCACTGCGAAATTCATTTACGCTCGAAACTCTCGGTAAATCGAGTGTTAATCGACTGGAGGAAGCACGCGTTGCCAGACACGCGAACCGTGTGCTTCGAAGAATACTTACAAAGCCTGTGGTGGGATTCGTATTATTTGTGTTTGCGCTCTAGACCCTCCTTTGCGGGAACGTTCAAATCTTTGTTCTTTTACTGTGCGTTACTTTCAGTTTTATCAGTACGGAAATATTCTGCAGCGATTGTGAGAAACAGGAACCACCATAGAAAATATGTCGTTTCTCTAATCCTAACTTTCCATTTCTTTTTAAATCTTTTTTCAAAACCATTTGACTAATAAGCAGGATTATCAAGCAAGAGCAATTTATATTTGTAGTAAGATGTATAATTTATTATTTATTTATGAGAAGGAAAGAAATAAACCTGTAGACATTAGATACTATAGGCACTATAGTTGCGTGATTAAAATTGGCGGTTATACTGGTTATTGTTAAATGGGGTTTCAATTCTTTATGGCTACCCTCAAGTCTCTGTTTCGACTCACAACTTTCTATTGCAACCCTCAACATTATAGTTCGACTCTCAACTTTCTCCTGTGACCCTCAATTTGCTACTTCGATCCTCAACTTTCTACTTCAACGTCAACTTTCTAGATGAACCCTCAATTTTTCACTTCAACCCTGAAATTTCTACTTCGACCCTCAAGTTTCTACTTCAACCTCAGCTTTCTAGATCAATCCTCAACATTCTATTTCGACTCTCATCTTTCTACTTCGATCCTCAAACTTCTATTTCAATCCTCAACTTTCTACTTCAACCTTCAATTTTCTACTGCAACCCTCAAATTTCCCCAACTTTCCACACGTCTCCTAGAAATAAAAATTTTTACAAATGAATTTTGGTGTTACTGTATTATAATAACGAATTTAATTTGGATGTGCAAAACACGCGAAATGGGGACACTGCTTGCAGTTTACTACATTTCAAGTATTTTACATTTTCATACAAAACGATTTTTGTGATCTGAAATTTTCGAGGCTAACATTTAACCCTTTGCACACCAAGCAATTTTAATTCCAAAATCGAGACATATATTGTAGATAGAATAGTTATATTGTCCATGGTTCATGTTCCTTCCGTGTATATAAAATTTGTTACTATTATTTTGCACGTACAACGCTTCAATTTTTATTGTCTTTTTAAATACAAACATGGTAATGTAATAGTTGTTTTGGATAATAGTATGGCAATTTTTAGTGTCGGCTGAGGGAAGCCATTGGAGTGCGACTACGATTGGTCAACGTCGACGATAATGCAACTACAGTAGACTCCCGTATAACGCGACCAAGAAAAAATTCTGTAAAAAGAACATACACGCGTATTTCACGTGACGGTAAATATACAGTAACCGTCGAAATAGTTGTTTAACAAGGCTGTACGCTTATCGCCACAGGAGCTGCACATATATAGTCTCTGTAAACGAATTTCTGACCGGACAGACGACTACAGGCGACTTGTCTGACTCAAAAATGGTTAGTTTGAGTGGAGGTCTAAAAATTGGCGAGCCGTGCGCACGATTCGCGACAACGTGGCATAGTGGAAGCAAATCGAGGGTCGCAACGTGAAAATAAATTTAACAAAACGACCGGCCGTTCGTCGGCCTGGCTTAAACGACTCGGAGTTTCGGGTACACACTTTACGACCCGTAAGCGATTCGATATTTGTGAAATACGAGCGACGCGGGGCGCGACCGGGTCGGATGAAAAAATGAGCGACAGAACGCGCCGCGGCTATTTATTAAAACCGCGGACGAGGAAAAAAAGGTGAATTTTATGAAAATTCCCGGCAGCTGGCCGCAGTATGAACGCGACCACGAAAGTCACCGGGCAAAAGCGCTGGCGTCATCGTCGTCCGCCAGTTATTTGCTAGCAAACAAACGCAATCTTTTTTATTAAAGTTCACCCGCTGACGTCCAAGCAATATATTCATGGTTCTACACTTTTGTTGATACTCACTGTATTACGATCGTCGGCTGAAAATGTCCAAATCGTCGCTGATTTTATGTCGTTCCGGGCACGCTGCTCAAAGAACTGCTCCACTTCCGGTTTCGGAGGATGTTGAAAGTGGAGAATTACGTTCGGCGAAACGTTTTAATAATTTTTACCGAGTCGTATTTTCATAGTCGCCACATTATGCCGATTTCGCTGCAATAAACAGATTAAGTCGAAAAATGAGAAACACATAAAAGTTACGTTAGAGGGGAAAATATTTTGGACGGAGCTTACAATTTTGAATAAAATACAAAAATGACATCTTTCCACCATACTTCTTCTTTAGAAATATATTCTTTGGTCAACAATAATCTTTTTATTTAATTCGCATCGTTAATATATGGTTTTCTACGTGGAATTGTGCAGTGGTATTCACTTTCATGAAGCACTCGACGGAATCTATTAGAATGAACTTTCTTTCCGATTACTTCAAATAATTCTGCAAACAATTTCAGGGCATTTAAACTAGGATCTTTTTCCCACTTTTCAGGTATAAACGCATCGAATGTTCTATCACTTTGTCCAGCAGAAATATCTTTTCTTCTAGTATAAAAGGTAGCACCGGTAGCGCATTACCATCGGCTCGGAATTAATGAATCGACTGGCAACCGTTTTGCAAATCAGTGAAACTAAAAAGTCAGTTAAAAACGAAACGGTGGAGCACTCTGGCCGGGCAACAAATAAATTTCACGTGCGAAGGATTAATTTTAGCCCGTAGGAGTAACCAAACACGAGTGAAAGGGCGTCCGGAGGTGTTTAACCGGCGTCAATTCCGAGCGACAGGTCTGCATTTGGTATGAGCTTGTATTTATCGCGCGGCTGGTCCGCTGATTTATACATCGGTCGAAAGTTTCAGCGAAAAAAAAGGATCGAGCCGACGAGCTCGGCCATTCATAAAGTTGATCAGCGCCGGGCGAAGAGTAGCGGCGCGTTACCCGAGCTGATTGTAAATTGTAAGCAATTTCGTAATTGCGTGGACAAAGCAATTAAGCCATTTGACTGGCTACGCACGGCAAAGCGCTCCATGGCAAATACACCCGGCTGACGATATAACCGTACAAACAGTGGACGATAATGCAATTGGGACAATACGCGTAGCGCCTGCACCGAAACCGGGCTGCCGCGTCTCTTGTGAAGGTGCGCGTTGCCAGCGCGAATATGCGTGCCGCACTACCATCTACTACAGACCGCGCCGAAAGTTAAACTCGCCATTACCGACAAGCTAGACAGCCCCTTCAACGCTGATACAACAAGTAACAATTACTTGTTTCTGATTTTTTCCTCGCACGATTATGAAAATTATGCGAACGTTATTGCGAGAGCTAACCAACTGTCACCGTTATTCGAGCTTGTATCATTGTTTGTTAACTAGCACTTTCAACGCTATTGTTCTATATCGTCGCCTAGATTCTCGAATATCGATACTTGACGCATTGTCGACAGTCGACGCGAATTGGCGTTTATTTTTCATCTGCTGTACGTTCTCGTGCATTGCACTCCCGATCGAATATCAGTTCTCTGTACAGACCTCGTTCGTTGCATGTTACTCGCGCGAGGTGGGGAACGTAATTTAGTAATAATGGTGATTTCGTGGAGATACTGAGAAATTACTCTTAAATTCGTCTTCGCGGTAACAATTGTTCGTTTCTTGACGAAATTCGTTTGTACTCGAAAATGAAGCAGTTTCAAAGGGGTCCAACAACTTTTAAGAGTTTTTTTCATAAATGAAATTGTCATAGACTTGAAGATCGATGCCTCCTCTTCTACTCATCGAAAATGTCAAAACGTACTTGAAATTCCTAGTCTCGTTTTCGGATAATCCGCAGGATCTACTGTAATTTAAAAAGGTGGGGGAAGTGAGGTAACATTCGTTTCTTGATATATGAACAATGAGGTAAACATTTCTTTTCGTGACATTCGAAAATTGCTTCCTCGCGTTTGCATAATTACACGTTCAATTAAATTTGTTCGCGGCCAGACTATCAATCCTACTGACTTGAAAACATTCCTGGACCTGCTCCAAACCTCCCTCAAGGCACCTGCAAATTCCCAAGAGGCTAGTATTTCAGGCGCCTGCAGAACAAAATCATTATATCAAGTCCATTTTGGACATTTTTTAGATTTTGATCGCCACGAAAATTCAATGTCGCACCACGACCGCAATTCGATCGTTATGGACTTGAAACTTGGCAGGCACATTGATTATGTATCCAGGAACATATACTAGAAGTTACAAAAGAATTAGCTATCCAAACATTTTTTTGCCAGTTTTCGAACTCTCTAAAAAATTTCCCATATTATGTCGATCTGCCCCGGCCAGACTATCAACGTTATCGACTTGAAAAAATTCCTGAACCAGCTCCAAACATCCCCGAACGAACCTCCAAAGTCCCAAACAGCTGGCGATTCTGGCTCCTGCACACTGAGTCATTATATGAGAATCATACATCATTTTTGTTGCAAATTCTGAATTTGAAGATTTGGATTTTTCTTAACTAAATTTGGTTAGGATCTGAAAAATACATGTAGGTTACAAACACGCTTACAGTTAGCGTCACACATTCGAGCTCATCGATTTTAGTTTCATCGAGCAAAGTACTTTAATTTCACAGAATTGCCGAGGCTCCTGGATTGTTGTTAAAAATACAAGCTTTTATCAAATCTTGGAAGCTCATCTAAATCTAGAAAAATTCAGGTAAAGCTACAAATATTCCTCTCGAGCACTATAACGGGTTTCCCTGACATGTGAACGAATATTGATTATTAAATGGCATTTAAAAATATTCTCGCTTGAAACCGCATCTAAATCGAGATTTCCAAGGAAAACGGGGACCAAGATGTGCGGGGAACTAAATAAGATGTTTAAGCCAGGAATTGTAAGGCGATTCGTCAATTCTATCTCCCAATAGATGGAGACGTAACAGCAGATGTGCTGGATACTTATTCGACAGATGTGTCGATATTTTCCTATGGAAGGAGTGCTGTGTTGAGACACACCGGGTAATATTGGCAGGAAACGTACCGCGTCGCAAGAAAGATTTCCAGTGGGTTTAGGGTAGGAAACGTCGACCATCTCGTACGCATAAAATGATAATCGACACGGATCGAGGGTATATTCTCTAAAAAAAGAAGATACAGATTCAAATATTGGTACAAACTTGATATTCGTCCTACCAATTTACATAATATCGATACCGAGGCCCAAATACATACGAGTTCACACTGTCCATGTTGTTTTCTAGTACCTCTCACGATTTGAATTATCCGGAAAAATAAAAACATAACAAGATGTAAAAATAGGGAAGACTTAACCCTTTGCAGTCGAATGGTAACTTTGAGGCACCACTAAAAATAGCCGCAGCGCCGTTTAAAACAATTTCTACATCATTATGCTTCTGTCAAAGAATTTCGTAAAAATTGAATTAATAAGATGACTGTTTCTTTGAGCCCTCCAATTGACTAAGTGTCACGTTTGCATCATAAACTCGTCCCCTTTGTTCGGACCTTTCATCCCTAGTATGGGCCTTCTATTTGAAAAATGCCTACAATCTTGACTACATATTTCAAAGTCACAGAAATTGGAAAGTGCGTTCATATTTTAAATAATTACGGAACGTAATTAGGAGATGATGCCTGTAGGAAAGTAACTAATAAAACTTTCTTAATCGACAGCATGGAATTTTTCATTAACCCCTTGGCTACTGTGGGCGTCTATAGGCGCTCAGAAATTTTGCGTTTCTGACACTGAAGGCGCCTATAGGCGCTCAGAAATTTTGCGTTTCTGACACTGAGGGCGCCTATAGGCGCTCGACATAGTTTGGCTTGTGAAAATATCTTGTAAAATACTTTACGTTAATATTTATACTCACTCGGTCCAAAGAAATAAATAATTCGTTTTAACGTAGTGAAATTCAGTTTTTTGACATATCGAAATATGTTTTCACAAAAATGCATCCCCACCCAAAAGTTCGCCGATCCTGGCGTACATGCGTATCAAAGTCTGCAGTAGTCAAGGGGTTAAACAATTCTTAGAGCTTTACGGCTGAACGGTGTACAGGTAAGATTGATCAATCTCGGAACACTGAGTCAGGGCGAACGAAAAATTTCAGTTTCTTAGTACGGCCAGTAATTTATGCCGCATTCATTCTCGTCCCTGTTTTATTCGTTACGAGCTGCATGGACGACGGAAGCTAATTTTCATTCGGCGCACGTAGCCGGTTCTGAAAGGGCCCAGGCTAGAGAAAAATCGCGAATCCTCGATTGATTAAGCTACCGGTCGTTCCCGTCGAAGCGCGTAACAGTCCAATTTACATATCGTTCCGCGGAATCGCCGGCGAAACCGGAAAGCTGAAAATATATCGGCACGGACAAAGTGGGAAATGGTCGGAATACAGAGGAGCTTTTCGGGGAAAAAGTGGGCCAGTTTTCCCTTTCAGACGCCGGCGAACCGTAGTCGAAGGCTGATCGGCCGGCTTTGTGTCGATTATCGAAGATATCCCGCTTCCCTCGCCGCCTTTCCCTCTTCTCTCTCTCTCTCTCTCCTTTCGAACACGCCGGGATCGTTGGTAAAAAGGAGAGCAGAAAAAACGAAAAAGAAAGAAGGAACCAGGACACGGACGGAAAAAAAAACGGGGAAAAAGAAGCTCGGACCGATCCGTTTCGGCTCGGTTCGATGCCTCCGACTACCATCGGCTTTCATCTCGATTTACTACGAAAGAAATCGCGCGCTCCTCTTTCCTGCAGTTCCTTTTTTTCCCTCCCCCCTCCTCGTTTGATATTTCTTGCCACGGTTTCGCGTGGCAACGAAAAAACAAATTCGCGAGGTACGATTGTAACGTTTTTGTCTCAGAAAAACTTGAACGAAATTCGCACAGTCGGTCCGGAAAGTATTCGAACACCACCAAATTTCCGATTTTACAACAACGAATGTGTATTCACTTTTAAGCTTGACACGTTTATTTTCACCGTTCGTTGTTGCGTTTCTTCTTCACTGCGGGACAAAAAGATAGCACTCTTTATATTTTCACATATTTTACGTTAAAACCTGATTAAGATACATATTTTCTTTTACCGATCACTCGGAGCATGTCTGTGTATACAATTTACGAAATATCGTCTAGAACATATACTTCGATAGGATTCTAACACAAAAAATGGAAATATTATTCCAGCCAACCTAATAAAATCCATACTATCTTGAGAATCCATCAAATGCAATATGAAAATCTGCAATTTATGAACGAATAAAATAGTTTATATTTGTAAGTGCGCCGACGATTTCGAATAATATAAAGTATTTATTCGAAATAGTATTTCACCCAACCCATCGAACAACCTAACGACAAAGACACGAACTTGATCTACACTACGGGAGAAAAAGATAACACACCTTATATTTTTCCATATTTTGTATTCAAAGCTGATTACGATACATATATTCTTTTACTGAAAACTCAGAGCATGTCAATTTACGAAATATCGGGATTACGAGATAGCGAGACAAAATGATAGTACATGTAGTAAATCTACGCTTACCAGTTACACCGAAGCTCGCGAAATGCGAACATCAACCTCGAAACATAGTTAATAAAGTCCGTGATATTATTTCGTGTTGTATATTTGTTCAAAAAAGGCCAAAATATTATGAAAAATGGGTCGCGGAAAGATATTGAACGCGTGCGAAATTGACGCTATAATAAAATTGAAAGAAGAACAATATTCAGTGACAAAAATAGCAAAAATTATGAGTAGAAGTCGAAAAGTAATAATGAATTTCTTGAAAAATCCGGAAAACTATGATAAAAAGAAGAGCTCTGGATGTCCGCAAAGTCTAAATGCCCGGGAACGACGTGCAATACTAATCATCAAATTCTAAGATAACCGTAAGGCAAATTGCTCAAAGTGTTGGTGTAGACACTGATATGAAGAATCTGAGACGTGCTTTACAAAAATGCAGATACATAACACGAAGAAAATGGAAGAAAAAGCCTTGGTTAACTGTGCAACATAAGATGAATCGACTACACTTTCCGGAAAAGAATATTCATATGCGAAAGAAATGGCGAAGAATAATATTTACGGATGGAAAGAGGTTTAACTTAGATGGTCCTGATGGTCCGAGTTACTATTTTCTCGATATGCGAAAAGAGGAACATTTTTTGAGTCGTCGGAAAATTGGAGGTGGTGGTGTGACGATTTGGTGCGGTATCGAGTACTATGGTAAAATGGAAATCAAATTTTTCACAGGAAAAATGAATAGCCAAATGTATTTGGGAATGATTAAGGAACAAATAAACGTGTACGCCACCAGAATTGCTGGAGAGAAGTTTATTTTTCAGCAGGATAACGCCGCAGTACTCACTGTCAAAATAGTAAAAAAGTACTTTTCTCGAGAAAAAATTCGCTTTTTGGACTGGCCAGCAAGGTCATCAGACCTTAACATTATTGAAAATTGTTGGGGAAATCTTAACATTATTCTAAATTGTTGGAGAAATCTTGCCCGAGCTGTATATGGAAATGGCAGACAATTTGGAAATATTGCCAAATTAAAAAAATATATTTAAGTTGAATGGGAGCAATTAAAGCAAAAAACTATTAAAAAACTCTATGAATCTTTGCCAAAGAGAATGATGGCTGTTATTAAATGTAAAGGAGGAGTCAGAAAATATTAAGCATTAAATATCGTTCGTTAATTTATTGTTATATATAATTTTATAGTAAATGTGCTATCATTTTGTCCCACTATATTTCCTTCAAAGTTTTTTCTTTTTTAATAAAATTCTATAGACTGGCGAAATTCAATTACATTTCATTTATGTATGTTTATAGAAGTATTTTGCAAGAATATATAAAAACGAAACCTTGGTTGTAATGTTAAATAAATAAAAATGACGTTAATTTTAAAGTGTGCTATTTTTTATCCCGAAGTGTATAATGTTCTCCGTGCTGGAAAATGGAAGTATCTTCTTGAAAAGAAAATGGCGAGGATTAAAACGTGAAATCTGCCAAACTTACATTATGAGAAGCGTACACGTCTTAATTTGTTTTCAATGTTTCCCTGAATAAAATTTCCCTTCTGTCGTACTGTATTTAATATTTCATTGAAGAAGGAAACGGGACCTTTTAGACAAGCAGTTCTTCAGTGAGAAAGAACAATAATTCCAAATAATTCGATCAATTATTTTTCGCATTTTATAATTTCGAATGTTTATTCAATTTGAGACATTAATTTCTAAACAACTTCTTTAATTGCAACGATGAATTCCGCCCTGGAATGTATTCGCAAACAAAACATTGAAACGGAATAAGCAATTATGCACCGACAACCGATACGCTGTATTCGATTTTATGAGCCGGAAACTTTATTTTTTCAATTTTATCCACGCTTTCGGGCAAATTGACCACCGTGCGACGCACGCGATAACGCTGTTCACGTGCAAACAATGTTCTTCAACGATTTAATTTCCTAATCGAGAGGAGGAGAGTCGAGGTTCAATTAAATCGTCGGCGGGGAAAATCGATAGCGGAGAATGAGGAGAGAATTTCATGGGAGGGATGGTCCGCAACCCCTGCTCGAAGAATTCGTTAGGGATCCTTCGGCTGCCATTGTATGCACTATTTCCGGCCAGTGGTCTTTTGAACCAACGTGTACGGTTTTGCTCGACACTAGTCTGCCACGAAATGGCTGCCGAAATTTAAATGGCGGCTATAGTTTACGCATCGTTTGCCACGCTAACAAAAATATAAAATCACCAACACTTCAAATAATTAAATAATGGTCTTTTTAGAGTTTATCACGTTGATTGCAGAATATTTATATATCTCTGTCTCAGTTTAACCCTTTGCACTCGAACGGTGACTCTCAGGCACCACTGAAAATAGCTGCAGCACTGTTTAAAACAATCTTTATATCGCTATGTTTGTGTCAAAGAAATTTGTAAAAATTTAATCGTTGCTATTAATCGTCACGAGTAAAAATTCGATCAAGTATTCGATCATACTTTGTAGAAAATTCGACGTGTTCTATTAACCCTTTGCACTCGAAAGGTGACCCTCAGGCACCATTAACACTAGCTGCAGCACTGTTTAAAACAATCTTTACGTCTCTATACTTGTGTCAAAAAAATTTGTAAAAATTTAATCGTTGCAAGGACGAGTAATAGTAAATAAATTTCGTATGCATAAAATAAAATATGTCGTGTAGAATGAAAATATTCTAGCTCAGAAAAAATGTCTTAGGGTTGGAGTTAAACCAGCTTCGAGTGCAAAGGGTCAATTTTGTAGATAATGAAACAAAAATGAACGAAGAATGTCACTTTGAAAGAGTGACAGTTAGAATAGTTTTAAGGAATGGTATAAGACAAAGAGTTTAGAGAAAAAAACTTTACAAATCTTTGCCAGAGAGAATAATGGCAGCTTTTAAATGTAAAGGAGGAGTCACAAGATATTAAGCATTAAACGTCATTCGTTGATTTATTGTTATACATAATTTTAAGTTAAATATGTTCTCATTTTGTCCCACTATATTTCCTTAAAAGTTCTTTTGTTTTTAATAAAATTGTATAGACTGGCGAAATTCAATTCAATTTCATTTGTGTATGTTTATAAAGGTATTTTGCAAGAATGTATAAAAATAATTGTTGTAATGTTAAATAAATAAGAATTACGTTAATTTTAAAGTGTGCTATCATTTTAGTAGCTCTAGAACAAAGTGTACATACAAGAGAATTCCAAGATGGTGTATAACTGTGAACACCGAAGATAATAGCGTCACTTCAGCAGATCGGACTGCCATAACGAAAGGGTTAAAGAGCGTCCGAACACTTTCGCGAGCCATTGTATTTCATTCGTGTTTCGCTAACGTTTATATGTCGATTTCCCCGTTAATCTCGCATCCCATGAGCACATTACGCCCTGAGATTCGAATTTGGTTCGAGCGATTATTCGTTCACGCATCATGCGAACGCTGGCGGTCCGATTTTGGCGAGCGGCTGATCTTCATTGGAAACGCTAACGCTACATGCGAACATTCGATCCGGCTTGCAGAATCGAACCGAGCCAGAGGGTGGTTTCGCTTTATCGAGTACTTGCACAGCCCTACCACCCACGGACGGGTGTTAGGAAGTATCAGGCTTCTTGAGGGGGAAGACGGTGACAGAAAGAGCCTTGGACTAACGAGGAGAGTAGCGGAGGTGTCCCGGGATGTCTTGTCGTTGCGTGAATTATCAGTTACGACTGGACAGAGGCCAGAAATGGCGGGGAAAGGTTAAGCTGTCGCTTGCTGGACGAGGCTAATGAAAGCTTAGCCCTGTAATGCAATCTGACGGAAAGTAAGCTAACAGTCTGACGTGATAGGTCAGTTCAGGCTAGACCGAGTTTACTGGGAAGGCAAGTGGATTAGCTGTGGCACCGTGGATGGTGGCCATATAACAGACGATCTTCGACTTCCCTTTTGGTTTTGTTGCTCTGCACCGTCGCTCACTGTCGACCCATCGCACGGTATATTCGCCACTGTCGATGTCCGCCGGTTTTATCGTTCCCTCTTTGCCCGAACATAACCCACGATGACTGTTATTGCCATGTATGATTTGTCTCGACCACCGCCGCCGCCTCCGTCCACCGAACACCAATTTCGAAATAGAAACACGAGAACCACCGTCGGTGCTATGGAACTCTAGATGCCTGGAAATTGAGCATTCGCATTAATTTCATGCCACCGGTAATTATTACCGACTTTCGCGGATGCTGTCACGACACCCGAATCCGTTCATCGGATCTTTCCGCAGAATTTGCTGTATGTCACTTTGCTTATTTGTTGAGTGGTTTGCAAATTTGTTTGTAAACAATTTTGATTGGGGTATTACGAGTTCGTTTGATTTATTTTACATTTGTTTAAGCGTACGTGGCCGATGCCATTCGAATGGGGCGCGTCAAATATTCGTTAGACTCTCGTCGAATAGATTCGCCGAGGTACCATTTTCGCTGCCATTTCCTTAATTTTTCTATTCTCAAGTTTTATAGAAGAAAAAAGAAAATTTATATTTCATATACATTTGTTAGACTTTGTTTAAAATTTTTGAAACGAGTCTGACGAGTCAGAATGTGGCAAGGGGTTAAATTATTATAAAACATTTTAGAATATATTTAAAAACTATTATTAAGTACGTAAATATGAAACCGGAATTTTTATGAGACCAATTCAATTAATTAAAGCAAGTGAAATCAAATGATCCTGGAGAAGAAGCTCGATGTTTGGGTGTCTCATAATTTAACAAAGAAAAATTTTGCATTTGTGAATCATTGCTCGAACGTAATGAAATCGATCCATTTTTTAAAAGACTGATAACGGGCGACGAAAAATGGATCACATACAACAACCATGTGCGAAAAAGATCGTGGACTGATTACAAACGGTGGCAAAATCAGGATTGACACCATAAAAGGTGATGCTGTGTGTGCTTGGTGGGATTCGAAGGGAATTGTCCATCATGAAGTGCTACCGCCTGGTCAAACGATTGATTCTAATCTCTTACCCAGATTACAGCAATCGATTAAAAAACAGGCTAGAATTGATCAATAGAAGAGGTGCTGCGTTCTATTATGACAACGCCAGACCACAAACAAGTTTGATGACTCGACAAAAATTGAGAGAACTTGGTTGAAAAGTTTTGATGTATCCACCCTATAGCCCAAACCTTGCACCATCAGATTATCGTTTGTTTCGATCTCTGCAAAACTACTTCCATGGTAAAAAGTTCGATTCAAAAAAGGACTGTGAAAATCACTTGGTCAAGTTTTTAGCCGATAAACCACGGAAGTTCTATTCCGATGGGACTATGGCTCTACCCTAAAAATGGCAAAAAATCGTAGGTAATAATGGCCAATATATACTTGAATAAAAGAAACATTTAATCTAGGAATGACAAAAATCTCTCAATACCTTTCCAACTACCCAACATTAACATGTGACATGAAAGTTACACGACCCCATAGAGGGTTAACCCTTTGCATTCGAACAGTGACTCTTAGGCACCACTGAAAATAGCTGCAACACTGTTCAAACAATCTTTACATCGCTTTTCTCGTGACAAAGAAATTCGTAAAAATTTAATCGTTGCACGGACGAGTAATAGTAAACAAATTTGAAAATTTGAATATGAAATCAAAGGCTATGGCCGGGTTTGGAGGTGTTTTTCGCTCCCGACGGTATTTTGATCGAGCTTGAAATATGTGATAGCCTACCCAAAGAGACTAAGGAAAAATCTAAAAAATATATTATGTAATATTGAACGTTCCTGCTTTCAGAAAAAAATTTTCCAGATTTTTAAAGTTGCGTACTGTAAAAAAATTAAAATAATATTATACACGATATATTCCAATCTTTCGAAAATGATTTCATCGGCCCCGGTTGGCGCAGCAGCTATGGAATCCCAGTCAGGTCAATTTTTTTTTTCGTTAAACAGATGCTTTATTGCTCACTGGTCATATGATTGTTAATTTTTAGATTCAGCAAAAATGAGTATAACTTTAAAAAAACGTCAAAAAAAGTGGTTTTTATTCTTTTTAACTATGCAGTCCTGCTCTCAGGAATTTGAAAAAAATTGAGCATAACACTTATAATTATATCTCATTGCTAAATTAAATCTACAGTGTTCAACTTAAGATTGCTATATGAAATCTGCATTTTTTCATGTTTTTCGTTGTTTACAACCAGAGTTTGCAACGGAAAAATCTGAAAATAATATCTAACATGTGGCACAGTATCCGAAATGTGTCAGAATTTTTTCAGAATTTTTAATGAATTAGTTAATTAATAAATATGGAAAATGGGCCAAGAACTCGTTTTTTGATTTATCTCAATAACTACCCTTACAGATGAGATATGGGGTTGAAACTTTGCAGACGGTGGTCTTTTTGGGTAGGCTATCACATTTAGACAAAAATCACCTTCAAACCTGGCCAAAGCCTTTGAAAATGAAAATATTCTAGCTCAGAAAAATTGCCTTGGGGTTGGAGTTAAAACAGCTTCGAGTGCAGAGGGTTAACAATTCCTTTCGCAGCCGGTATCCTGAATCTATACCGCCTCTCCTCTATCTAATGTCTTCGAAGGTGAGAATCGCGGAGCATTCGCAAAAGTGGAAGCTTCGTGAGAGAATGCCGGCGTGGTTCACGTGGTTGTCGCGACGCAGAACGGCGCCAACTTGTTTTTCGTCGGCTGAACACGCATTATAATTTCTGTCGCCGGGGATACTTACCGCCCATTCTCGTGACGACACGCGGCATGCGTACTCTCTGTACTAGCGCGATACGAACTCTCGACACGCGGTTACTTAATTCTACCCGACACGGCAGCTCGTTTTTCCGAGAATCGTTTATACGTCGCGATCAATGCGCCACGGCGTGCGCCACGGAGCCCGGAATTCCGTGTTCGAAAGTCGTGTTTCTTCGTACGACAGCAACCCCGCGCGCAGTTTCTACTTATGTGTATCAAGTGCATGAAGTGCTTCCTTTTTTCTTTTTTTTCTTCTTCCATCGAGGAATCGCATGCGATCCGTACCACCGTGCCGCGTCGGCAGATTTATCGATCCCATAGATTTCTCGGCTCGATTCTTGCATCGACGGCGAATTCAATCTACCGACTACCGGCCTCGCATACTACGCTCGAATGGTATTCATGCGTTGAAATTGCTCGAAAGTACCATTCCTGTCGGGGCATCTGTCGTTATAATTATTCACGTAGCCGACGGGGAAAAATATTTGTCACGTGACGATCAACGAAGTCTAGATTATTTGATGTCTTGATTTTTAATTTGATCTGTGATTTTCCTATTTCAACATTTGCGCACGCTCAGACGCGGAAAATCTACGAAAATCCGCAGTCGGGTATACGGTGGCTCACAAAAGTATTCAGACACTCTTCATACCTAAATAACTTTTTTATGATTGGACCAAACGTCTTGACTTTTCTTGAGCAATTAGTTGCATTGATTTAATAAATGATATGCAAAATGAATTTTGTAAATATTGGAATTGGTATGAATTACATGACCAATGAAAAAGGAACTTTTTAAATATTTTTTATTGGAGCTACGTACTAAAAATGTTAAAGGCGCATCCGGTAGATCGATGATAATTATACACATTCAGAAAAATTCATTGAAATCGATCGACGTACACACTAGCTGCGTGCCATCGAAAATGGTGAAAATCGCAATTTTTCATGATTCTTGGTCAGTTTCTGGTTAAACTCCATAAATTCTTACATCTTTCTACGCGTGTCATCTTTTCCCGCATCAATCGATTTCATTGAAATTTTCAGCATATGTATAACTAACACAGTTTTAAAAAATGTCTTTTCTACTTTTCCACGTAATTTCTACCAATTAGAATGATTTCAAAATTACTTTTGCACATCATTGAGTAAATGAATGCTTCTAGTTGCTCCAGAAAAGTCAAATCGTTTGTTTCAATTTTTAAAAAGTTATTTAAATTTAAAGAGTGTCCGAATACTTTATTATAAAAGTGTCCGAATATTCCTCTGTAATTGATGATTATTTAAGATATTCGATGGATGTCGACAGTTTAGCTACTGGAAGCCTATTTATATACCCAAAACAAGCTTAATCATCCATTTTTGTAGAATAATACCAAAGGTACATTTAATTATATAATTGCGAGTAAGTTGTCGGTTCATGATTGAAACTGCTATTACAGTTGAAGTTTATTGCTAGCAGCTCACAGATCATAAAACGAAGAACGTTAATTGTTTACAGAACCCTACGGTAATCAGTCTTGTCGGGTACAACTCGTGCATCAACCGCAAACCGTT
>CM052099.1:10043741-10057152 GCA_028453745.1 Agapostemon virescens
TGTTAAGACGCGACAACGTCTTAGCAATACTTTAATTAACGAAGAGGTTTATGGTACGAGCGCCGACGTTCCGCTATTTTTGAGGACCTATTCAAGTGACTGCCAGATGTGCTAGGCAGTATTTATCAAAATTCGAAAGGCACATTTATTAGGGTTGTCCTCGGCGGACACGTTCGCCGCCGAGTCGCCGACTTCATACTCAATAGCAATTGCCGTACCATAAACCTCCAGATGTGCACCACCGGACACGGCGAACGCGCGGCCACCCTCGGGACGATACCTGGGACAGTACCGTCTTGGTGGAAATTAGCGAGCGCGCGACCATCCTCAAGACGGCACCCGAGATGTACCGTCTTGTATAAAAATTCCGTGCTAGGCTCACCCCACCAGTGCAGGGTGGGCGGCTTCCTAAGACCACGCCATAGATTTTTGTGCGAGCTCATTGGTGGTGGACGTTTCCACCCCATCAAAAATTAAGTATAAATACTTGTGCAGCGCGAGGCTCGCGCTGCTGTTTTTACGTTTACGCGATAAGCGCTGTTCGATTCAACCACGCGTTGCGACGCTGGTTAAACACACTTTAAATTCAGAATTACATAGTTACAGGCAACATTTCAACATAGTGTATCGGTCTAGTCAGGAGTGT
Organism: Agapostemon virescens; assembly: GCA_028453745.1. Lineage (NCBI taxonomy): Eukaryota > Metazoa > Arthropoda > Insecta > Hymenoptera > Halictidae > Agapostemon > Agapostemon virescens. The sequence goes on from CM052099.1 coordinate 10,044,388, forward strand.
AAATATATTATTAAAGTCCATAAGTGTAGTTTAAAGCTGTGTACGGTTGTTTCATTACGCCTTTCTTATTACTCGCGACAATATACAATTGTTGTGAGACGGACGTCAGACTACGGTTCGCTATCGCTGCCGAGCCCTGTCAAGACGCCGAACATTTGGTCCTTCGAGCCGGATACAGAGGCACCTGAAGCCCACTGTATTCAAAGTATCAGCTACGCCGATTCGACAAGACTTGGTCAGTAGCTGATTAATATTGTCGGATTCACGCTGGAATTCGACAAGGCGTAACAACGATACCACACAGCCACGAGCAACGTCCATCGTTTGGACCTTCCAACATCTTGTGGACGGAGCAGCCAGCAGGACCACAGCGAAGCCATAGACGAAGCTTCGAGTCAGCAGACGACAACGAGTGGACGACCTGCCGCTGCATCCTTGGTGCATCTTGACCTGCCGAGCGGACACAGCAGCCAACGCCGGACAGGACACATCCCGACAGACCACGGGTGTTGCCGAAGATCAAGCAGCCATCGCATTAAAGTAAAGTCATCATTGGTGAGCGTAATCAGTCAAATTCCTTCTCATTCTCGATTCCGTCAATCCGAATTTAACATGGCAAACGCGGATCAAGTTTTGAAACGGTTAAAAATTACAAGATCCTCGATAAAGGGTCAATTGACGCGCATAGCTTCATCCCTGAACAACGCACCAACGTTGGGTGTTGAAGATTTGAATAGTCGTCTAAAGAAAGTAGAAGAGTTGTATCTCGCTTATCAGAAGGTGCAGTGCAGCATCGAATGTGAGGACGAAGCGTCCGCCCTTGATGCAGAAGACGGGAGTTTTGAAGATAATTATTATGCGGTACACGCGTTAATAAACACGAAACTATCCAACCGTAGAGGGATCGATTGTTCGACGCCTACAAATAGATCGGTCGAATCATCGGTAGTAACAAGGTCCAGTTCTATTTTGCCCAAAATCGAAATTCCACTATATGACGGCAATCCCGTCACTTGGCATAGTTTCCATGACACGTTCAAATCCTTAGTCCACGACAACGATGATTTACCTGCAGTTCAGAAGTTCCATTATTTAAAACATTCGCTTCGCGGGGAGGTAGCGTCGATCATTGCTCCACTTAACGCCTCTGCGGAAAATTATTCTGTCGCGTGGGAACTATTACAAAAGAATTGCGATAGACCACGACAACTGATGCAGTCGCACATAAAGTCATTACACGAGCTACCAGAGTTAACTAGGGAATCGTGCGTAAATTTAAAGGGGCTAGCCGATCAAGCACAGGTACACGTGAAGGCTATTGAAGCATTACAGCAACCCGCAGATATTTACAACGCCATGTTAGTGTACATGGTGAGCGCGAAATTAGACAAGGTTACCCGTAGGGCGTGGGAAAGAACATTGGACAATAAGGAGATGCCATCCTTTAAACAATTGATAGAGTTCATTAACAAGCAGGCTCGCGGTGATGAATTAGAGCGGGACTACGTCAATATAAGGGGGTCAACCCGAGACGGTCGAAACAAAGCCGGCAATCGAAACCATTCGTACGTCGCGGCAACCGACAAGATAGAGAATTGCCCGTTATGTAAAGACACTCACGGGATTTATAGGTGTCCGCGATTTTTAAAAATGACCATACAGGATCGATGGGCAGCGGCCCATAAAGGTAGGCTGTGCGTAAACTGTTTAAAACCGGGCCACAACGCACACGTTTGCTCGCGGAAACCCTGCCGGATTTGTAATCGGAGACATAGTAACTTGTTACATAACCACAATTTGAATAGCGGATTTGATCAAAAAACTATAACAGACGCAGCAGGCCCAAGTACGAAAGGGGCATCCGCGACAGATCTATCCGACACAACACTAATGATCAGGTCAAATTCAGAGGTTTTATTGAGTACGGCTCAATTAATCATACTAGATAAATTTGATAAACCGCACCAGTGCCGCGTACTTCTCGACCAAGGCTCACAGTCTAACTATATGACGAAGAGACTCGCGGAAGAATTACAGCTGCGTAAATTTTCTACGAATATAACGTCCATGGGCCTGAGCAATCGCGTCACCACAGCCAGTTATTACGTGAAGTCTACAATAAAGTCGATAAATAGCGATTTTACAACTAGAGCCCAATTTATAGTCCTGCCCGCGATCACCGGCCAATTACCGTCCCGAATGACCAGCCAGCGCGGATTAGAAATTCCGGACCATTTAAGACTAGCTGACCCAGACTTTTACAAGCCCGGGTCGATCGACATCTTATTAGGTAGCGAGTTATTTTATGAAATGTTACAGTCAGGTAAATGTAAACTACAGGGGGGTAAGATTGTATTGCAAGAAACAAGTTTAGGCTGGCTGGTAACGGGCCGAGCATGGGTGGAACAACCATCTAGACCAGCCAATAGATCTTTTGTAGCGTTAGATACGCAGCTAACGCAGTTTTGGGAAATAGAGGAATTGCCCAGGGCAGATACACGTTCCGTAGAGGAGATAGCTTGCGAAGGGCATTTCGAGAAGTACACAAGACGAAACGAATCGGGCCGTTTCGTAGTTCGATTGCCGTTCAATGAAAAACGCGATGCATTAGGCAGCTCCTATAAATTAGCATTAAAACGATTCTATCTGTTGGAACAAAAACTATGCAAATCCCCGGCTTTGTACGAAGAGTACAAGGCATTTTTAAGAGAGTACGAGGAGCTTGGGCACATGAGCAGCATCACGCTCGACGACCCCAGCAAGGGTTACTATTTACCCCATCACGCGGTGATCAAGACGACAAGCGCCACCACTAAGTTGCGGGTAGTATTTGATGCGTCCGCCAAGACGTCATCAGGTATATCTTTAAACGATACGCTCCTAACGGGTCCAACGATTCAGGATACACTCTGGTGCACACTGATCAAGTTTCGGTCACATATCCTTGTTTTTACCGCCGACATCGAGAAAATGTTCAGGCAAATTTTAGTTGACCAGGAGGATACTTTATATCAAAAAATTCTTTGGCGCGATTCACGCGACAAACAAATCAGGACGTATCGGTTAAACACCGTAACTTATGGTACCGCTTCCGCACCATACTTGGCGGTGCGTTGCCTAAAACAATTAGCGGACGAGGAAGGGAAGAGCTTACCGCTCGCCGCTAGGGCGTTCAAGGAAGATTTCTACGTCGATGACATACTAACGGGAGCACCCGATTTCGAATCAGCAAAACGATTACGAGACGAGACAATACAATTAGCAAAGTTAGGGGGTTTCCACCTACGACAGTGGTCATCCAACGACGTAGATTTACTGCAAGGACTGAATTCTAATACGGACGAGAAGGCTCTCGGTGTAGACCTGGTAAACAACAAGAAGACGTTAGGCATAGTATGGAATCCGTCCGAGGATGATATTATATATAGAATAAAACACGTAGAACGGCAAAGGCGAACTACGAAACGGACGATACTATCAGAAATCGCCCAACTATTTGACCCCCTTGGATTACTCGGGCCGGTTATAATCAAGGCAAAAATAATGATGCAGGAGTTGTGGAAGTTGAAAATTGGTTGGGACGATACCGTTCCACAGAACATTCATGATACATGGTCAAGTTTCAGAAATCAATTACCACTATTAAACCAATTTTCAACGAACCGCAAAATCTTGTCGAAGGACAGCATTGAGTGTCAATTGCATGGGTTCTGCGACGCGAGCGAGTCAGCGTATGGGGCTTGCATTTACATTAGAACACGAGATATACGTAATAAATACCACGTTTCATTATTATGCGCCAAGTCACGAGTAGCCCCGGTCAAAACACAATCACTGCCGCGTTTGGAATTGTGTGCGGCCACTCTATTGACAAATTTAGTTTCCCACGCCTTATCCGCCTTGTCGCACATGAAATTCGACCAGATGAGATTCTGGACAGACTCGACAATAGTTTTACATTGGATAAGAACGCCTCCCCATACGTTACAAACATTTGTAGCCAATAGAGTCAGCGCGATACAAGAAATGACTAAGGCAGACGATTGGCGTCACGTGGCATCACAAGAAAACCCAGCGGATTATATCTCGCGTGGACAAGACCCTTCACAGTTTTTAAAGCAATCAATATGGCTCAAGGGTCCTCAATGGCTATCGCGCGCGGACGAATTCTGGCCTAACGACAGACTAGCGGAAATTAAGATTCCAGAAAGGCGACGTAATATCGCGTTGATAGCAACCACAGTGCAGACCAGCCCCTTCACTCAATTCTCTTCGTGGCGGTTACTATACAGAGTGGTAGCTTACATACTTCGCTTTTACAATAACACGCGAAACAATACAAAACTAACAGGGCAACTCTCACCAAGGGAAATTCAATTAGCACAGGTAAGAATCATTCGGACAGTCCAGGGGGAGACCTTTGCCGGGGAAATTGCCAGCCTAAAACGGGTAACCCAGGTCGACAAGCAAAGTAGGCTATACAATGTAAACCCCTTTGTAGACGAGCAGGGATTATTACGAGTAGGCGGGAGACTGAAGAATGCACCCATTACCTTTGCACAGAAACATCCCATAGCATTGCCCCGCGCACACTTCGTAACGGGATTGATAATAAGGTACGAGCATGAACGACAATTACATGCAGGCACCCAAGCTACGTTAAATGCAGTCCGTCAAATGTATTGGCCAATCGATGGCAAGAACAGTATAAAACGCGTGATAAAGGGATGCATAACATGTTTCAAAGCCAAGCCGAGTTTACCTGTGTATTTGATGGGAGATCTACCCGGTAATAGGGTAAGTCAAGCCCGACCATTCGAGAACGTGGGCATAGACTATTGTGGCCCTTTTTTGATAAAGGAAAAAAGGGATCGGAATCGGTTAAAGGTAAAATCATACGTCGCGGTGTTCGCCTGCTTCGCCACGAAGGCGATACATCTAGAATTAGTAACGGATCTCACGACGGAGGCATGCTTAGGAGCACTACGACGATTCTTCTCGCGAAGAGGAAAGGCAAAACACATATATACGGACAACGCGACGAATTTTATAGGCGCGAAAAATGAAATTTTGGAACTGCAGGCATCACTGAAATCTGAGGATTTCAACGCAGAAATTTCAAGAGCTTTAGCTGATGAAGGGATAAATTGGCATTTCTCCCCACCGAGATCACCGCATTTTGGAGGTCTGTGGGAGGCTGCCGTAAAATCGTTCAAAACTCACCTATACAAAACGATCGGCGACGTGACATTCACATATGAACAGTTTAACACTTTTATAATTCAAATCGAAGCCATATTAAATTCGCGACCCCTAACTCCCATCTCGTCCGATCCAAATGACTTGATTGCGTTAACCCCAGGTCACTTCCTGATAGGGGACGCGCTCACCAATTTGCCAGAGCTTGACTTTTCAGAAACTCAATCCAATAGATTATCGCTGTGGCAACATATTCAAAAATCGAAATTACATTTTTGGAAGAGGTGGCAACGGGAGTATTTGCAACAACTCCACACGCGGAATAAATGGCATGTAGCAAGGAATTGTAAAATAAAGATAGGCACCCTGGTTACGATACAGGAGGAACACCTACCCCCCATGCATTGGAGGTTGGGTAGGATCGTAGCGCTGCATCCTGGCAAGGATGACGTAATCCGTGTAGCCACGGTTCGGACCGCGAACGGAATTTACAAGAGGGGAATTAATAAATTAGCCCCCCTACCGTTAGACGATAATTTAGAATACTAATCATATCGAAAATCCGTGTAAGTCGGCCGAGTGTAGCGTTATATTGTAATTTAGAGTTATATTCTAATCGGTCATATTGTAGTTCAGAGCGTAGTTTAAATCATAAGAGCCCCGCGCCCTCGCCTTTAAGCACACGTCGTACACAAACTATGTCCCAGCGAGGGCTGCGCTATGTAACAATAGCTTTAAGAGTAGAGTATTCACATATTCAGTTTCGAACAAGGTTGTTCAAGGCCGGCGGGATGTTAAGACGCGACAACGTCTTAGCAATACTTTAATTAACGAAGAGGTTTATGGTACGAGCGCCGACGTTCCGCTATTTTTGAGGACCTATTCAAGTGACTGCCAGATGTGCTAGGCAGTATTTATCAAAATTCGAAAGGCACATTTATTAGGGTTGTCCTCGGCGGACACGTTCGCCGCCGAGTCGCCGACTTCATACTCAATAGCAATTGCCGTACCATAAACCTCCAGATGTGCACCACCGGACACGGCGAACGCGCGGCCACCCTCGGGACGATACCTGGGACAGTACCGTCTTGGTGGAAATTAGCGAGCGCGCGACCATCCTCAAGACGGCACCCGAGATGTACCGTCTTGTATAAAAATTCCGTGCTAGGCTCACCCCACCAGTGCAGGGTGGGCGGCTTCCTAAGACCACGCCATAGATTTTTGTGCGAGCTCATTGGTGGTGGACGTTTCCACCCCATCAAAAATTAAGTATAAATACTTGTGCAGCGCGAGGCTCGCGCTGCTGTTTTTACGTTTACGCGATAAGCGCTGTTCGATTCAACCACGCGTTGCGACGCTGGTTAAACACACTTTAAATTCAGAATTACATAGTTACAGGCAACATTTCAACATAGTGTATCGGTCTAGTCAGGAGTGTAAATATATTATTAAAGTCCATAAGTGTAGTTTAAAGCTGTGTACGGTTGTTTCATTACGCCTTTCTTATTACTCGCGACAATATACAATTGTTGTGAGACGGACGTCAGACTACGGTTCGCTATCGCTGCCGAGCCCTGTCAAGACGCCGAACACCGTTAACTAGAGTATCTTAAGCACCTTCTCCATTCCTAACAGAAACATTAGTGAAAAATCTGATTCGATTTAGACGGTGAACTTTTCGAGAGAGTATTCAAAAATAATTCTCGTCACGAAGCATTCTCCATTTATTCATCGACGCGGCGTTTCCAGGTTGATTTACCAGCTCCGATCCTCCTTATACAACCTTCGCACTGTAAAATATTCCTTCCACTCGGTCCCAGCCAATCGAAAGCTCCAGTATAATATCCAATGAGGAACGAACGATCATTAAATCACGTTCCCGGTCCTGTGACGTTGGCAAAAAAAGGCGAAAGAGAAAGGATAAAGAGCTAGAGCGGTGGGTGGGGAGGGGTTTAGAAGCGTGTAAGGGTGTAGGATAGGTAAGCGGGTGGTTCATCCTTGGGCAAAGTGATTTCTCAAATTCTCCTGAAGGAGGATGATCGCGGGCGCCACGTAAGCGAGCCAGCGGCAACACGGCCAGATATTTACGAGGGCGAAATGGCTGGTTTGCAAGTAAAATCGTCTCTGGAGGCAGCCGGGGCTCTCTCGCGGCCGCGTTGCGCCGCTGACAACGTTTGGCTTGATGTCGGCCGAGGGTGGATAGGTTATAATTGGTTTTATCTGACTATGGCGGCGAAGGTGGCCGTAATGGAAACGATAGGCTAGCACGCGAGCCTAAGCTCCGCCGCGCTACTTCAGCCGAAAGGAACGAACCCCTAACGCGGCTGTTCGCTGCGGCGAGGAACGACGAGGAGCGGCGATCGTGGCGAGCCGCAGCAGCAGCAACAGCAACCTTTGGCAGCCAGTTGGTCTGCACGATATTACTATTTGCACAAAATTACCACCCGTAGATTGCTGTACTTATGAACACCACTGCACCCACCCAGCCACCCCTCGGCTCAACCCTTCGACCGTTTCGGTCTCGATCGGCCCACGTACCGGCGTTCTTGCGAATAATCGCGTGCGTGATTCCGTGAACACGACTACCACGTCCACGAAGCCCCCGGATTTACTCCATTGCTTCTTCGCCAACTTCTTTGCTCGTATTTCCTTTAATTCTCGGTGCTTCTTTGTATCTCCCGACACGCTGATTGCCATCCAGCTGGCGTGATCGCGTTTAACCGCATTCGCAAATTGATTTCTGCATGCCGCCGATTTTTAACTGATCGTACTATCGGGCATGACTTTGCTAAGAATCGATTTTCGCGAATTGATTTCGTTCGTAATCGTTGGGCAATCGCTGGAAACGAACTTTGTTGAAATCTGTACGATCCGAAACGGTTGAAGAAATAATACCCTCGTTAGGCGTGCAAATACTTTGCGCTTTTTGTTATTAGGTCGTCTCGCGAGTTCGTGCCGCGAAATTGTTTATACCGTTCGCAGAATTTAATGATAAACTATAGACGTTTTGTAATGACGGTATAACGTCGTTGCCATCGTTGCGTGCGTATCGCTTTCATCTCGAGTAACCAGCAACCAGTTACCAGATCCGGAGAATTCTAAATAGTGGAGAAAACGCTGCAGTTAGAACCTGAGTGACGTCATGGAGCTATAGTGTAGTGTAATCGCAAACGCAAAAAGAACTAGCACCAAGATACCGTTCTTTTATAATACAAAAAAGAAATAAAATAAAATAAAGATGAAAGATGGCGGATACTTATTTGTACTCCCTCTAACATTAAAGCTTGCGTGAGTTAGTGAATGTGGTAGCTCTACCTCCTGTGTTCACTAATAGAGGGACAACAGGACGACTTTCTCGCTAGTACCTGATCCGCCTGTGACTCATATATGAACCGTTTATTTTGAATGTGGCCTAAGTCCATTTATACTTAAATTGAGATACTTAAGGGTTTGTATTTAAATAAAATTAAAAATGTACGTATAAGATACCAATGTGTCATACTGCTTAAGTTTATCTAAAAGAATTAGATTTACAGTTCCTATTAAAATAATAGCAATTCTTAAGTGATTAATATACTCTATATACTTTATAATACTTTCAAAGTAAACAACCAGATTCATTATAAAATTTGAAAGGTTCCAAGTCCTTCGACATAATTTAAAAACTTCAAATTGATGAAACAATACTTAAATTATTTTATATACAAACAAATATCAAATTTTATAACAAAGAAATAAAACAATAATCTATCCTGAACAGGGTTGGGTTCATAACATTAAATAACAGGAAATGTTACTTTGATATGAACGAATATCGCCACTATCTAATGAGATCAGTAAACGTCTGAACATTTGGACATTTTGATAAATGTTTAGAGATCAGTTTATACGAAAACAGAATAATTATCTGGACGTATTTGTTACTTCCAGCTGTGCGTCATTTATTACTTTCGTATTGAAATTCATAAGGTCACGAATACTTTATGAAACGCACGCGTGCTCGTTATTATTCCCCAATTGCGCTGTTTCTGTTTAACATGCGAGGATATATCCAGTTTAAACAATATTACCATTCTGTTAATGAGAAGTTAGAGTATACTCGTTGAATAGCAAATTTTTACGAAAACTTTCCCATAATAAAGTCTCGCGTAAATGAATTTTTACTGTATATGGAAATGAGAGTCGTTCCGGGTAAATAGAAATTGTTATACTGTTCGGTGAATGTCGTTATTGCACGAGGTAGTTGAGTATGGTTTTGGTTAGTTGGGAATCGGTAAAAAGTACCACAGCATTTTCTTAACGTTTAACAGAGTATTGTGTATAGGACTTTTTAATATTTTCATTGTTAAGGTGTCCTCAAAATAATTTTACTTTCAGTTATTGTATAAGGAAGTTTTTTTACAAAACCAGACGCAGAAATAATGATTTATAGAAAAATCTATTATGAAATAGCATGAACGTTTGTACTCGAATATTTTACAGTTATCTTGTACAAAATTAAGAATTCTTGTAGATTGATATGTTATCTATATTTATATATTTTATGAATCGACACGAATTAAAGTAATCCATGAACATCGATTGATGATGAAATTGATGTACGTTAATTTATATTTTTCATTCGGCAATCAGATTATTAGTTCGACTAGAGAATGGAACGATATAAAATGGTATGTCGTCAATATACTTTCTTTAGGCCCAAATAACTTTTTTAAGACTGTACCAAACCTCTTGACCAATTAGATGCATTGATTTACTAAATGGTATGCGAAAACGATTTTGAAAAAGTTGCAATTGGTATGAATTACAAGAAAAATAAAAGAGGAACTTTTTAAATATTTTTTGCTTGAGCCATGTACGAAAAATTTGTATAATATGCAGAAAAATTCATTGAAATTGATCGACGTGCGCACGAGCCATCGAAAATGGTGAAAATTAAAATTTTTTACGATTCTTGGACAGTTTCTGCTTAAACTCTAAAAATTCTTCTATCTATCGCGTCAATCAATTTCGATGAAATTTTCAGCATGCGTATAACTAACACAGTTCTGCAAAACGCATATTTTAAATTTTCGAGTTGAAATAACAGTGTTTTTAAAAATATCTTTTTTGTCTTTTTCATGTAGTTTCTACCAATGAATTTCAAAATTATTTTTCTACATCATTTAGGTAATCAATGCTTCTGGTTGTTTTAAAAACAGTCAAAACGTTTGGTTCAATTTTTAAAAAGGTTATTTAGATTCAAAGAGTGTCCGAATACTTCTGCAAACCACTGTATGTGAATCAAGAATAGAACGACGGTTTAATCGCTTTGGTTTCGTTGCGTTTCACGAATGTATGCCCAGATATTCTCTGAAACATCCGAACTAATCTACATATTATCAAACTCCGCGACACACCAAGGTACAAATTGAATGATCCAAGGCCTGTGGAACTTGCGATGGGACATATCTCTGGGTTTCTCCGCTGCCTAAAATTCACTTAGTACGCCGAACCGTCGAAAGACAATTTCAACCCGCAAAGGACTCACTTAGCATACTGCTCTAGAGCAACGCACATGCGAATGATTTGCCTGACAACGCGAAGATTGCGTCCCCAGAAAGAAAGTTATTTGAACAATCGTCGTTTATACCAAATCTGCTGACATTACCATTCGAGTTGCGGTGAGATTTTTGTACCAAGCAAAATTTTTATTCCGTTCAAAGTATCTTAGAAAATTGTCTTACTTCGACCCAGGAAATAAAGAATGTTCAATCTTCGATCAAAGATTGTTCTTACGTTCACAGTTTTGCAATTATCGAACAATAGTACACTGAAACATTAAACAATTATTATTTATCAATAATAGACATTAAACAAGTTTTATACAACTTCTATATTTCTTGCTACTCGAACAAACAAAATTTCATGCGGAAAAATAACTTTATACCGCCAGGAACTTTGAATTTACTTCAGAAGATTAGCACGCGAGCACGAACTTCCTAGTTAGAAACTTACGAAGAAATAAGTCATTTTATTCAGAACTTCGGCTAACTAGCTAGAAGATTGGTAAAATATCGGTAGATCGCCATTTCTCTAATCTCGACGATTTCGCGAAATCAATATGCAGAATCGGTTTCAAATAAAGGTGCAAGTTCCAAATCTGAACTCACTTGTATCACTGTATTCTCTATACCAGAGCCGGTCAAATGACCGGTTTTAAATCTTTTTCCTTTACAATTATTCAAGTTATAAAATTTCTTTCATAGTTATCGATTCAATACATTTCTGTGTTCGTTTATATATTGTAATAAAAATGGTACAAAATCTACATAAATTAAATCTTGTCATTTTTATCAGACAATATAGATATAGGGTTATAAATAAAATTTAAATTTCATCTTGACATATAATCCAAAACATTACAATTTTTACTCCTTGAGACGATGTAATTTTTCATTATAGTTATAGTGTTGTACTAGAGTTATAGTTATAGCTATAGGTAGGTATATAGTTAAAGATGAAATTTAAATTTCACCTTGATATATAATCCAAAAGTATTACAATAATTTTAACTCCTCGAGAAAATGTAATATTTCATTTTCGACTAAATAAAATGTTAAGAAAGCACGACACGTTATACAGGACAATAAAATTTTGTTGTGCTCCGCCATACAATTTTACGAGTACTGAAACAACGAATTTTGTAGTTTTCGGGAAAAGTAATTAGAAGTACAGGTTATAACAAATTTCTTGTGTCCGGTAAATGTTAATCAAAACGTCGGATCAAAACTTAGTCCATATTTCCATATTATATTTTAACACAATTGGACGATACAGAAAAAAAGGTTAATAATCGATTGTTGGTCGCAAGTAATGCAAAATAAGTGAGAAAATACCTTTAAATTAGCAAAAATCTGCCGAGTGATCGTTATGTATCCGGCACCCCTTTACCCTACATCTCTAAACAGGTTAAATTTGCATGCGAACTGCATTCGAAACACGACTGACCTATCGGATCTAAATTAGGGTTGGAAGAGATAATGCTCGACTGACTGGGAAACGTGATGGATGGCGCCTTTGTCCATCGGCCCGTCCAAGAAGTAGGTCTTCCCGTGTTCATTCTGCATTCCCGATCCCATCCATCATGAAAAAAGAAAGTATCGGAGACGTCTTCGTCTCGTATGAATATTCAAAGGACTGCGAAACAAAGGACTGTTCGAGAGGAGCAAGACTCGGCGCCGTAGGCCCTTAATCCTTTGCAACCCATTCTACGATCGCCGCTACCAGCGTTCAACTTTCATTTTATTTCGATTGCAGACCCTACTTAAACATCGAGTACCTTGCAAAAGTGGGCGAACCTGGTCGCTGTAAAAAAAAGAAACTAGGTTATCCGACTGAAACAAAGCGCTTAGAACAGCAGTGTTATCCTTGTTCCACTCTGAAAATATTCCGTTTCAAGGTCGTTCAACGTTTCGCTTACCGACGGATGGATCGGGCATGATAAAATTGATAAAGTCGTTTTCATTAACCACTTGCGATATTACGACGAGTCTAACTTGTCTTGAAGATTTTAAATAAAATCTA
>CM052099.1:10062152-10250358 GCA_028453745.1 Agapostemon virescens
CAACCTTCGATTTTTTTGTGATGCTCCCTTTGAGATTTTTAAGGTTCCGCCAACGGCATGATCAAGCCAGATATTCATAGTTTACTTGAGAATTTTTTCAAAATGGTATCATTAAGGGTGCTCTTTAAGTTTGCCCTAATGTTGGACCCAGAGATCTGGGGGGTTGTCGTCAGTTTGGACATTGAGGCATGCCCTTTTCCAATATGGCATTTTCCGGGAACCACGAAGGGCTGAATACCTTGCATAATATCTAGAGAAGAGATTTCTGTGCCAAAAATGACATTCGCAATCGAATTGCGAAAATGGCGCCTCGAAGCGTCACGCCTAACATTGAGATCAACGTTTTCGAGTTGGAAAATCGTCGTAAAAGATTAGAAGAGTCGCTTAACTCTTATGATAAGGTTCAACTTAGTATTGAAATAGAAGATGAAGTTTCCGACCATAATTTAGAGCGTGATACGTTTGAAAAACAATTGTATACAGCAGAAGCTTGAATAGACAGCAAATTAAATAGCAGCAGAGATGCTGATTGTACAACCTCTATGAATAAATTATTAGATGCCTTAATGCTAGCAAAAACAAATTCCATTTTACCCAAAATTGAGATTCAGCCATACAACAGTAATCCTGCCACTTGGCATAGTTTTTACGACACGTTTAAATCGGTGATTCATGAAAATGATGAATTGCATACGGAGTGCGCATATTTATTAACCCCTTAACCCTTAATTGATAAAAAAATTAATTTTTTTATGTAAAAAACACAATTTAGAACATTATCTTGGCAAAAAAATTAAAAAATACAAAAATAATCAAAATTTTCTTTTGGTGGAGAATTTTGTTCCGTCGAAAAAGCTATATTTTATTCTTGAATAAATAAGTGTTATAGCTTACAATCCCATATAAATGATAAATATCAATAAAACCATTTTTTTTCTTTGCTTTCACATTGTTATTTTCAATGCTCGATTATATTCGAGTGTGAAAAATTATAGCAGCATAAAATACAACGCCACTCGAATTATCTCGAGTGTGTACAGTTTGGCCTGTTTAGCGTGCTCGAATTAACTCGAGCGTACAAGTTAAGGGGTTAAAGTTCACAAGTTTCGCATCAAAGTTCATCCACAGATCATTCTGATTATCGCTTTTCCTTTTCCTCACACCACCCTACAATTGCGTTCTATTTTTCTACTCAACGAGAATACTTTAATTTTCCGAAAAGAACGGTAGATACTTATTCGAGTATCGAATATATCCGCGTAATAATGTTCCGCGCGAAGAGTTGTAGCGGATTTTGTTAAACTCCCGATTTATGAATTTGTAGTCGCCCATCTGGATTATCTGCGCGCATGTACATACCATCGACCATGGGTCGTTCCTATGGTGTGAGGGTCCAAGGACACCATCCGTCGTCGTTTCCGGTCCTATCTCGCCAAGGAAATCGATCCGCTCGAGCCACGCGTCGTAAATCTATGCGTGTACCCTCTCTCGCTCGCGAAATCGTTGTCGGTGTGCTTGCATTTTTACACTCTGCCGACGTATTAATATTCAAGGCAGGTCTAACGGTTATTTTGTGCCTCGTTTTTATATTCTGTAGAATCCGACAGGGAATATTCAATATATTATTGCTGGGAGTCGAGCTACCACCGCCGGTGCCTGCCTGTCTCAATATTTTATTGAAATATATATCGCAATATCGCCGAGCAATGCGTGCAGACAGGGGAGGAATTCGGATGTGTTGTGCGGGAATCGTTTCGGTTCACGTGACAACATCCAGATTTCTTCGTAGACGTTGCACGTGAAAGTTCTACATTTTTTATTGCTCCTTTACGTGCACTGCATATTTCTGAACGAATTGATTAAAATTAATCGAAATTTTCTTTGCAGTACATTTTAATTTTCCTAATTCTCTGTTACGAAATTCATTGGAAAAATGTTAAAACGAATATAGATCAAAGATTAAATAGAATGTTATTTCGGTTTAACACGTTAACTGCCCAACCAACGACCTCAAAAAATGCCATAAAATCAAAATAATTTATTCAAAGAAGCAACAATTGAAAACTTAAAATGTACGGCACAAAGTTATCGTTCAACCTTCTTCTATTCTCCATACCTCAACTAAATTTAGCAGAATGGATATATTAATGTAAAAATTTATTTTTAAACGTGGATGAACAATTCTGCCACCCATATATGGGTGACATGGCAGTCAAAGTGTTAAAGAAAATTAGGGAAACGCATGTTTAATAGATTCTACTCAAAATCTTCAGTCTGACTCGTTGTTGT
Organism: Agapostemon virescens; assembly: GCA_028453745.1. Taxonomy (NCBI): domain Eukaryota; kingdom Metazoa; phylum Arthropoda; class Insecta; order Hymenoptera; family Halictidae; genus Agapostemon; species Agapostemon virescens. The sequence goes on from CM052099.1 coordinate 10,064,442, forward strand.
AGGGGTTAAAAACAGGGAAGCGCGTGAACCCCGCGATACCAATTATGCGCGCAATAAATAATTTCTAATAAATTGGGACGCGGTATTTTCCACGATTACGATATACTCGGCACAATGGAAAAACTAGTAGATCATGGTGGTGATTATGTGTCACGTGGGCATAAAATTCGCGGGAAAATTTATGACGGAGTCTTGCGAGCTGTGCGCCATCGCGGCGCAGCCCATTTCCCATGAATTTCCCCGGTTCTGCACGCACGCGACACCCTTTCCCGACGCGCACGCAGCACGGGAAACGCCGAAATGGCAGTATGCTAAAAAACGCTGACACTGACAACTAAAATCCGAGCGCACGATGGTGTCTCGCTGCCTCCGCCTCGCTCACCCCGTATCGTCTCCCATTCTCTTCGTACTGTCTATCTTTCTCACGTGAACGAGTCGCAACTACGTGTTCCGCGTTCTACGAGGCCAGCAACCCCTCTTCTTCAACCACCATCCCTTCCGCGTGACACCTAACCTTCTATTTCGAAAGGTTCCTGTTGCTCGCATTTTCCTCCGACTTTTCTTCTAACGACCGTCAGACACTGCCTGGCTTGCTCCCCCTTTACGGTGGCGTTCGTTAGGGATGCTCCAGGAAAATCTAACTTCTTATGGTCTAAAGGTTTTCCTACGGATCAATTCAAGCGGCTTCCGTTTTAACGTATATATTTGTGGAAATACGTATAATTAACGCTTTGACTGCCACGTTGGTCATATATAATCGGTCACAATTTCTCCTGTGACGCCACGGTGGTCATTGGTGACCGAAGCGCTTGCCTTTTTACAAGTGTAAAAATTGAATGTAAATTGATGATTACAGCATTTTTAATATAACTAATAGATAGAAGACACTTTGTAATAAAAAGGTGCCCCATTGAACAATTAACACTTCAACTGCCGAACTAACAGTCTCAAAAATTCCACAAAATTAAAGTAATTTATATAATGAAGCAACGATTGATAATCTAGAACGTATGACACAAAGTTATCTTTCAACATTTTTATATTCTCCAGATATAAAATAAATGGAGTGCAACGAGTATATTAACGTACAAATTTATTTTCAAACATGGACAGATAATTCTGTCACCCATATATGGGTGACGTGGCAGTCAAAGTGTTAAAAATTTTTATTAGAACATCAATGAAAAAGATATTAGAAGAACTCTTGCATGTAACGGTGCAGTGTGTGAAAACACTTTAAACATAAATGTGTTTCATGTATGCAATCTAAACAGTGGATGGTCACCTTTTTCGTTCGATTTTTAGCAATTTTTTGAAAGACGGCTATTTTTCAAACTTTTGTATTCGAGTCCGTATTGAAAATTTAAAATATTTGTAAAGATAATACTATAGAGAAATTTTAAAAAGGTTTCGAGAAATTAATTTATGACTAATACGAATGTGATTTAAAAACAGTCAAATAAGTTTCTTAAAACGAATGTCTAAAAGCCACAGCTTTTGCAGATAATTAAGTACGCGTAACTTCACAGAGCACTGCTTTTATTACAAATAATTTATAGCAAGCAGTAATAGTTTTTACAATATGTATAACCCACTACTCATCGGAAATTTAACTGTTTCTGAGCGCATCAATGTTGCACATGATCCTAATACAGTATTTAACCTTTCAATAGCCCTAATTCTTTCACAAGCAAATTCTCTAATCTTCAGTGTTCGTATTATAAAATCGGTACAATAATCAGTAGCACAGAACACTTTGAATCTTTGCATCCGTAGGTATTTTAATGAAACTGGATCACGACTGTAAAGATACATCGACAGAAAATTATTTAGTAACTTTTTAAAAATACGAGATGACCGACAACTGCTGGTACAATCGTAAATGTAATGATTCTACATTTAAAAAATATGACGAAATAGATACACATACGTAAAACCGTGACAGTGAAAGAGTATTGATCAATTTTTACAAACTCTTGTACACATTCCGAAGCTACGATGGTTTAGTCGAGCAAGGGAGACCCCAGCGTGACGTTTAGTATTCCCAAAAACAGTGTGCCCTCGCAGGCTTAATATATAAAGTTGTTTGTGCAAATCATACGTCATACATGCACAGTCGGATACGAATTGCCAAACAGAAGGATCCATCGCCTCTAAATACAGATTCCGGTACGGCGCGACGTACAGATTAACAGCAAACACCGTCGTCGTCGTCGTCGTCGTTTGCAAAACATTAATCCTGAATCGAAAACTGAACAAAACCATGCCCTACCGCCCCCGACTCTAGGGTAAAGCTGTCCATGGCGAAATTTATTTTATGCATTTTTATGACTCTCGAAAAAAATATGGATATTTGTACACGAACAGTCCCTGGGGAGCGAAAACTAGTGGACGACGCGTTTGAAACAGTGCGGGCACATTCGACGCTCGTTCGAATCAAAATCCTTTCGAACGCGTTCTTTCCCGGAATAAAAATTTCACGTTGTGACGTAAACATTATTTCACCGTCTAATACTAATTTCTGTACCTATCGCAACAACAATCAATTTTAAAAAAAGAACGTGAATAAAATTATATGTATTCGTTGGCTACGTAAGAGCTACATTTTAATTTCAAGTACTGGATTGCAATTTATTCGATTGATTTTAATAAACAAATATACTCTTTGATTTTTCATTTGAAACCGGAATTTGCCCATACGTGGCGCTAGCTGTCAATGCAGTTACCGTCAAACCGCGTCATTGACGCCATTTTCTTGTTTCGGCAAAGATTTTCAACTCGCAATCATAAAAGTTTCATAGAACAGCATAGTTTTTAACGTTAGAATTACCAAACAAGTCATTTTGGCTGGTCCCTAATTTGTTATTTCGCAATTATTGAAGTTATACAAATGTTTTACAATAAACATTGTATGAAGTTTTAATAGATGCAGTCTCGTTATTATTACAAAGCAATGTATATTGGTGGATTTATTGTTCGGTAGATCTAGTGTTAATAGCGTTGAACATGTCGAATTTTGTGTCTGGAAGGTACGATCAGCTGACAGCATTTATTTTCTGTTACCATTTGAAGAAAACTGCTGTAGAATCACATCGAATGCTTGTCAAAGCTTAATAAACTTTATATTCAAGAAAGGAAATGAACCATGTACAATTTTAACTATTTTAGGTTAAAAGGAAATGTTTCGATTTTGGAATTAAAATTGTTTGGAGTGCAAAGGGTTAAATTGCATTATGTAGGTGACCCATTGATGTATCTTTGGCGGCTGTTGAAAATAGTGTGGAGAGACAGAGAAAGAAAAGATAAAAAAGAAGGGAGAGCGTTTCAGGAGGCGGATCAGGTACTAGCGAGAAAGTCTCGTTCTACTGTCCCTCTGTCGGTGAGCGCAGGAGATACAGCCGCCACATATCCTTTTTCAGAAAAACTAAAAAGTAGTTTGGTCACGAGTAACCAGAGGTGGCTTTACTTGTTCCTAATTAGTCTCAGAAACATTCTGATTTCATATCTACATACCTGGTAATAGTTCGTAAATATATTCTGAAATGGCTGCCAACAGTTTAACCCGTTCCTACATTATGACTCTTCAGACTCGTATCGAAAATTTAAAAAAAAAGGCTAACAAACGTATATGCGATGCCTTTCTTTTTAGACGACATGCAATGTTATTCTTCTTTCAGCGTTGAAGTAAAATGCATCCGTGCAAGAAATATTAATTTTCTTTTTTCTTCTATAACATTTCCTGCGATGAAGACGTTATAATAACAGTTGAATACTCGAGAATAGAAAAATGAAAGAACTTGCAACGGAAAAGGAATATCCAATTTCGTGGACATGCAACTTACAGTAGTGCCTTGGCGAATCTATTCGACATGTCTAATGAATGTTTGACACGTCCCATTCGAATGCCATCGACCACCGACGGTCCACGTTGTTGCATCTATTATGCATGCGTGTAGGTTGGTATGTGCATGTCTGATCCGTCTTACAATATTTACAAGCAGTCTGAGAACGTTTTTGCAAATTGAATTAGAAGCCTGATGAAGAACTAGCGACGGAATAGAGACGATTCTTTTGATAAATGTTTCTTTTACCTACGAACTTATGTTATTCTTATTCATTAAATTATTTTGGTTTTATAACTGCTATCATCCGGTTCTACGGTTTCTATCAGGAAATATAACAAGAAAATAACATTTTCAGTTCCTGAATCTAATACGCGAACCAACGCATTTTAGAAAAATATTGGGTCAATATAATCTTGCATTATAAACTGTTTAAAACATAAAATTTCGCATTTGTTGAGTTTATCGTCTATTATTCCTCAACTATATGAAAAAAATTTAACCATACTTTAATTTAAACGTTAATTTGTCGTTAATCGTGCATTTATTCAAAATATAAAGTTCATAATGCAAGATTATATCGGTGTCCGAATATTCTTGTGACAGACTGTATCTCAGAACATGCCTAACAAAATTGATGAAGAGGCATCCGCATGACCGGTCGCTCTCGTTGCAGAAAGAAGGGATCATCGTGCGTAACAAAGGAAAGAGATGCTGCGCCAAGGTAGCAAATGGGATTAATGACTGAACATGACGAACATCCGTCTAACAGCGGACGCCGCTTGCGTAAGATCGGGTTACCCGTCGTGCTCGCGGGTAATTTATACAGGTGGACGCCATGTTTGCACGGCACGATTAATACTTCCGCGTCCGAAATTGTTACCAGACGTAACGACGCATCGCTCTGTTGATGTGCAAGCACGGCGGTAATACGTTCCCGGCAATGTAAATAATTCGCCGCTCATTAGTGTAAATGTGCTTCGCACTAAACGCTTCTACGAATTCGGTGCTTTATGTTTGCGAACAATCGTGTCGCGACGGCAATCGATATTGTCTGCCCGAAAGCGCGGCGCCGTTTAAGGCCGTATAAATTAGCGCTGAACACATTTTGGCGGCTGCTGAAAGTGTGGTGGAGAGAGAAACAACAGGAAAGAAGGAAGGGGAAGCATTTCGGCAGGGTACGCTAGTCAGGCTTACTGACGAGTCATTTAGTGGACCCTGCCTTAGACGCTTGGTACTGGAAGGCGGTTAACACTAGAATTACCGAACAATAAATCCAATGATATACGTTGCTTTGTAATAGTAATCAGACTGCGTCTATCAAAACTTCCTACAATTCTTATTATAAGGTATACCTTATTAAAGAAATACATTTGAAAATTTCTGATGAAAATATTTTTATAACTTCAATAATTGTGAAAGAAAACCTAGGGACCAGTCAAAATGACTGGTTTGGTAGTTCTAGTGTTAAGGACGGTATTGTATATGAACTGGAGGCGAATCAGGAACTAGCGAGAAAGTCTCGGTTCTTCTGTCCCTCTGTTGGTGAAGGTAGGAGGTACAGCCGCCACAATATAAACCTCCATGATGACTGTCGCATTGCAACAATAATTAATTAATAATTCAAATCAAATATTTATGCATCACGAAAAGTGTATAATTTTTAGTTTGCATGCAACTATTAGGAGAGTCGCTTTAAAAATACGATTATAAACACGGTTGCTCAGTAGTGAAAGAAACATTCAAATGAAGGAGAAGGCGACTTATTGGACGAGACTACGGTGCATTCACTTTTCTCGTAGCTTGTTTCTGAACTCTTGGCTCACTAAAATTGCCATTGGCTCAAACACTGTTCATCGGTGGGTCTCCGAAAAATCCTGAGGATCGAAGCCGAAGAGTGTCTTGTTCGCGACGAGTAGCTGGCAGAGGGAGGTGGTATTTCAGCAGCTTCCGTCAGATTCATGGGAGACGTAGACGTCGCGCCAAAAGAGAAGTCGAGCGTTCTATTCGACGGCGTCGGGTTGCAGGTTTCGCCTCTCGTCTCCGTCGAACGGCCGAAAGGAAGAAAGGCAAACAGAGAATGGCGGCTGACAAGAAACGGGGACAAGCGAAAGGGGGCGGGGCAGGAACGACGGATTCGAAAAAGAATTTGCAAGGAGCGCGTTGCTCGCATACCGTGTACTCGACAAACGCCCGGTTTACGCTACCCTCGCGAGTTATCTCGCAGCTTTCGAAACGGGAGCCTCGCGTCGAGAATCTACCTAAGTATTTCATGCCCCTACCCCCCTTCGGCACGATACACCGGGATCGGCTGTGCCCGAAATCAGAGATTTCGCCGGAGGAATTTAGCGAACTCGTTAGAGAGGATCTCTTGAACCTCGAGCTTTCACGGCATTCTAACCGGGAAATTGTAGATTTTTGGTGATCCTGCAAATGTTGCAGCAGCAGACAGGAAAAGAGGCGAATTCAAATGTGAACGTAGGTCGAGAACATGGAATAAAATTTTCTTCCCTATGGTCTCGTTTCTTTTTCGAGAAAATCGAATTTCGAAGAGTCGCCGAGTAGGGTAGGCGAGCCAATTACTGTTACCGAATATTGGAAGTTTACTCCAGTAAAAGTAACTCTAGTTTCTCCTATCTGTCGGCTGTATCCGCCTGCATTCGTTTTATCCGTGTACAAGCATTCTTTGAAAACATTATCGATAAAGATGACGTATTTTATCCATGCGGCGTGGCAAAATGAATTACGCGCGTACCCGCCAAGATGTCTCCCACCGCCATTCGAGGTTGTGGTCGTCGGTGGTCAGCAGAACCACCTCCTGGAGTTGATGGAATCATTGTTTCCTGAGTATAATGTGGCGACAAAATGATCGTTAACGATCTAAACGTATCGGTGAATAAATATTCTCAACGAAACTTAGCATCGACGAAAGCAACTTAGCATTCTCGGTGAAATACTTGACGACGAGGTCAGAGTAATCCGTCGGTGTTCTGTTCGGTTTATTTCGACCATGTTTATTAGTACACAAATAGACGTAACCCTTTGCGGTCGGCGACTTTTTCAGTCGAACGAGGTGGCAGGTCAGAGCGATTTTCGTGAATGTCAATTGGTGGACTAATGTTTTCAAATATCGCAAGTGATTAAGCGGCTGTTCGCTTCTCTGCTATTTAGTGACTTTATATAAAATATACGAATTTATTAAACAAATTTATAAACCCCAAAAAACAGTTTACGCCACCATTTCAGCGATAAAAAACAGTTACTGCCACGCATCGAGTTACCGTAGCAAACCAAGTGGTGAGTGAGAGTCACCTCTCGAGTGCAAAGGGTTAATAAGGAGCTGAACCGTGACTTGACAAGTTTCAGAATAATTCCTTCTGTTTCATAGAAAGTTGGCGACTGTGCGGCGACGCTTCGCTTGTCGGCCGAGCAAAAATTTCGGCGAATGTAGCACGCGAAGCGTTGCGATCCGGTCGGCTCGCCGCCCTGCAAAACTTAGGCGAGTTTATAACGGTCGTTTGGGTCCGCGGTGACGAGGTGAATCTAAAACTTTCCCACCGAACGTACCTACCTACGTAAACCGTCTGTGGAATGATAGCAGCCCGCCCTCGCCGTCGAAATTTTACTACCGGTCGGGGTTACGCTTTGCCCAAGTAGAGGCGGCCGCCTGGAGCAGCGCTTCCCCTTGAAAGGTGTGCTTTCAGAGAGAAAGAGAGAGAGACAGAGGGAGAGAGATATAGAGAGAGAAAGAGAGAGCAATCCGGCACCTTGCCCGACGAACTGTTACTTAAGGAGATGCAGCATGCGGCTCCGTCACGGACGGCGAGAGAGACAACCGAAGCGTCGTCGTCAGCGCCGCGTCCGAGGAACAGAAGGACCCCGCCATCATTACAATTCATGCATAAGCTTCCATCTCCATAAAGGAGCCACCGGTGTCATCTCAGTGGGTACTCATGTTTCATGAGGCTTACCCGCGCTACTAAGCTGGCGGCGACCCACATACTATGCGGGCTAGAACAACGCCTTGCCTAAATAACTTCGACGAGCCAACCCTTCTTCGTTTTCCATCTTAACCGAGGTAAGAGAGGCCATCGCTCCTTCCACCCTTCCCATTGGCTGTCCTGCCCTTCGTTTCTCTCTTTCTCACCTACCCTATCTTTCTATGTGATCGCGCCGAATGGTGATGATGCGATACTTGTTCGGGATGGGTTACTAGTGAAATGGATCTGATCACCAGGATTAACTTTGTAGAAAACGAGTGGAACAAAACTTTATTTACAATATGTGAACTTTAGTGGACTGTATAATGATAGGTGAGACTTAGCGCGATTTGAAATATTACAAGAGTATTCTTGTCTAAAACCGTAAGATCTGAACCGTAATTCAGTGCCGTTAGAGAAGTGTATGACTTCGGTAACGTTTGTTAATCTTGCTAATCTTGCTAATCTGACGCGCGCTTGCCGAACACCGGTATTTAAGTTCAATCGTCAAATGGGTGTGACTAGACTTGACCAATGAACAACAGATATTTTCGGGAAGGCCGTGACAATTTTGAAGGGCAGTCGCCGCCCACGCTGGTCGAAGAAAATGGTGAAATTGATGGTGAAAGAGAGAGACGTAACTTTCGGCAAGCCGCGTTGACGGAAAACAAGGGACAGGCCGCGCAGCGCAGGTAAGGCCCGTCCGGTAACGCATGCAAAGAGACTCTTGAAGCGGGCGAGGAGACGGCAATTTCGGAGGTAACTCTGGAGGTGCACGTGTAAAACAGTTGTTAACAATAAACTGCTTCCCGAGTCCTAATCCCCGAGGCGAGGATTTTACGTTCCCGGTTGTAAATAGCAAAATACCGTTCTCGGCACATTTGTTCGCCAAATGTGCGAGACGGACAGTTCTGTTGCAAGACTAATAAAGTGACCCTCGATGGTCATGCCGACACTATGCCTTTGCAGCGAGGCGTCGAATCGGTCACCTCGAAATGGAGAACTTGGATTCGATGGGAATCACGTAGAACGATGGAAAAGTAGTTTTGTAAATGTAGATGTTGCGTTAACCCCTTGGCTACTGTACGCTCAGAAATGTTGCGTTTCTGACACTGAGGGCGCCTATAGTTTGGCTTGTGAAAATATCTTGTGAAATACTTTACTTTACAATTAAATTCCCAATATTTATACTCACTCGGTCCAAAGAAATAAATAATTCGTTTTAATGTAGTGAAATTCAGTTTTTTGACATATCGAAATATGTTTTCCATATCGACATATCGAAATAAGGTCCCCACCCAAAAGTTCGCCGATCCCGGCGCACATCGTAGCTCAATTTCTGCCGTATGATACAGCCGATACGTATCAAAGTTTGCAGTAGTCAAGGGGTTAAATCCGTGAACGCGATTGCCACGGATTACTTGAACTGTATAAGTTGAAACGATGTACCGGCGTTTGCAACGGTAACTTTATTCTATTGTTCAACTGTCAGTGTTTTATGGTACGAAGTCTCGTCGGCGCTTATCAGCAAAGTGTTTCGGCGGTTTATTGCAGATTGACGGCGATTAGTTGAAGTTAGAATGCTGACGGTTAAAATTAGAATGATCATGAGGTGCAAAAGTGTGCAGTATTCATACAGTTTTAGGGTACGGCTAGCGCACCAATCAGCGTCCATTATGCTTTCGTGAAGTTGTCGCGGCTGCTCTCGAGGTGTTGCTCGTGGGGAAGGTTTCTATTGTTTATGGCGGTAAAGATATGAAAATGTTTCTGCTCGGCTTATACCCGGTGGCTAAATTAAATCCGAGTGGAATCTTACAATATTTGATGTTCGGGAACTAAACATTTTAAGAATATTGCAACAACGTAAAGAAAACAACGTGAATAATGTGAACGTTCAAGATGGGGAGAGTACTCTTACCGTACCCGCACAGTACTTAGGCTCTTCTCGGACAATTTATTAAACAAATTCGATCGAATTCGCGCCGAATACTTACAAAACACGACGCGTTCGTTGAGAATGCTTGCGACCCACAGCTCTTTCTAATCGCCAACTTCGCCGCGAACGGCTGAAGTATGGGGGCATCGTTAGTTTTCTAAATCTACCGGAACACAATCGATTTGTCAGTTTGCAGCGTCGTCGGTTTGAAACTCTGCCAGGCGGTTTTATAGACTGGAGCTGCCGTGAACGCCGGGCACACACCGAAGCATCGCGGAATATTCGATTAATGCGAAACGGAGAGCGAAGCGCGCACGCTGCGTCCATCCGTGGAAGGAAGTGAATTTCGTAAATTGGGATTACGTCTAGAGGCATTTAATATGCATTAAAGCGCACGGCTGGCTTAATCGCTTCGAGTTCTCACGACGTTTCATAATTAAGCAGAAGCGGACGTGTCCTGGATCAGCGTGGATATTGAATTTAATTATCAATTCTCATAAATACCCGCGGATCCGAAGAATCCTCCACCTCTTCCCTTGCCGGTGATCTAAAGGAGGGAAGGGAGGGGTGTTCGTGACGCGATTCCATTAGACGGATACAACTTTTCCCCGGGGCTCCTTGGCATCGGTGTCTCCGGGCTCAAGATTTGCGGCGGCCTACCCGGCGTAATAACGAAGAACGGCTGGAAAGTAATATGTAAGAGGAAATAAGCTTTCGTCGTACGTTCCGGGATATCTGATGCTCCCATCTCTCGACCCTCTCTCCATCGGGGAGAAGAGAGAGGGAGAGAGAGAGTTGAAAACTTAACTCTCCCTGCGTCTAAACCTGCCGCGCAGCCGTATGCCAGCGATCCGCACTGATATTTATTCCAGGTCCCGCTTAATTGCCTTCCCCTGGAAAGAACTTGCCCGTGTAATTAACGCTATCGTTCATGGTGAATTGTCGCGTTCCACAGTCCTATATAATGTTTCTCGAAGCCCTAGCAATCGTTTCCTAACCCTTTCATGTAGGATCTTCTTCGTGAAGCACAGTAACTTCTCCCCCATAACGCGATCCAAAACTGCTTCGCCAGGCTGCGTACACGCGCGTCTGAAAGATTACTCTGATAAAATTGCGGGATCAGAATCCCCAGACTGAAATACGTATGGAGATTAGGAAAATTTGAAGGGGACTCGAGTCTCACTGTAGCCGGGTCTTGTTTCCTTAGACTTTTATTTTTATATTGCACGTTTCGTTTGGGTGTGCCTGCCAAGTTCTCAGGCGAATTCGTTGACCTTCGATGACCGCTCAAGGCTGAATGAACTTTCGACGTTATCGATAGCATACTGTACACGATTCGTTTCATTCATGATGAATGACGAATGAATCGTTCCAACCGTGAGATTTTGACAGTACTAGAAGGGGTACTATATTCTGGGTAGTGGGGCGAACGTAGTGCAGGATAACAATTAGGGAAGAAAGAAATTCATTTCGCGAATTGTATGTGTGGCAGTTAGCGCTGGTCGACGTATTACGGCAAGATTTTGCTATTGTTACCCTGAGCCTTGATTCTTCGACTTTTAGGCTACGGTGTGAGCCTCTCGCCGCCATATTTGGCAACCATTACTGGCCCAGAGTATAGGGCTGCGATTTCTGCGACGGAAAGCAACCCTTAGGCCATAAAAAATTTTTTCCCATTTGCATATATAGGTTTATAATTTCTGATTTCTCGTTCCCCCAATTTTTTTTTTATTAAAAACAAAAATTCGGCCCATAGAGGATTAATACGACGTTATTACAGAGCGGTAACAATTCAGAACGCTACAATTCACATTATTTAAAGTCACCGTTCTCGTTCGTAGGGTTCGCGAAACCAATTCTCCGCGCAATGTTTCGAAATTGCTTAAGAATCGAGCCGGATATTTATGGCAGAAAGAAAATGAGATCCCTCAAAGACCCTAAACGCACAACACGGAGAACACCGAACGGCCAATAAGAACGTTTAAATCAATTACACGGTCGGATATTAAAATGTTACGAGGGCTGGTTTGAATATCACCGGATCGCATAACCGGCGTCTGAAGGGCGTAATCCCGATCCCTCAGGGATCAAACGTACGGTGGAAGGGACAGCGACCTAACACTATTTCGGCTTGCGTAAAAATCCGCCCATTACAAACACGTGTCCTCGCCGATTAGCATAATGGTCGGACTTTTTGTGCTTGCAAAAAATGTTAATACCGCGAGCGGTGTCGCAGGCAGATTTAGAGCAGCGGGAACCCAGATGTCGTGGATGTGCTCGACGGAAGTCATTACGCTTCTTCGGCGTTACATTCAAGAATGGTTTATCACCCCGGCGACGATCAACGGTTATCCTTACCTGAATCGATAAATTTATATAGTCCACTTTATCGTTTATCATCACGTTTCTCGCCGGATGATAGAACCCGTAGCGTGCTCGCATTAAAATAACATCACTCCCCGCCGAGTCCACGCGGCTCGACACTTTTAATCCTATCCCGTTCGAGCCATTCTACATCGGTATCCGGTATCCGCGGTATTCGGATGCTGCCAGAAACATGGGGAAAAGTTGTGGCCAGCGATGGACAATACTTTCAATAAAACATAAGGTATCGTTCTTTCGTGATAAATGCACAATTTAAGATGAAAAACGGCGGATACTTGTTTGTACTCACAATACTTACAATGGCTCACGAAAGTATTCGGACACTGTTCACATTTAAATAATTTTTTAAGGATACAAGCAAACGACTTGACTTTTCTGGAGCAACTAGAAGTATTGACTTACTAAATGGTACTCAAGGATAACTTCGAAACAATTCTAATTGGAAGAAACTACAGGAAAAAATAAAAAAGACAAGTTTTAAAACATTCTTATTTTAACTCTTAATGCAAAATTTAAAATATGCGTCTCAGTCCTGTACTTCAGTGTTGTACATTTTGTAGTTAGTCTTTCACAATTTTACTGTGTCGTTGTGAGTTCTTTAAGCGAAGAATTTATTAATACTCTGAATTTTTATACAATACTGACTGGCGGTATTATCATACCTTTTAGAAAAAGTAAACTCAGAAGTTTTCTATTATTGCTGGGCACTGAGAGACGCTACAGTGAGAGAGATAAGTCTGTAATAATAAAATAATATAAACTGGTCACTGGTAACGGAGTCTAACGAAACTATACATTTTTAAAAGAACGTTGTACGGGGTACCATACGCCATGGAAAAGATACGTCAATGAAAATTAATTTACTATTAAGCAACTCAATCATCTCATGTACCTAAAGACAGCTTGCAGCCAGATGTCTAATCCTCAACTAAGGTCTAAACGTTCCTCTCTCTCTCTCTGCTACTAAATTCTCCTTTTGAACTGTAGTGTGGGATCAGACCCTTGCTCCTCCCCAAATCGCATAACAAGTATGGAGATTGCAAAATGATTTTGTGAGCTATGTCAGAAGCTGGCTAGCTACGAATCTCAAAATTAAGGATTTGAGTTTTCCTAAAATGTTCGATAAGCGACTAACTCCATTACCAGAGGCTGTCACACAGTCCACGGTGAGTCCACAGGGTCTGCAAAATTAGTAATTATTCTTTAGACATTCTGAAATAAGAATGAACAGCGTTTTTCTTAAAATTATTATCGTCGCGTCGTAAATAAAATTCTGAAAGTTCGCGCTCTCTGATTTGTTCTTTCACTTCTGATCGCGCGCCTGGCCAGCGGACGGTTTGAGCGCGCTCGACCGCGCACGTGTTATTTCGCGCGCTTTTCTCTCATTGGCCAGTGATGTTTCGTTAATAATTCGTAAACAAAGCCGCAGATTTAATTTTTGCAAAGGAAAAAGTTGCTTCAAATGACAAACCCAAAAATCAGTGAAGTATCTAATTTCGTTAGGGAACGAAACCTTCGATCTAGAAGTCAGTCTACCCGCCGTGTTGCAATATTCCTTAAATGATTGTTGCGAACCATGTCGGAAAGTTATCGTGAAATAAACCACTTAAAGACAAAGCAGTGTTCGAAGCGATCCTTTCGGTATCCAATGATAGGAGCTCCGTCTAATCCTGACAAAAACGAATAAAGAAAATTATATAATGTCCAACAATTGACACGACACTCTTTACGGCATGACTATAAATAAAGACGTAAAAAGAAATAAATAAGGAAGCGAGAAATCCTTGAAAATTAAAATATTGCAAGCAACTGCTTTTAGGAATCACGGTGTAGTCCAACGACATTTTTACAACATATTTCTGAACGGAATCGTTCCGTGTCCGAACGGATAATACAAATCGCCTTTACTTCTCCTACGTTAATTACAAATCAGTTCGCAACGCGTTCCCATCGCGAGATTAACATGGAGAGAGGTAAGAACGCAGTGCCGCAGATTCGAGTGGCTTGTGCGCCGAACAAAGAAGGAAGCCTCTAACTGACACGACGGCGTAGTTAATTAAGCGTACCTAACGTTTTGCAAGGCGATTAAGCTGGCAAGAGGAATTTCGCTCTTATCTCTGTCTGGGATTCGCCATGGCTCCTCTCTCTCTCTCTCTCTCTCTCTCTCTCTCTCTCTCCTTCTTATCCCGTTACACTCCCATCCGCATTCACTCTTCACCTAGCCGTGAACCACTCGAAACTATATCACGACCGACGGCATATCGTTATTTGTTTATAATTAGCACTCGAGCGATGCCGCTCGCTCCACGGACAAAAGGAGCTGTCTCTCCGCTAGGACAGCTAGAGGGATGAGGAAAGGGGTGCAGAATTTGGCCAGGACAACGTTTAAACCGTAGAATGGCAGCGGTCGGTATGACATCATTAACAACTTTCTGGCATTGTTTTCCGTGCGGCCGACAAACTGGGCTAATTGCTTCAACTTCTGACCCGCTCCACTTAGGACGCTGTAACTGGCTGTTTCTCCGAAGCGGACAATTGTCCTATGCTGGAAATCGCTTCTCGCGTTCGCGCGGGCTCGCAGAAAATTCGCTGCCTCGCGAAAACGAGCACCACTACACACGCTCCGTGCAGTCGTCGCGGCTTATTAACTCGACGATAATTAGCCGTAATCGCGGCCACCTGAACCCCTTACACACAACCCCGCACGACTAATTTCGCGGCGATGCAACGTTCGCGGGCGCACGCTCTGGAGAGAGAGGTCAACCCGTGCAATTAGTTTCTCGTAGAACTTCGACGGGACGTTGACTCTGATTAATAGAAACTCCCGGGCATCTGTCGGAGACGATGCTGCTGCACCAGAATGGCACAGGTGTTCGGTCGAATCTGAGAATAAAATATCTTACGAGTCACAGGTCTGGATCTTATGGAGGAGGGTGATCACAATGAAAAATCGATTAATCGGATTTTAAGCCCGGAGCCGCGGTGCCGGAGTCTATTTTAACACAGAGTATCGATGTCTTCGTTTAATTGCATAGATTCTAGCGGTTAAATTAATAAATGCTAAAGCTATCCAGTATTAAAAGTGACTGATGTATATATTGTTTTGTAAAAATGCGAAGATTTAATTTATTTGGATTTGAGGCGGCTGTTGAAAATGGAGTGGAGAGGGGGAGCCAAGGGAGAAAAGTAACGGAGAGCGTTTAGGACTCGAAAGCGGATCAGGTATTAGCAAGAAAGTCGTCCCTCTGTTGGCTAGTGTGGGAGGTAAAGCACCGCCACATATCTGCATGGTGTATCACTAAATATATATTTTTAAAAATTGATAAACGGACCAGTGAATATTCCTAAACATCGTCATCTATGAAATGATAAAAACGGTCCGTCTTGCGAGGGATAATATGATTTTTCGTATCACTGAAACACATACTAGAAAATGTACTAACCAAATTTTCAGAAAATTCATCTGGTCTTATTTTAACCTCTTAAGCACGATGCGCCACTGTGGCTTCCGCGGATGTCATCTTATATTACGATGCGCCATTATAGTTGCTTGAGCACACTGAATTCTATTATTAATTATTACAGTAAATTATTAATGTTGAAATATGTGCATCATATCTTTCAAAAAAATTACAATTTAGTTATGAAAAAATTACTCATTCAAAAATTATTAAAGTGAAAGTATATGCATCATATCTTTAACACTTTGACTGCCATGTCACTCATATATGGGTGACGGAATTATTTGTCCATATTGAAAAATAAATTTGTACGCTAATATATTTGTTGCACTCGATTTAGTTCATATCTGGAGACCACAAGAAGGTTCAAGGATAATTATGTGTCAGACATTTTAAGTTTTCAATTGTTACTGCAATAAATAAATTACTCTGATTTTGTGAAATTTTTTAGGCTGTTAGTTGGCCAGTTGAAGTGTTAAGAAGAATTATAATTTAGTTATCAAAAACTTCATTCCAATGTGCTCTGCCGTACAAAATTCAACCGTGCCTAGAAGGTTAACACTTTACCGACCGGAAGTATATTAACAGGACTTTTAATAATTCTGCGGTAATAAAATGAAGCTTGAAAAATTATTTTAACATTGTAATATTTACGAAATTATTAGATAACCAAGGGTGCCTTATTAATTCACAATATAAATTGCTGTCAGCGTTGAGAGATCCCTTAGAAAATTCTGAAATAATTGCCGGACGATAAAGGGTTAAGTTGTACCATCTGATGAAGACGTTAAACATCTTTTTTATGAGAATTTGAATTACCATAAGCGATATCGTGGTTTCGGTAATCTGAGGAAAAAGAGATAGCAGATGCTTTGATTTTTTGGTCAATTATTAAAATATCAGAAATTTGTTGCTTCTCTAAGTTCAACTTCCTATTGTGGACGTTAAATAAACAATTTGATAGAAAATGTTATTGACTGCGAGGGAAAAAATGCATTTATGGACGGTGGAAAATGAAAAGCCGAGGCGTTAAAAAACTGAAAAGAGTCAACGTCGTACTACTTGTCGTTTCTAACTTTCAAATAACGATGATTACGACGACCGACAGCTGAATGCCCAAACATTGTCATAGCCTGACGGTAAAGCGTTCGTGTCGTTGTCCATAGGTTCTCATTTACTCTGTTTCAAGACCGTGGACAGACAGGGCCCTCATCATACATCCTTTGAAGGCTGAATGGCTCGCTATTCACCTAGAACCTCGTTTTAAAAACATTTAGAACATTATTCTGTTTAGTTCACAGTTCCTCTTTCCGCAACGAAACACGAATCTCTACCTTCATTGTTCTTTTGCTTGCTGCAACAGTAACATGACTAAACCGAGACATTAATACCACTCGATTCTGAATTAATTTAGTTCAATCAAATGTCAATTTCATTGGAACATTTTCAGAGCGGAATAAAGGTTCTCCTCTCATCTGAACTATTTTCTACTTTCAAGAAAATAAAAGTTTCCTATTTGGATGTAAATTTATTTTCAATTTTCCCTCGAAACTTAAACGTGCTTGTCATAAAATGCAATCTTTATTGGATCTTTGTATCAGCTATTTCGAGTCTCAGTATTTAAAATAATCCCTTCGAGAGCCAATTCAAAACTCACATTCGACTCGAAGTAAATCTAAAAATTTCGGCATTGTTTCGTGTTATTGCGTCTTGACAGGGCTCAGCAATATTAGTGAGCCGTAGTCTAACACACGTTTCACCGCACTTGTAAGGTGGTGTGAGGAAAGAAAGGATGATAATCAGATGACCAGTACATGAATTTTATAATGAAACTTGTAAACTTTAATACTTATATACGCTCTTGATTAGGCCCCGTTAAATTCTTCAAAAAATAGCGGAACTCGGGCATCCGTACCATAAACCTGTTCATTCACTTAAAAATATTCTTAAGACGCTATTCACGTATCAACATTCTGCTTCTCCCTAAAGTGTGTATTATAAAGCGACATTCATTCGAAAGCGTTTATAAACGCGAGTAATATCTAACAGATTCCGGGACCAGTAAAAATCCATTGCGATAGGGCTCGATCAATCCGACAACCGCCGTCAATCAAGCGGTAAGTAAGACATTTGTAATTCAGCGGTGAGATCACAGTTGCACGTTTGCAATTCAAAGCCCAGTTCGATTCGCAGATGCAACGGGCCGGAGAATCGTGGAGGATCCAATCCGTTGGCCCGTCGGACGAACATCCAGTTAGTCGGATAATCGGTTGCCGTCTCACGTGAATTTAATAATGATCGTGGGGACATGCCTGTGTTTATAAAACATAAGGTATTCGATTACTTATGTAGCAAACAATAATGCGCGTCCAATGAAATTAACAAGATATATGTAAGAACTTAGGAAAAAAGAGGGAATCGAATCCGAGACTTTCTAATCTTAACCGATCTCTTCTCTTAATTTCCTCTACTTTGTTCCGAGACGGGGTCCCGATCCTACCCACATTTCAAAACTTAACCCTTAGCACTCCAATGACTCCTCTGAGGGGACATTGAAAATTGGCACAACATTATTCAAAACAACTTTTACATTACTATGTTTGTATTTAAGAAGCTAGTAAAAATTGAAATGTTGCACGTACGATTAATAGTAACAAATTCGATATCCACGGAAGGAAATGAACCACGTACAATGGAATTATTCTAGGAGAAAAAAATTTTTCGAGTTAGGAATTAATATTGCTTAGAGTGCAAAGGGTTAACCCTCTATAGAGGGTTTGTTTGGATTAAAAACAAAAATTCGGCCCTTAGAGGGTTAAACGATAATTGAAACGTTAAGTGAAATGAATTTGGCAATGCGACGAAATTTCCGCGACGATGGGTGTCAGTGACCATTGAGCCCGAAATCCCTACCCTTTGGAGCTTTATATTTTCGAAGTGCAATTGGCTGTTGAAGGTGAGTAGAGTTTCGCAAGCGACTAATATCGATAGAGCAGGGAAGTTAGCTTTCTCAAAAAAAAAAAGAAAATGGCTGAAATAGCTTAGGCCTCATAAAAGTATGAGACATATTCATACGGAGCGTAGCCGACGCTGGCCGCCGTGTATCCTCGAAATTGAAGGGTTTTATTTGGGCAATTGTGTCCACGGAAAGAATGTGATGAAGCGGTAAGCGACGGAGCAGGAATCAATCGAGTCTGGATGATAGGGGCCATCGCTCCGTGGCAGCAAACACGAAGGGCGCACCGGGAAGAGTAAAACTAAAAAAAAAAGGAGAACGGAAATTAGCGAACTCCGAAACAGGAAATGCTGTATTCCGTCGAAGGAATAGCGAGATATCCGATGATACGTGTGTTTGATGTTGTCCTGGAAGCCAATTTTCAAACTCGAATTTCCCCGTTCTCCTTTCGCCGTCGTTCCTCTTCGTCCCTCGACCCCGGTTCACTTTCCTTCTCGTGTCACAGCGGCGATGAATCGGAATCTTTTCAAATAAGCAGCCAAGCTTACGCCTCCTTCGTCGCCGCGTTCGCTGGAAGCTGCAGTTTCCGGCCTGGAATTCACCGGAAATAATATCGGTGCAAGACGTTAGTCGGAGAACCGAGTGTACGTGCAACGATAAGGTTTCCCTCTGCGTTATGCCAGCTCCGCGCAACTTTTAAACTGCCAAAGCCAGTTCGAAGTTGGTCGGGACTCGCAGTGACCCCCTTTTTCAGGACACCGTCCTCCGCGAACCCCTTCTGCCCCGACTGTTTCCCTCATCCACCGGCATGCCCTCCCCCCTACTTTGACGTTTTATTCGTACTATTGTCTTGGCAGAAACTTTCTATTTTCTCGCCGGAAACCTTTGCCTTTTACGGCGGTCCTCCGCGTTCCTATTTCATGGTGATTGCGTCAATGTCCAACCTTCTCTACGATTCTTACGTCGTTTTAAATTTATGCTTCGGCTTCATTGATTTTCATCATAGGAAGTTCAGGGAGAACGCGCGAAGCGTCTTAAGAAATTTATGAAAAATATTAGCGCGCTTTGAAAAGTAAAGGCGATCAGCAAAATGATCGGCAGACGAGATTGGATACGAAACTTGTGAACTTCAATAAATATATACACTCCTGACTCGAACGTTACTGTATGTTACAGTGATGCCTCTTAATTAAATTTACGAAATAGATAGCGTAAATGTAAAGAAACAGCTTAAAAAGTGAAGAAAAACAGCTTTAAACGATGTGATAATGCAAGTGCAAGATCTTCTTGCGTTTGACACGAAACTTCATTGAAGACACAATGAAGGCTACTTCATTTTCAACATTTTTAACATTATTGAACTACTTGGAATCGTGTCGATAGCGTCGATAGTCTCGCCGAGGCAGCTAAATAAAGATTTATTCTGGATTCCCCTAAAGTGCTACCCTATTGACCGAGTACTTGTCTTCTAGCGGAAGAATGGGCGCAAGTTTAGCGTTGGAATCGTATCGATAGCGTGGATAGTCTCGCTGTGGCAGCACCGCAAATATTGGCAATTTTTGAAGGGGTCCAAAAAATGGGCAAAAAAATACAATGTCGCCGATTCATTTGTAACTCTTTCTACAGCTACCTAGACGCATAGGCAGTGTGTATGCCAAATCCCAGGTCGATCAGAATTGAATTGCAGCCATGGAGCAACTTTAAAGTTTCGCGGCGGCAAAATGGCGAAAATGAGCAAAATGGCCTTGCTATAATGATTTATTCTGGATTCCCCTAAAGTGCTAGCCTATTGACCGAGTACTTGTCTTTTAGCGGAAGAATGGGTGCAGGTTTTAGCGTTGGAATCCAGAAAAAATTTTTTGGAAGGTGTCCAAAAAATGGGTAAAAAAATGCAATCTCGCCAATTCGTGTCAAACGCAAGAAGATGAAACCGATTCATTGAATAATGTTCCCAATTCCGCGTCTTCGTACACTTGTGGTCTTCCACTACGTACTTTGTCTTCGACATCAAATTCGCCATTTTGAAACTTTTGAAACCACTCGCGATAATTTCTCCCACTTAATGCAACCTCACCATGTTCTTCTACAAGCAATCGATGCGCCTCAGCTGCAGATTTCTTCTTCATTAATGAAGTAAATCAGAACTTGCCCCAAATGACATTTTCGGACGGAAAAAATATACGATGCTGATACATAATCGCTAATATTTTGAGGTTATGATGTTAACAGATGTGCAATCTTACGATATGACGTCTTGCACCAGACAGCCGCCATTACAGTACAGTACACACCCAATATGTACAGTACTAAATGAATACAATATAAATCTTGGTCTATAAAAACAACAAGACTAAATTAAATTTTGCTCAGAAGAGCTTATTAGAAATTCAATTTCATATTATTATTTTAAAAATGACCAGCTATTTCGGTGTTCTGCACCCACATGAAAAGAGAGAGTCGACGTCGTTAGTTGATTTCTGAAACTTGCAAATATGTGTATAATGTCAAATATGATTCACCGTACTTTGAAGCGTACACGGTGTAACGTTGTGGTCAGTTCAAAGTAGTTAATCCTCGCGTCTCCACTGTCAGCCTTGCAAATCCCTGTTTCATTCCCTTATCCATTTCCTCTCCCTTCTGTCTTCACTGTCGCCTCTTATGTCAGCGGGTCCTTGCTGTTTCACGGGACGTTGTGTGTCGTTATCTAGGATAAGCCGCCGGAAGTAGCATCGTCACAGCGCATACGTACATGAGGAAATTCGTGGTAACTTCTATCCGGGTGTAACGCGTACGTACGTGCTCGCCGGCTAAGAAACATGGGAACAACTTGCGACGCAAGCGTCCTGTAAGACAATACGGAATCTCTGTTGCGCGAAGTGCATCGCAAGGTTGCTGTCCGATAGGATTTGTCCATTTTTTAATGCTGTAAATATACGGTGGACCGAACAGTGAGCATTTTAAGTTGTTTCAGAAAACTAACGCGAGCGTGTATTCTCTTCAGATTTTTAGCGATTTTAATCAGAATATTTTTTCCCAATAAAAACGAAAATTGTTCGTCGAACGAAATTCCTACCTTCGCAGTTTTAACAAACGGGAATTAAATAATTTGAATCCCATCATTTTGACGGGCTCTACGGATCCTGGCGTTGAAAGCCGGGTTTAAAAGATTCATTTGGACAAATTTCGGAAATTTTATAATCGGTATTAATTTCTAAAATCGATAGACAAGGCGGAGCACTTCGCGAATTTATTGCAAAAATTTGCTAGGCGTTTGTTAAAAATCCGCGGTCCGCGCTTGGTAATCGGCTTAGAATCTTAGACTCGGATTATGTTTCGCACGAGAGAGAAGGGACGATCATCAAAAAATCCCAATCAGCATTGAACCCTTAAAAGATTTAGCCAAAAAAGCACGACTCATAGCATTCACGTGTCACTCTCGCGTTCGATAATCATTGTCAGTTATTAATTTTGTGAAAATTATATTTATTTTATTTTACATAACTGTTACGTTAATTTCCAAAATCAGTGTCTGTCATGCTTATCATTTTAAAAAATCATAGAGAACTCCGTAACTTCTAAAATCTCGGAGGTACGCGGAAATACAGTGAAATGATTATGTAAAATGATACCACAGGGTTAAAAAGAGCTAATAGATGATGGTAATGATTTTTGTATATATTTTTTTTTTAAATATTAATCACGTTTCGTTGCATATTCAATGGACAAAAGTTTGCCTTCTTCGATGAACAGGTAACTTAATCGTTCTGATCGATCGCATTGACATAATTATTCGGTCATAGATGCGCGCGCGCGCACAGATCAGTATACCGTAAATCTGTGCCTCACAATTAAAAGCCACTTGCTGATAGTAAGCATGATAAATTTAGCGTGTCACACCGCATAAATTCACCATAACTGACGCGTGTAACATGAGCCGGCCAATTAGCACGTATAATTTTGGCTACCTTTTGCCCCGTTCCGTAACCGATACCACAAATTTGACCTAATGCAAATGCACCAATTCCGGCTGGGTAAGCCAGATATCGGCGTAGGTTTAACCCAGTGATCTGACCCGTATCTAATTTACAGGTAAGTTGGGTGTTGCAATCAGATCACCAATCACCGAATATTTAGATGTGCCGGCTCTTCGTAACTGCCGTGCAACGCTTTACCTGCCCTAAACGCTGATCAATTTCCCAAAGTTCGGAAATACCTTCTACATCGTCGCATCTGGTAACTTTCGTCCGTTGACAAGTCAATTGGTGCGACGCTTACGGTAATAATTATACAGAATCACAAATTGATTTTTCTATTGACATGTTGTACGTAAAACATCTGGTAATACGTATGTACTTCAACCAACACAATGGATTTTACGCGTCTATAATAAAAAAGAGTAAAATTATTACGAGAACAATGTTGTTCTTATTTGAATTCTGGTTTTCGTAATTAATCCTAACAATATTTTATTTGTATCCGATATATAAGTGTAGGATCTTAGGGAAAATAGAAAACCACCACAACGAGGACTCGAATCCACGCCCTTCCTAGTCGAAGGGGTCTTCCGTCTGTTACGTTGTAACAACATTCAGATTCTATCTGATTTTAGGACTACTAAGTTTGTCTATTAACCCCTTGTACTCGAAGCTGTTTTAACCCAACATCCAAGGTATTTCTTCTGACCTAGAATATTTTCATTCTACATGATCCATTTTATCTTAATTTATTTGTTAAAGATTTACAAATTTATCAGATACAATTATAGTGATTTAAAAATTGTCTTTTCAATGGTGTGGCTGTTTTTAATGGTGCTTCAGAGTCACCATTCGACTGCAAAGGGTTGACACTGCCGCAGCGGGTGAAATGACCCTTTTCAGATTTATGATTTTACAATTATTGAAGTTATAAGTTTGCCTTCATAGGAATCGAGTCGACAAATCTCTTTCTTCATTTATATTAGGTCTACCGGAAAGTTCTGTCCGTT
Organism: Agapostemon virescens; assembly: GCA_028453745.1. Taxonomy (NCBI): domain Eukaryota; kingdom Metazoa; phylum Arthropoda; class Insecta; order Hymenoptera; family Halictidae; genus Agapostemon; species Agapostemon virescens. Next base: position 10,087,986 of record CM052099.1, read on the forward strand.
TTTGGAATAAAACAAAATACAAATTTTTATTACCGTCAATAAACTTTACCAAATAATGTAATTGCCATTATTATTAATGATTTCTTGCCAGCGTAAGGGCAATTTGTATATCCCATTTTCGAAAAATGTTTTATCTTTTGATACGAAAAATTGAACCAGTGCTTGTTTGATATCTTCTTCATTTCTGAATTTTTTGCCCCTCAACAAATTTTGTAATGACAAAAACAAGTGATAGTCGGGGGGTGCTAAGTCCGGGGAATATGGTGGATGCGACAGAATTTCCTAACCTAGTTCTGCAATTTTTTGACGAGACCCCAAAGCAGTATGTGGCCTATTATTATCATGATGAAGTATGATGTTCTTTGCTTTTATTGTAGTTAATTTATTAGAATTAATTAATTAACGTCAGTATGTATACATTAAGTGATAAAAATAGAGAGGCACACCTGCGCCAAATAAACATGCCAACAGAACTTTTCGGTAGACCTAATACTTTATAATGAAAACCGAAAATTATCCGAATAAATTGAATCTTGACATCTTTATAAGACAATACGTACCAGCCGATTTTAATACTCGGTAGGTTTAGCGTTAAAGAAAGAGGAACACAATTCCAAATTTTATGATTTTCTAAATATATAAATTGAAAGCATTTTATGTCATTTACCCGATGATATGTTAGATTCAAAGAAGTGTAACGAAATATTAACACTAGAACTACCGAGTAATAAATGCGACTGACGTATATTATCTCGTAATAATGACAAGATTGCATCTGTTCAGATCTTGTCCCATTTTTATTACAGTGTCTGCTTCAGTGAAGAAATTCATTCGAAGCTTTCCAATGAAGATACTTTTCTAATTTCTCGAATTGTAAAAGAAAAATTTACGAACCAGTCGTTTTGAGTGGTCCCGGTAATTCTACTTTTAAAGAAACGAATAAACGAGAGACCGCATGAAATCGTCGAAGACGCAATGGACCTTGTTTGATAATTTCTTTGCTCGCGGATACACGTACTCTGGATAAAATAAGGGTAGTTCGTTCCACAGAAAGAAGGATAGCGTTAGACAAGAATGAAACATGCGGACGTGTAAATAAACGCGGCGTAAAAGCACTCGTAAATGTAGACAGAAGCTGGAAGCTCAGCCGTTAATGGCCGGAATTTCGAAAAGCTCGTACTTAACTTGAGTCTGCGAAGTGACGCTCGGAATACAAAATTGATCTTAGCATGACATTATCACGTTGCTTCTGCCGGGGGGTATCTGTTGGGGCGGTATGTCTAACCGTCTCCTGATTCCGCTTCTGACGTTCATACATCCCCGTTGAATCCGAAATTAAGACCATCCGCTGGGGGAAGATTAATATTATGCACTTGCATGAACCTGGCGGGTCGACGTAGGCTAATTTCGGGTGAAAGTATTCAAACGTCGTTGCAAAGTATTCAAGCGAAAGTTAGAATCCGTAACTGGAACATGCAGACGAACGTGTAAATCTGCGAATTCTTTTACTAACTTTCTCGTTAAGAGTTATCGAGTGGATTCTTAGGTTCGTTGCAATAAAATTGTTAGAACAAAAAGCGGATCTCTACGATTGACAAAAATCCTCTGGCCCGATTGCGACAAGCAATGAGCTAAGTAGACTAAGTAGCTAATATGTTGAAAATTAGCAACAAACTTTAGAATTCGATACGCTCCTTTTTAGGGACAGATTTTGCACTCAAAACACCCATTTTGGTAAAAACGGTGCACACCACAAATAGTAGAAACCTCAAGCTTTAAAATGGTTTTTTTCATCAAATTTGGATAAATTTTAGCAAAGTTATAGCAATTTAAAGATTGAGCGGATATTGAAATAGCTTTGACCGCACTTTCGGGGCAAATACCCCACTGTGCGGCGCGTGTCGTATTTCGTATTTCCTGCCTGCTTTTCATTTATGCGTTACAAATTTCCGAAGACAGGGTTAGGCACGTAGAATCTTCGATGTTGCCGTCGCAACACAATGTTTAGACTGAGAAGCCAATCTCGGAGGCAGACACTCACGAGTAATGGCCGCGGCTTAACGAGCAGTGTGTGCGATAAAACGGGAAGCAGACGATCGGTGTGATTAGAATTCCGCTGAAACGATTTAACCGTCGATTAACATTGTCCTCGCGTGCGTCTCCTAAGGTTGTCAGCTCCGAGGGTTTCAGTCCTTTTAAACGCGTTCCCCAACAGACCAGCAGCCACCGGGACGAGCTTTACGATCGCTCCATACTTTCCACTCGTAATTCAAAACGGACGCGGGAAACGTGCGACCGTTCGCAATGGAGATTCAACGCGTACCACCGGCGTTATGACCGGCCTTAATTAATATTCCACGTGTAACCGGCCAACACCATGCAGTTTCGGCGATTTTTGTGCGTTTACGCAAACCGACCGTTTATAGCCCGGTCACGATCTTCGCCGCTGACGAGCCCCGCTTGGAAAATTGCGTCTCGTAAAACAGGAGAAAAAACAACCGGAATGATTGATAAGAAACAGACAATATCTGGCGTGATACTCTCATTGGCAAATTTATTTGTTCCCTCGAGTTATTCGTATTCGTTCCATATAACAGTGTAAATTATGAATACATTCCCTCATTTCATAAACTCGGTAATTGTTGATTCACAATGTGCGCAGTATACTGTGCAACAATATCCACCCACAGTAAATAAATTTTGTAAAATGCTTTTAAGAAAATTTCAAATAGTTTTCGTAATAAATGCTTATGGACATTTTGATTTTTATGAATAACACGTTGGACTAAAATATATATGGCCTACCGTTACATTGATGCGTCTTTGTATGTTTTGAATTTTAGTTTCACGATTAGATTATGCTGCGAAGAATGTAACACAATTTGTCATAGATTTAATCTATTAATCTATTGTATTGTGATTTGAAGAAAAATAATTTTTTATCTTGCGAATTTATTTTAATATTACCCATGACTGATCACCAAGTTAAAGATACACCGTGCCATTCAGAAAACTCGAGATTTTCTACAGTTTAAAAAATTTTTTTGGCATTCCAGTTCTCGACGAACTCGAAATAGATCAAGTTCCCAAATAAAAGATTGTTTGTGAAATTATTGGAAATACCGCAAAAATGGATTTTTACCGCTTTTCTTCGTATCAGATAGCAAAATGTTACAATAGAATTTCGATATTTCCCAAAAACCGATAAAGTAATCTGGGGAGAATGATTGAAATTCTGTGTTGGAATTTATTCTTTGCATATTGCATTGATTTTTCCTTTAATTATTTCGTTTGTTTTTTTTCCGTCGATAAAATATTGAAGAAATTCTTGTTCGGTATTCACGAGAGAATGGTCCCGACGTAGCGACACTATCAAAGCATGAGCCCACCACTCTGCAATTTCAATCCCGGTTTAAATCCAGTGCGATATAATCTATTGTAATTGAAAATTATGCCGCACGACTGCACCACGTGGAAAGCCTATCCGTAACCCCTATCAGTAATCGCTTTGTTCATGAAAGAAATGAAAAAATTCCGTTGGAACAAAGGGAATCGATCGGCGGCCTTTATTATTCGTGTCAGTCATTCTGTTATCAGCAACATAATTTCATTGGATCTTCAAAATCGCTTTGTGCGGGATTAGCCGGAGATTGGCTGTGCGTGTTCCTGAATTTTCAAAACTTTCTGCAGAATCGAAACGATAAACTCTTATCTTTATATTTCTCGTTAACCATCTTCCAAAGGGTCTGCAAGATAACTCGCATTAGAGATAATAAACAGACCGTGGATTTTATGCACTTATTGCAAATATATGCGAAATACAAAGCAGCGAAGATATCAGAAGAATTTACCATTACATTTTCATTTAATTCCGATTTCTTATAATAGAGAGCTGTTTTTTAATGGAGACAATTTTTATTTTACACAATGATTCGCAAGTGTAATAAAACATGCAATTTCACGATTGCTGATCAAATAAAATTTAGAGGTTTAATTTAGGTTAAGAGCTAAATTCAATTTCAGTTAAAATTGTATAACAATAAATTGTTTGTTGCTTTTAAAATATTAAGAAATAAAATTTAGAAGTTTAATCCACGTTAACAACTAAATTAAATTTGAATTAAGATTTTATAATAATAGATTGTTCGTTATTTTTAAAAGAAATGAAATTTAGAGGTTTAACCTCTTAGGCACGATGCGCCACTATACATAGTGGCTTTCCGGATGTCATCTTATATTACGGTACGTCACTATAGTGGCTCGAGCACACTCAATTGCATTATTAATTACTGAAGTAAATTATTAGAGTTAAAGTATACGCATCATATCTTTAAGAAAAATTATAATTTAGTTATCAAAAATTGAATTCCAAGGTGCTCTGTCGTACAAAGAAACAGTCCCGTGCAAAATTCAGCCGTGCCTAAGAGGTTAAATGTGCCTAGCTAGCCAGATTCTAATAATTTGATCATCTACTGTAATTACGAATATCTGTTCAAAAAATTGGCTGAATAAATGCGTTCGTAAATTAACGAAAGGGTGCAGAAGAAATTGAGACTCGGAGGGCGTTTAATAAAGGGAACGTCGCTGTTACAAACTGGACAGGAGCAACACGTGGCGAAGGAAGTACTCGAATTAAACTGACATTAGATAAAAGTATGAGAATTGATAACACTTTTGAAACTTGACTTTCGGTCATTTCGAATGATAAACGGGACAAATTACAGGCACATTTCCGACCTACGTGAATTAGCAAATCAGATTAATTAATCAATTACCGGTGAATTGCGTTCTCACGTTAAAACGACAACGACACAAATTTTCTTCTAGCGTAGCATTGTTTAACACTGGAACTACAGAACCAGTCAAAATGCCTGGTTCCTGAATTTTTTCGTTTACAATTACTGAAGTTCTAAAAATATTTTCACCAGAAAGTTTCGAATGAATTTCTTCATTGAAGCAGACATTGCGATAATAATTGTACGAAAACTGAATGCATACAATTTTGTCGTTATTACAAAGAAATATAACCCAATTAAATCCTTCAACTTCGATAGTTACTACGTATGTAAATATGAAACCCGAATTTTTAAAGAGAAAATACATGTTTATTGTACGAAGGTTCTGTGATTTTCTATAGACTTTAAACGTTGAACAATGTACGAGTGTCGTACGAAAATCCCTTGACCGTTTCGTTGGAAATTGAACAGAAACGTTTGCAAATTAAATGTTGCCATTTTACAAATGGAAAGTAGAAACATTTTGTGAAGTACCGCGGAATAAATGACGGTACGTGTCTCGTCCGAAAAATCGGAGATTATCAGTGAGCATGTACAGTCGGACGAAGCCTGGAGCAAAAGGGAATCGAAAATCGTCGTTTTCGACCGTCGAGGAAGACACAAATCTTATGTGTAGTGAGCTCTAGGATCTCGTTCCCATTATTCTCGGATTTTCTGTATTACCCATAACGAATACGTCCGAGATAATAAAATAGGAGGCCCCTTATCTCCCTTTATGGTCACAATACAGGTCGTTCAATGAACCTCTTGTAACGTTTGTTATATCTACCCCTCAAATAAAATATTTTTATCGCATTCAACTTTATATCGACTCGTTCAAACATTACATTGTCCGACGGTTAGATTTTATACTAAAATCCCTTCCCCGTAAAATTCTCGTTACGGAAACAACAACGATTATCTTACTCCGATTTCTAACACTTCTCTCCCTTTTTCGTATTCGTTTCTTAAAATCAATTATTATTAATTACCTCAGACGATTTTTTCAAGAGGATTCTAACTATTAAGAAATTCAACCTTTAGGTGAACGTTTTTTTCCATTTGCCGTTAAGAGTTAATATTTTTAAATCTGAATAAAATCACGTAGAATCGCTCGAAAAGAAAAATGCGTCGACGGATTGCATTATTTGATCGTGTACCGTGATAAAAATCGCTAAAACTTTAATTAAAAAATGAGATGGTGGATTTTACGCATTTACGGCAAAAGACTAAAGGCGGAACAATGAAAATATATAAAAAGATTTAAAAATATCGTTGTATTGTTTTGAATTAATTACAACTATTAAGAAATGCAGGTAGCATTTAATAATTAATGTGGCCATTTTTATCGCAAGACGACGCAACGTAGTCTAGAGTTTTAATGTTAAATTTAAGGATGTAAACGATCGTCCCATTTGCAGGTTAACTGGCTCGAAGAAGCACCTTTTAAACGAGGTATCGTGATTTCGCTGTTTCATCGCGGAGTTTCAGGTTGTAACGCGGTTGAGATCCTTCCGCGAATGTTGGGGAATTGTGTGATCTTGCTTCGAATAAAATCTTCCATAAACTCACAATTATGTGTCAGTTGAGGGGCGACGACTGTGTGTAAATCAACATCACGCCTCGCGGGTATATTCTTCCAGTGCCAATTCGCAACTCCGCGAACTTTCATTTAGCCGAGGCTGGGCCGCGCAATAAAACGCGGAAACGCGGCTGTACGTCGGAATTTAATCCTCTTGCCGAATGAAACTCGCATTAGCTGGGACACAATTTCACGCTAATTTCCCAGCCGCAGTCGCTCGTCTGTAGGAGATGTCGCGAGAAGACGAACGTACCGACAAATATCTCCGCGTTTACTAAATCTCGACCCCTTTTAAAGATCTCAGGGACGCGGATCGCTTTTCCTCGCCATTGATCACGTCGATCATCGAACGAAGCGTTACGGGGCTTCGCGATATCTTTTATTTACATTCTTTCGAGCGCGTAACAGTCGCAATCGATCGCGTGTCACGCCGAAGCGTTGTATTAAAAAATTAAGCACGGCTGCTTGTCCTGTTTGACTGCAAATCATATACAGTGACTCTTATTCATATTCGGACATTGTGCTATTAAAAAAATTGTTGCTAGTTTCGATCGTTTGATGTTCGAATGAATAGTTCGATGAAATAGATATTACGAAATAGGTTTATGTTATTTTATATCAACATTATAAACAAACGTTATTAACACTTTGATTGCCACGCCGAAATCTTATGTTATCAGTGCACCGTTAAATTCAAGATTTGTTCTAATATTTTCTTTATTGAGTTCTAATAAAAATTTTTAATTGTTCAGTGAGCCATCTTTTTATTTCAAAGTAGATATGTTGTAAGCAGCGGTTATATTCAACTGTCAATTTTCATTCAATTTCTACAATTGTAAGAAGTTCAGATGTTACGGTCAAGATGACCATCGTGGCGTCACAGAAGAAACCGCGACCGGTCATATATGACCAACATGTCAGTCAAAGTGTTAACAGTAAAAACATAACAGTTCAATATTATAAACATTCAGGCGCCACCTCACAGAAGAAACCCTGAATATTCTAATCATTTTTCAATTTCAATTGCGCTGTTAAAATGAAATAATAAATAAATTCACTTCAGAAGAAGGTTATTTAAATAATCTAATTAATGAATGTGAATATGCTACAGTAAGTATGCTGATACATACTCTTTCTTTAACATAACATAACATTTAGGCAAAATCAGCCTCATAAAAATTTCAAACAGAATTTGTTAACACGTTGAATGCGGAACCATTTTGCTTAGTTTCCGCGTCACCTTTTATTTACCTTTAAACAGAAGTAATGCAACTGTACATAAGCAAAAGACACGCTTATCCCATTTACGCTTTTCTGTTTCAATCGAATCTATTGAAATAGTGCGAATATTTCTTAATATTATATGAATTACCTATAACATATTAATTTGTAAATTTGATACCGTCAGTCCCCAGGGACTAACATAGCATTCAACGTATTAAATGTAATTCTATCCTTCCGTTATCAATATTTTAACATTCGAGTGAACGTAAAAAAGTTTAAAACGATTGGAACTCTGAAAAAGAAAAATGGTATGCGAAGGTGTAGATAGCGTTATCCAAAGGTGGTAGTGTAACTTTTAGACCATTTATAGAAATAATACATCGTACGACGTCCTATTGCATCCACGACTACTATAATCTACAGAGAGAAAAAAGAAATGGTTAAAAGCACGAATTTTCTAGTTCCCTAGACAAGAACCTCCCCTTAACGACCAGAGTCAGCCGCTGTGGAATGGACCTGGCGAAATCGAAGCAAGGTGCGTGATGCAGTGGGATTCGGTGTCGAGAACAATTCAGCAATTAAACTACCCGGAGAGAAGAACCAGCAGCAGCAGCAGTAGCAGCCAGACGAGGCCCTTTCGGGACTGGAACTGGAACTGGAACTGGAACCGGAACCGTTTCGACCGGGGACGCAACCCACCACCATCCGAGACAGCGACGCGTCGCCATTGGTAAAACCGCTCGCAGATTTACGTGCGTGCAGGCCGGGCCCGTGATTCTTGTATGGACGACGATGGGGGAGCCGGGATTGGTAAGAAGGTTACATTATTGCCGCGTTTCGAGCTTCACGGGCCATAGAGCAACAGATCGCGGCAGTAACTTAGAGGCAGCCGGTAGTAACGCAGCTTACCTTTGCGGGAACGTCGGGACGCCGACGCCGCGCAACAACGACGCCGGTTGTTCACCACGGGAAACAGAACGGGCTATCGAGTTTGTATCTTTCTACCGGGACGAGTTCCGTTTCATTGCCGGTGCTTGGTCTTCGTTTTCCACGGACTCGCTCTTTTGTTATGGCCACCTGAACGAAGAGCTCCATTTGCATCCGACGAATCACCTTCTCTTTTTATCTCCACGCCGAACTGCCGCGAATAGAAATGTTTCCGATACGCATCCGAAGCTTCCCACAATATTCTTCACAGCTTCAAGATCATTTCGGCCACGTTCGAAATTTTAATAGATTTAAACACGTAATGATAGATCCTTTAAATTACCAGAGGGTATGTAAATATGAAAACGGAATTTTTGTGCAGCAAATACACGTGTCCATTGTATGAAATTTTATATAAAATATTTTATTCGAATTTTATCCAGTAATACTGGAAGGCTTCTTCTTGGTAGGGATATAAATCTAACTTTTTAAAAATTGAACCAGACAACTTGACTTTTCAAGAAGTGCAACTTACAGGATTGTAAATATGAAACCGGAATTGTTTTATAAAACATTCACATTTATTGTAGGAAAATTGTTGAGAAGAATGAAGTTCGTACGATGAGAACGAAGTTAATATCTTTCATTTCTCGTATGCAGTTGGTTATCATTGCTTCTTCACATTTTGTTCATGACTCTCGGTACTACTTGTATTATGTTGTCCGCGAATTGTAGTTTCCAGACATGAAATTCGACGTGTTCACGGCTATTAAAAACTATGCTGTTGTATGAAATTTATGTGGTTGTGAGTTGAAAATATTTGGCAGATGTGAAAACAAGAAAATGGCGCCAATAACGCGTTTTGAACTACATCGACAGCTAGAGCCACGTATGGGAAGCATTATAAATAAATACATATACGCAGAAGCATTATAAATAAAACTTATCACGTTTTGTTAGCAGGAGCACCGATCGCAACGCTAAGCGATTCCATTAGCAGCCTCATATTCTGTTATAATAGAATAGAAGTGTTTCCGATACGCATTCACCGTCCGCAATGTTCGATATTTTATCGAGTCGCGTAAACAGTTTGCGAGGCGTGAGAAATTATAATTTTATCGTTATGACCGAAAGTGATGAGAGATGTTTGCATCTGTTTTCGTTTTTTCGGAATTTTCTTCTTCGTGCGAACGAATAATTTTATGCGTAGATGTACATGTTGATACGAGCACGTTCTGCGCGTATTTAGAGCTGCGTTTATATGTAATTCTTTCGTTCTAGAAAGTTTTTTTTATTAAGGAGTATTTTCTATAGAGTGTCATACCATTTTTACTTTCTGCATCTCCTTCGTCTTCGCACTCCTTTTCTTCCGAATCCTTTCCTTCGATTTTCTATTCCCTCGTTCCTACCCTTCCTTAGCTTGTCTTCACCCGTACCGTTTAGTTCCTTGGATACCGTACCCTCCCACTGCCAAGATCCCTCTTCCCCTTCATAGATACCGTTGCTTCTCTTTGACTTTCTAAATATACTACTCTTCCCATTCCTTCCGTTCCCTAGACTCACTCCCTTCTTTGCCCTTCTTATCCTAGATTCCTTTCTGACCTCCCCAAGATGCCCTCCTTCTTTTCTCTAAATCTCCCCTGTCCCTTTTTCCAATCCCTTTCTTCGATGTTCTTGCTCCATTGTTTTACCTCGATCCTTTTCCTTCTTTGTCTTCCCGATATCACAGCTACCTTTTCTTTTTCCTTCCTTTTAGGGTACATTCCCCTTGGAATTTTTAAGTATCCGAAAGCTGAAATTAAACGTCAAAAATCGACCCGACGACCACTACCATTTGGCGTTAATTGAAAACTAATTTTCTGTGCTGCAATCTTAAATTGATCACTAACTTTAATTACTGATTTTCGGCATTATGATATTTCAAATCTTATATCGCTAAACACAATAAGATGATTATTCTACTTACTCTTCTCGTGTAATGATTATGGTAGCGTGGAAACTCTTAGTTATATTACATCAAGATAATCCTGCAACGCATACTATTAAAATTATTAAAAAATACTGTTTAACCCCTTGCCGTACCATTTTCTTTGCAACTAAAGTTATGCCAACGTCTTCGTCTCTGAAAGTGCTACAGAAGATGACAGACAATTTATATTTTTCATATAGCTACATTTACTTCGATGTTTAAATATCGATTACAAACGAGCAACATTTGATTTCGTCTAAAAAGAAAGACGTAATGTTTGGATTATCGACTCGTTATAATATGGCAAAGGGTTAAAGGAGAATATTTTCACTCTTCAGTGGCCGGTGTGCTCATCCGACCTTAATATCATTGAAAATTGCTGTTCAATGCTTTCGCAATCAGTGTATGCTGAAGACCGACAATTGTTATACACAAATGAATTAAAAACTTGCACTAGGACCGAATGAGAAAATTTAACACAGACAAAAATTAAACAACTATATAATTCTTTACCTAAATGGATGCCGGAAGTCACAGAAAACAAAGAAGGTTTTACGCATTATTAGAAGAATATAGTTTTCTACATACATCTACACCCGTGATAGAGTTAAGCCCTTCTAGATCGTGCCACCTACCTTTTTCATTAATGCGCCGGCAAGCAGTCAATTTCTGAAAATTTAATATATAACTTTTGCCGGTGCTGACCATACTGGATGTATAAAGTAATTTTGTTGCAGCGAGATACGTCGAACCGAAACTTTCGAACGAAATTATCAGGGTGTCCGTTAATAGGAAATCGCCGGAACTCGCAACGCGCGCGGCTAATTAACAAAAAATTAACCGAACCTGTGAGAGACGATGGGGGGAGACCCGTTTGATCCTACGTGGACGTTTCGCATGCCTGACATTAATAATAAAATTGTTTGGTGTCGAGGTCACGGGGGTGTACAGCCACGGAAATTCTTCAGGTGTTCCGACACAAGCTTGGCAAGTTTCGGAACGCACTCCTGCACCTAAACGGCCGACGGAGAGAGCCACCCCTTCTGTCGCTCGCTCGCTCGCTCGCCGAGGGGAGCCAAATTTGCAACCGCACTTCGGACGATAGTTCATTATGCTAATTAATGTTACCAAATATTCCGCGAGCGGCAGGGCTGGTCGTATTTTTCGGATGCCACCCTCTCTGTCTCGGCTCACCCCCGTTTCACCCCCGCTTTTCCTGGCCGCTTGCCGCTGGCCTCGGTGATCTTAGGCCACCGCCGTCCGGCCGAACATTTTTCTTCGGAACGAATCCGAATGTCTGCGGTCGAGGGGTTACGCTTTATGCGCACCCTTCTCGTGTACCCCGTTCGATCCCGTTGCTCGCGATGTGGTAAAAATTTCGGAGGCAATAACCATTAGCTGATGTTTCTTGCTAAAATCAAGAGCTGTTCGCTCGTGGCAGACAGCGTCTCAAATATACAGGCTGTTTCAGCTAACTGGATCGCTTTGAATAACTGTTAACCGTTTAAGCGCTATGAAACCATATATGCGTTCTCGCATAACCATTCGATTTTGGCTATGAACGCATATGTGCGCCGACGACGTACGAGCCATTCAATTAATTATGAGCTCATTTGCCTGTTTCTGAACAATGAGTAGCTAAAGAAAATATTTAACACTTTGACTGCCACGTTACCCATATATGGGTGACAGAATTATTTGTCCACGTTTAAAAATAAATTTATACACTAATATATTCATTGCACTCAATTTTGTTCGTATCTGGAGAATACAAGAAGGTTGAAGGATAACTATGTGTCAGACATTTGAAGTTTTCAATTGTTGCTGCATTAAATGAATTACTTTGATCTTGTGGAATTTTTTAGGCTGTTGGTTGGGCAGTTAAAGTGTTAAACAATTGTGCCGTCAGATGTCAAAGACCCGAAAATTACACTCGTTGTACGAAATCTGCCATTCTATTGTGTTTAATTTTAAGGTGTGTGTGCGATTTTATTTGTTTCTATACTATTATCAGTCTCCATACGTAAAAGATGCAGCAATTTGAAAAAACGCAAGGCAAAAATGTGTAAGAAATGTAACGTAGGATTACGTATTTATACTTCACATTAATATTGAATTTTTAATCTTTACAGCAGCAATTCGGTTCAGAATACAAAGGAATAAATAATATTGTTTTAACGCAGTGAAATTCACTTATTTTTTATTATTGAAATATGTTTTCAGAAAAATGCATCCCTACCAAAAATGTCACCGTTCTCGGCGTACGTCGTGACTAAATTCATACCGGAGATCCGAATAATTCTAGAACACACCCTGTACATGAGAATTAGATCGAAACAATTTCAGAATATAAGCCAAGGCCCGTTTGATGATTTTCCGTTACGAAATGGGAATTTCGAAATTTCATCGCCCAGGCGACATTCCATCTTTCGGCTAATCGTGCGGCTATTTTGCACGCTGTCAACTGTTACCGAGGGTAGTTGAAAGCGTGTCGGCGTGTGTTTCGATTAGGTTCGCGAGGTCCTGCTTGCATGTTGCATGGGGAAAGGATTCGATATTATCGAGCCGAGGTATTAGGATTCGTCGAGTGAATTTCGGGGATTGAGTAGAAGTTCTGCTTTTCGCGTTCGAAACTAGTTGTCGGGACCGGTGGAGCCTGTCCTAGTAATTGTTGTTGGTTGAACTAGCACCAGTTTCCGGTTGAAATTTTCAACTTCTCTCATTTCTTTGGCGAACTGTAACAAGGGTCAACTCTCCCGAGGTGCCTGGAGCACGATTCGAATAAACAATTCCAGTTTTCGCGTATTTTTCTCCGCGCGAAGTGAAAATAACACTGGCAAACAGGAAGTTTCAAGACAAGGTACACAATCGAGTCTGGCGCGGCTCCGAAACGTATGCTCGCTCGCGAATGCCGCCAACAAAAATTCTCAACAAATCCCAAGAAATACCGGCGGTGGCGGTCGAATAATAAAACCGTAGCCGTATGTGTTCCACGCTTGTTCTTTCCCATCTACACGTGCATGATTTTCGTTATTTCTATACAGCATCGCGGTTACCACCGTGAAAACGAGACGCTTTCATACCTGTTAATTACTTCCACGATTAATAAATAATAAATTGATGTAATCGTAACATGGATTGGCCTTTGTAAGGGTCTGGCTCCACCCAGGCCTCGCAATCTGTAGGGGTGGTTGTGTTTCTACATTTTAATTAACACTTCGCCAACCGACTTTCTTATTTTTAAACATTTAGAATAGTTTTAATCGGCTAAACAGTATGAACATCTAGACAGTCTGAAAAATTCAATATGAAAGTTTATTGATTCAAAAGATCAGAATTTCTTTAAAATAGGCATCTATCCATTAAAATCTCATTGGGAAAAGTATATCGAAGCAAATGGAGCATATTTTGATTAAATAAACAGTTTTTAAAAAAATATATGCAGTTTTATATATTCGCATAAAAATTCGACATTTCATAAGCACCAACCTAATAATTATTGTATGTCTACATTTGTTGTTTTCATTAGCAATTTTGCGATGTACTTCTTTAACGAACTACATGTTACAAGAAAAATTGAATGGAGTTTGAATAGACGCAGTCTTGTTATTATCAAAAAGCAATGTATATCGTTGGATTTATTGTTCGGTAGTTCTAGTGCTAACGTGGCACGAATCGACTTCGACTTTGTTGAGCTTTTACCGAATCGTAGCAGACATATCTGTATTTATATACAAGGTGTATTTTTCTGCTGCGAAAATTCAATCTACGGCTTTGTTTGCGAGTTATGATCGAAAAATCACTGGCCAATGAGAGAAAAGCGCGCGAACTAACACGTGCTCGCTCGAACCGTCCGCCGGCCAGGTGAAACGTTTGTTTTAGTCATTGTGTTACGTATTTCTTTTTAAAATCGGCACTTTTTAGAGCCATAAATTTAAACGAAGGCAACATCGTCTTAAATATTATTAAATAAGTTTAGAATAAGTTAGTTAATTAATATCGTTTAGAATGTTAGTTAATATATCATAATGTTAGTTAATATCGTTTAGAAGGTAGTGTACGATACAAAGACAATTTCTAACACATTTATTTGTTTTCCCGATAATTTTCTCAAGCTGAAGATAACAAAGCGGTTTAAATTCATTAAATACGTCTACTCGTTTAATGTAATGTATTCTGTGTATCAGTGTATTTCAGGAAAAATATCGTAGGTAGAAATATCACTTCGATACCCATAAATTTGTATATCGATAGCTATTCTTCTCTGCCCGAAGTGAAACAAACGCTAGCAAACAGGCAGTTTCAAAACAAGGTACACAATCGAGTCCGGCGTGACTCCGAACCGTGTGTTCGCTGGCGAATGCCGCGAGGAAAAATTCTCAATAAATCCCAAGGAACACCGGTGGTGGTCGAGTAATGAAACCGGAGCCATAGGTGTTTCGTCGCTTGTCGGTGTAATTGCGTTTCGATGCAAAATTCGCGAACCAGCGAGGAAAAGCGGAGCGTGGCGCCAATGTTTGCGCGACGGAAGCACAGCGGAAGGACGCGACGGATATAAAATTTTTGGCAACATTTCAATGGCAACGGCCCTCGGCGGTTCGTTTACTACGCTTTTTAATTAACCGGCTACAAGTATTCCGGGACGATGATAATTTTCAACCGTCCCATGGAAAAAGTGAGCCACCGCGCGCGAACAAACCGCACCACATCCGGTGGGACGCGTCGATTTACCACTTCCGCTCTGCCGCGATTAAGATGAACGTTCTGTTACACCAGAGAATTGTTAGCGATTATACACTGCTGTAAAAAAGCAGAGGAGCCAACCAAAAAAAAATCCATTTCAATTCATCAATCCAAATCGAAAAGTCCGCAAATTATAACGCGATACTAATCTTCAACTTACTTTGGGCTGTAAAGCTGCTACTTTTAGAATCTGTCGAAGTAATTCTCAAGAATGCTTTTACAGTAAGCTTTTACAGTACATGCAAGCGTGTTTAAATATTTTACCGAGCTTGAAAGATAGATGAATGAAATAGAGGTAAATAGTAAAATTATTAAGTGCACTGAATGTGGTCTAACATAAATGCAAAAGATTAAGATCATACGTTTGTTACAGAAAATTAAATAATATGTGAATTATTTAATATTTAATATTGAACAATTTGTGAAAAAGGTTAATTTTTTAAAGACATTTTTCAAAGTCTGTAGAAAAATTTGTTCAAGGTTAAAAAACCATCATAGATTTGAAGAGGCAAATTTGTTTATTACTAAAATATTTGTCTACCGATGTATAATTTTTTTCACCGTTTTATTTGACTTCGAACGAAGAGCATATCGTTGACATTTTACATGTAAATTTAAATCTAATATTAGTTTTTGAAAAATCGCAAACCGATTTTAAATACTAAAATTGTTATGTAACGGGTAGTTGGTTAAACAGTATAAAAAGGTTGAAGTTTCGTTTTGAAGTCGCTTTGACCGGAAGTGCAATGCAGCGAAACTAATCTTCACGAATCAGACTAATGTTTGACATGCAAATCCACAAAAGAATTTTATTATATTATTTTATATGTTAGCACACAGAACGACCGATAACGACTCAGTCGTTTTATGGTTTAAACATACTAAATGAAATAAAAATGTAAATTTTCTTTATTACCTTTTATAAAAACGACAACATACGTGCTATTAAAAATAATATAAAATCGTAGCGACGAAAATAAGTGGTGCAATGTGTTCTTAATTTTTCTATAGTTGAACGTAATTGAAAATAATTGATGACAAAGTTTCTTAGTGGTAGAGATTTTCGATCGAATAATAAATTATTGAAAGCTTCCGAAAATATTTTTTATAGCTGAAGATAATTTCGGTCACGTTGGAAATTTTAATGGATCTAAACACGTATGATGGATCGTTTAAATTATGTGTTGCGCAGAAGCATTATAAATAAAAGTTATCGCGTTTTGTTAGGTAGCGCACCGATCGCAACACTAAGCGATTCCATTAGCAGCCTAATTTTCTGTAATAAATTATGTACATCAATAGCCTCTGAACAACGAACGTATCTAATTATCAATTTATTCCCGAACCATTATCTCGATCATTAACGACAGTAATCGATAGTGATGTATACGTATCGATGATACAGGTTTGAATAATCCTAATTTCACGATGTTTTCATTGTTTCTGTGCAAAGTAGTATTCCCTCAAATAAACGTCATAATATCTGAAATAAACGTAATTTCAAATTGCCAATCGACTGTATTTTCATTCAAGTTTATTTACTTCAGGAAACTCTGCAAAAGAAACAGATTTACAGATTTTATGCAAATTAAAAATCCTATTTCAGTTTCTACCTAAATGCAACCAACAAGAGGCAGATAAAAATGTCTTCCTTTCCTTTACGATTTTCATAAATAAAAAATATTCAATCAACATTAATCAACTTATACTGAGAAGTTCCTCGACGATCAATCGAGTTCCTATAAAATGTAAAATGGTAAAATGGTCAAAACTTGAAATTTGCGCGGTTTTGTAGTCGGGCACTCTAGTCGTTCAGCCAACGGTGTTGTTGTTAATATTAATAATATATATTAATATTTAATATTATATAATATCTCTATGGAAAGGAAAATGTAAAAAATAATTTCAGCACAAGTTCCTTCTTTCGAAAAGCGTCGAAAATTTGGTTTCTCTTATTTTAAACTATGGTGCACCGTACTAAAAAATCTGAAAAAATTCTGAAGTCACTAATTCGATAATACAGCACTACTATAAAAATTTCGGTGGTGATGCCAAAACTACTTCTTTATGAAAGCTGCATTCTTGGGAATTTTTATTTTTCACAACCATTATCATCGACTTAAAAATCGGTAAAAATTCTCATAAGTGCACATCGACGGCCTTGACATGTCAGGATTTTCTCATAATTTTTGTATGCGATTAAATGGGAAAAATTGCCTGCAATTACGGAGTGTACATATTTAATAAACTCCACAAGTTTCGTATCGAAATTCGTCGATCATTCTGATTATCGCCTTTTCTTTTACTTACACCACCTTGCAAGTGCGGTCAGGCGTGTGATCAGACTAAAAGCTCACCAACACTGCTGAGCCTTGTCAAGGCACATGACACACTAGTTTCTCCAACGACCTGATTGACAAAATACGTTTCACCGCGATTCTACTCTCGCCGTAATGGTCTGTTTGTTGAACAAAGCGGTAGAATTTGCCCGCGTATCGTCGGTTTATTTATCACGAATTAATAGAAGTTTCGCAAACATTAATCCTGGGTAATGAATAGTCAGTAACGTGATCGGCCTGGTTAACGAGCAGACTTGCGACTCGTATTTGCTCGGACTCGATCGAAGCCAAGCACGAAGCAGTTTACGGGATCGGGAACGTCGCAGCTTCTAGTTAACGGAAGTAGCCGGCCGATTTTGCATAAAACTCGATCGACGGATCCGCCCGTTCCCTTCGGCGTCCCTCGACGGTATCGCGGTTCATAAATAATGCGACGATCAGCAGAAATTATCGGCACGCCAACGAGCGTGACCGGTAATCGTAACGCGACACACGTCGCCACAATGGAGACTGAATTATTTTATGCTCGAAATCCAGAGAGCGACCGGTTTCCGAAGTCAAATGTTTCAAATCCTTCGAAAATACTCAAAATACTGTCTGTCAAACTTGGAAGAGGTCGCTTTCGATAATTTTTAACACGTTGAATGCTATGTCAGTCCCTGAGGACTGACGGTATCAAATTTACAAATTAATATGTTATAGATAATTCATGTAATATTAAGAAATATTCGCACTATTTCAATAGTGGTAATAGATAATCAATAGAAGGTAAATAAAATGTGACGCGGAAGCTGAGCAAAATGGCTCTGCATTCAACGTGTTAAACACGTGTTTCCTTAATTTCCTTGAAACCGAAACAACATTCTTTTTAATCTCTGATCACATACAATTCTTATTGTAACATGTACGTCATTAATCCCTTGCTCCAATACAACGAGTTAGACTTGTGATCGAAATTTCGAACAGAATCTTTTAAACACGTGTTTCCTTAATTTTCTTTAACCCCTTGGTCTACGACTTGTTTTACAATAACAGTGACTAGATTTTCTTTGTCCTCCGCAGCACGACGAAAAAAAAGACAAATTTGTAGTTACCGCGTGCCTAACTATTCTCCAATGAATGTACACGATCAACAATTAAATAAAATGTTATTTCCGTTTATAGAAAATTAAGGAAATACATTTTTAGAATATTCAGTTCGAAATCTTGATCACTAGTCTGAATCGTTGTTATAGGACAGGGGGTTAAACCGAAAGCAACATTCTATTTAATCTCGCATACAATCGGTGTAGAATAGCTACGAACGGGGTAACTACAAATTTCACATTTCTTTTTGTCGTTTCGCGGAGGATAAAGAAAATCTAGTCACTATTATCATAAAATAAATCGTAGGCCAAGGGGTTAAAGAAGTACACCTGAAAATTGCTGATGAAAACATTTTTATAACTTCATTAATTGCCAAAGAAAGAACTAGAGACCAATCAGAACAACTGGTTCCGTAGTACTACTGTTAAATCTAATTTTTTGAGAATTGAACAAAACGACTTGACTCTACCACACACTCAGTAATATTTGACATAGCACGAACAGAAGATACGTGCCGGCGTTCCGCGAAAGCGCAACAAAATCGTATTCGGATAATCCGTGTGAAACATGACACAGAAACGATATTAACGGCGCGCATCGGTAGCTAATTTCGCGATGCCTTTCGCCGTGGAAAGTCGTCGGTCTCTGGGATCGATTTCCAAGTCAGCGAGCCGGAGAATTTATCGCAGGATCGATCGCAGCATGTGGATCGCGCGATCTACGGCCGATCGGGATTTTCTGCGCCGGTTTCACACGTAGCTACCACGGCGGTGCTACGGCCGAATTGTTAACATAGAGAAAGAGTAAAAGAGAGAGAGAGAGAGATACAGCGAGAGGGTGAGAAGGGCAGGCGAGGAGAGGGAGAGAGAAAGAGACCGACAGGCGGTTGGCAAGCCTCGCGAGATGGTAGTGGTACATAAAGACAGCTTTCGCCCCGTTATCGAGCCCGCTTTCAGCCCCGTTCCTCAGCCTGCGTCCCCCACCAGCCAGCCTCTACCTACTGCCCTTATCGGCTCAACAAATTTAACTTGATTTCCTATACGGACTTTGCGGAGCTCCGGGGAAATACGGAGTTGGCTTCGGCCCGTCTACGTCTAAACTCGCTTTACGATAAGGGATAAGCCTCACCCTATATCCAGAGGCCACCTTTCCTGCTACCAAACCCACCCGGGTCTACATCCGACACCCCTTCCGCCCCCTTCCGCCCTTCTCTTCGTCGTTTCGCTCGCCTTACTCTTTCCGCCGCAGCCGTGCACACGGCAACAACCACCACCAACAACCCCTCTCTCCTACCACGGACTCTCCATTCACCAATGTCGAATCCTCTTGACCCGGCCGGCCAACTTTTCGTACCGCCGAGGGTGAGAAACTCGATGAGAAGTTCACCAGCCCAGCGGCTTTCCTCGCGCCGAAAAAGATCCGCCGTGGCCAATGAGATTTGGACGACGGCGTCGACGGTGTGTTGCCAGGATCGAACGCGTTGCCCGGAGACATGCTCTTGCCGGTGTCTAACGGATAATGAGGGCTCCCGGTTCTTTGACGGGTTCGACGGTTTTTAAATTGTCGGATCTTAGCGAGGTCTGTGGGACACCGGGGATAGGCTTGCGTCTCGAGCATCGGCAAATCCGTGCAATTTCCACAGTGCCGTCGGAACGACTAGGAAGTTTGATATTTGCACACCTGCCACTCAATTCGAGCGGCACTTCTTTTACGACGGTAAATTTGTTGAGGAAACGCACTGAGAATCTCTGCATTTGTAGATAACTCTACATCTCCGAAATAAGAAAATAACCGGCCAAACTACTGGTCATATTCACGTACAATTTGTACCTGAAGATGATGCACTGTTTTTTTATGACATGTTATTAAGAGACATTCACAAAATACTTAAAATGAATCAAGATCACAAGGTTAGGCAATGAATGCTTTCATCCCATAGCATAATAAAATTGATCGTTTTAACAGTAAAAGTACATCCGAAAATTTCTGATGAAAACATCTTTATAACTTCAATAATTGCGAAAGAAATAACTGGGGACAAGTCAAAACAACTGGTTTGGTAGTTCTAGTGTTAAACTTAACCCTTAGCGCTCCAATGGTGCTCCTGAGGCGACACTGAACATTCGCTTATTATTATTTAACACAGTAACTGCCCAACCGACAACCTCAAAAAATCCATAAAATCAAATTAATTTATTTAATCAAGCAGCGATTGAAAACTTTAAATGCATGGCATATAGTTATCTATCAATCTTCTTGTATCCTTCAGATATCATCTAAATTGAAAGCAAGGAATATATTAACATACAAATTTATTTTTATACATGGACTAATAATTCTGTCACCCATATATGGGTGGCATAGCAGTCAAAGTGTTAAAGCAGCTTTTACATCGCTACGTTTGCATTGAGGAAGTCGGTAAACATGGAAATGTTAGAGTACAAGTAATAGTAATAAACTTTGTACTCGCGAAAGGAAACGTACCATGTACAGTGCAACTATTTTAGGCCAAAGAAATCTTTCGATTTCGAAATTAAAATTGCTTGGAGTGCTAAGGGTGAAATATGTGAAGTACATAGTTGCTATTCGAGATTAGATATGCCGTCCGGCGTTCGGGAAATATTCTCTAAGTGATACGAAGCGGGGTTCAGAAGCTCGCGCCGTTTCTTTTCGTGATTATTAATCGCATTTGGCGAGCGATCCTGAGATGCTTGGGTTCATGAAATATTCATGAGTACTTATTGGCCTCGGTTCCGTCGCTAATTGCGGCCGAGGTAAATTCAATCAGGAGGTATTTCTAGCAGTCGGTCGGCGGGTATGTGTGTGTGTGGGGAGCGGTGCGGAGCGGTTCCTTGCGTAGCCCCAAAACCTTGCCGCATTACCGGTATATTAAACACCGGTAGAAACCGGTTTTGAAATGACGGCTCGCCGAAGAGGAACAAACGCGCGAGTCAGAAAGACAGCGAGCAGAAGAGGGTAGGACAGACAAGCGGGGGTGGTCGGAGGGAGAATGAGAGAGTGGCGTATGGTTCACGCAGTCTGGCGCATAGTCTCTGTATAATTCAGTCATATCCATGCTAATCCCACAGGCCGGCTCACGTTATTCTCCATGATGGATGCACAGCCACCGGAGAATTGCCCTTTTCATTGAAATACAACTAAAATTAAACTCATTTGCTACCCCCTGTGGATTTACTGCGCGCGAGAGGCGGGTACAGGCGTGATACCGCTCGCGTTTCCCTTTTCTGTGTCCGCTAGAATAACTCGCGCGTGTACAACCGTTCGATGACTAGGATCATCCGCTGTCATAAACCCGCGACAGAACGCAGCTAGTTAACATGTGAAACGGCGTGCATTAACATCGATGAAGTAATCAACTCCCGTGCCATGGCATAACGAAATTAAAGGACGAGACTAGGAACCTCGAAATCATTTCCTGACTACCCCGATAGAGACTCAGATGCGCTGCTTCGCAAACGTAAGCAGCCCCGAACAATTAGGTTACTTTATGAGTGGCGGGAATCGAAAGCGTCGCTAGACCATTCTAAAAATGTTTATAAAAATTGGGGAAAAAATGTCTGGTCCCCGATTGCTTTGCAATTTTGTATACACGTTTCTAGACGCGCGGTCAGAGTCCATGGCAATTTTCAGATCGATCGGAATGAAATTACGGAAAATGTGCAGATCGGTGGAATCGGGCAACCCCCAAACTGATACTTTCTGAGGGGGATAAAACATCGGTCGAAAAACTTAGTTTCCCAGATTCTTTTCTAAGTCTGGCTACAAGTAACTGGACGCATAGTGAGGGTGTATTTCAATTCCCGGGACCATTGGAAGCGAATTGCAGCCGTGGCGCGACTTTGAAATTTCGGGGCGTTCAATGGCGAAAATGGAAAAAATGGGGTTGATAAAAGGTAGCTTCCTGAAGTCCCCTGAAACGCTACCCTAGAAAATGAGGCTCTTCTTAAAGAGGGAGGATTGAGGAAGATTTTCCCGTTGGAATCATGTCGATAGCGCTAATAGTTTGACCGGGGCGCGACTTCAAAGATTTGCCAAATATTGCCAAATATTGCTAAATATTGAAGGTAACCCCCTTCTATAAATCGCGAAAAATTGGGGAAAAATCTTAGGTCTCCGATTCTTTTGTAATTTTGGCTACACGTTTCTAGATGGATAGGTAGAGCAACATGCAATATATGTGTGTTTAAGAATTGTTAAAGAGTGTCATTCACAATAAACTCACCCATTCAGTTGTAAATCCATTGCATGGTTGGAAATGTGGACAGCAGGACAGTGCGTTGACCACTTACAGTGTATGCTGAACTGATCAGCTGATTCCTATTCGATGGCAACGAAGGCAGGTATCCCAATGTTCACTTTCATTGCACCATCACTAAACACTGATACCACAATGTATTTAATAATATTTAAGACGATGTTAATATTTAACACAATGCCTAAAACACACGTTTTACACATTTTCTCCAATCCGTTGTTCACACCGCACAAGAACATTTAAAAAGATATTATAATTCAATAACGTGCTCGCGACGACCTATCCATCGGGAGGAACTGTGGAAGACTGGCGCGATGGTCGTGAAAATTTTGTTTGTATCCTTGAGGGTTTCAAATGTTTACTATGGGACGCGATACATTGTTCTCGACTGGGCTTCAAGGATGGGTCATAAATATGACAAAGTTTACAAAGCCCTCATAGGCGACGACTTAATCCGAAAATGGTTCTATAGAGAGGTATGTATTAACCTTTTCTGTTTCTTAGGGCAAGGAATTTCTCTATCCTCCTTCAGTTCGTATTACAAGCTCGCTTGTAGGAAAACACGACAATCGCGTCAGTCATGCACATTAAATTAGTTTTGCGAACCGTTCGTCGAATTCTGTTCGGACACAGAATTATTTAAATTAAAATATCGTTTACGTATTTCGACGGGGTTACTTATTGTTTATCTTATCTCTACACGTTTCTAGACGCGCGGTCAGAGTCTATGAAAATTTTCAGATCGATCGGAATGGAATTACGGAAGATATTGAGATCGGGGAAATTCGGCAACCTCCAAACTATCCCTTTCTGAGAGGGAAAAATTCTGGTCAAAGAATTTAGTTTCCCTGGTACTTTTCTAACTCTGGCTACAAGTAACTGGATTTGTAGGATGAGTGTATTTCAAACCTCTGCTCAATCGGCATCGAATTGCGGCCGTGACGCGACTTTGAAATTTTGGGGGTGGTCAAAATCGCCAAAATGGGCAAAATGGGCTTGATAAAAGGAAGCCTCCTTGATTTCAATGAAATTTTAGCCTCTATTTTTAGTAGCATATTTAAAGCGGAAGGTTTGGGGAAGATTTTAGCGTTTGAACCATGTCGATAGCGCTGATAGTCTGGTCAGAGCACGCCTTCAAAGATTGGCTAATATTGAGGGGATGTCAAATCGGGGAAAAATAGTCTTACATCAGTTTTCCATAAACTTTCGAAATAACCGAAATTCATCGACGAGCGAATACCCATTCGTAAAAGGAAACAAGGGAAGTCCGACTTTAACCGGATATCGAATAAAACCGTCGCAACAAAATCGCAGACACAATTATCTCATTATCAAGTTACACGTACGCCGTGTAGAAGCAACACGCGCGGACGAGACAAGGTATGACCAACAAGGAGCGTTCACGTGTCGAAAATCCGGCTGCGATGTCCCAGTTAATCCCAAACTTTTGATTACTTTCCGAGGGAATCCTTTCCAAAACCAGCGGATAGCAGTCACTACGATTGATCCTTTCGACCGTATAACGAACTAGGAGGAAGTCCAATTTGAAATTTCCCTGGCCGGGTTCAATCAGCTTAACGAAAGAACGTCGTGGCTCGTCGGTGACGGGGTGTGCCGGGGAAAAAGGGGGAGCGTTGGGAAAGCTGGATGGCCAGATATTTTTCATCCTGTTTACGGGCCGACGCGATGTTTTCCTCGGCGTCATTGTTTGTATGGGTCAGCAGCGAAGGCATAGTAATAGCCCCGGTCCGTCTTCTGCTCTATGATGTGGGCGAAACGAAAGGGCGGAGAGTCTCTAAGAAAACATATCCATTCCAGAAAGAGGAGCAAAGGGACGAAGTCGAGGACGGGGGAGAGGGATGAAACTGATCAAGGGAACTAGCTGGACATTACCACGAGAACAAAAAAATATATATATAGGAACGAAGAAAATAGGAATGGAAACAGAGAAGTTGCGCAGCGAGAGAAAAGACAAATAAAGGAAACGAAGGGAGAATAGTTCGACGCGAAGGAGGAACGTAACTTTTTCTTGGGAACCGCGGGTGGTTCGATAACCTTCGACTTCTCGCGCTCGATAATGCCACATCGAAATTCCATCGGTTCACCGGACCGCTCCGGGCAACGGCGGACGCCCGCGCGGCGAGTGATGAATATTATTTGCGATAAGAATTTTTCGTATTTCGGCGGAGCCGGCCGTATAGATCCAGCCGGTCATTTCTATGCGGACGCCGCGTGCTGCCGAGCGACTGACAGACTGGTACCAGCGAGCAATTTCCCAAAGAATCCGCAGAATTCAATGCATCGCTCGCTCGAGGCCTCTCCGCGCGCTCGAATAAATTAGACGTACGCTCGCGGACGTTACGTCCGCGCTGATACATACGAATCGGATGGATTCATGCGGGAATTTGCTGAACTCCCCCACCCTCCCACCCCCAGGATGATCATATTGATTTGCATGCCTCCTAAGATTTCGTATTCCCTTGGAAATATGAATTTTGAAGGCTGACTGATTCACGGGTCGTTTATGATTTATCGACGGATGAATAGTTCCTTTCTCGTAATCGTGGAGTTATATAGGTAGTCAAGAATTTTCGCAATGTCTGAAGGGAAAGAGTTTGTTCCATTACACGAGGAATTAGAATGTTGCACGTGAAATTTCTCATTTTGGAATACAAATGCTCGGAACTGTTTTGATCAAAAAATACAATTTCAATCCACAATATTACTGCATATCACGTTGAAGTACAAAATTGATCTATACATCTTATGTATCAGCAGAGTTTCGGGGACGCTTCCTCAAAAATTGCCCATATTATGGAGACTTGCCACGACCAGACTATCAACTCTAGTCTTTAATTCTGTGTACATGCCACACCTTAATCAAATGTTTAAATCATTCCATGACAGAAGTAAAAATTCAGTAGAACGTAACGAGTAGATTTCGGAATTTTGATTAGAATAAAAATTGCTTGCATCGATTGCGCCATTCTCTCTTTAATTATTTTCACAGACTGAAAATAATAGATTGGCTTTCTTCAAATTATTTTAAGTGACACCTACCCATTTTATTATAAATGCATAAAATCCGCGGTCTCGTTACAAATAAACAATTAGCGACTCGTTATAGTAGTAAAAGCAGTTAGTCAGCATATGTATCAAAGTCTACAAAGAAATCTTCGGCACTGGACGGACTATATCGATGAAAAGTACTTTTCGCCGGACTATAATAGGCAAGACATTCTCCACGCATTCCACAAGAGACTCCAAGGAAGATGATAATGGAACTTGGGGTCACGCAGCTCTTAGGTCTGACACATACGGTGTAATACTACTGGGGAGTTACCATGCTCCCTCGCCACACTCCATATGTATAGTAAGTTAGCCGACCGCAACGGAGAATGATTGACAGTCTAGAGATGGGACACGGGGACGCAGTAATTGTGACAGCAAACCGTATCAATCAGACATGGAACCTCAGCCGTCGATACCAGCTCTTAGACCGATTGAATTATTTACAATGCTTGCATGTTTAAGCTCGCAGATGAAGCACAGTAGACCAACAAGAGACTTGATCTCTTAATGCAACACTACAACCGTTATCCAATAATCGATATTCCACGTACATCTCGCGCACCCATTTATTACATCCCAGATATTTCTGATATTTTGCGTTGAAAATGTCCGATTAACTTTATACACGCCTATCTTTAATATCGTGATGTATGATGTAATATTGGAGAAACCTGTCGACCATTATTTATTTATCATTTCAAATATACATGAAACGATCATTTTATGCCGGTGATTATTATATATTTTCTGTTTAAATCTGTAATCCATAGTTAAGAATTTCTAAATATGGTAAACTATCTAATTAAACTAGCCAGTCGCCCAGAGTAATACGATTCAGTCGTTTATTTTAGCAAATTGCTTTATTGCTTGGCAGAAATTTGTCGAGACACTTCTTAAGTTTCAACATGCAATTATTCAAATTTACACACGAATGCTCGCTCTAATGTATTCACTGTACTAAATCTATTCGTATCCGGAGTATCCGGTTACTCGTGAGGATCGCAGAGGAGTTTGATGGAAGCGAGGTACACTATATCTGGTGATTTGTGTGGATACACTGGCTGCTTACATACTACTTTCGGTGACCAAGTATTGACCAATGGTCGTGTTTCATTTTTGTCCTTTGTCTGGAGCGTTAAGGGTGGTGGGAGCGCGGGTTTTCTCGGCCGGCGGTGACGTAAGGCTGGGTGGCAGGCGTCGGCAGGTAAAAACAGTAAGGTTGTGCTTTGTAAACATTTGAAGTTATGCCAAATTCAAGAGGCGACCTTCATCATTGGTATTGACCACAATCTTACCGCGGATGCGTGACGAGTCGCGTAAAAACACTCGGCGTACATCGTAACTGAATTTCCTCCCCTATGTCTTAACCCTTTAAGCTCTATGAACCCATATATGCGTTCTCGCATAACCATTTAATTTTGGCTATGAACTCATATATGGGTTCTCACAAAACCATTCAATCTGGGAAAAAGAAATCTATGAACAGATATATGTGACTGCTGCTTGTAAGCCTATATAGATATAAAAAGACAATAAGCGTTTAAATGTGCATTTGTACAATCGTTTATCAGCATTGTTCATTAAATTTGTATGTGCATTCATTGTACATTACTTAACATATCGCTACCAAAGACTTTTGAGATTAAGTGCTGCTACTTCCTGGAAATTTGTTCTATGCGTTTTAAAACTTCATTTTCAATTACCCCTAAAATGTCTAAGAATGAGCTGTTAGAAGAAAGATATTAAAAATAAGCAGTGATACAAGCGGTAAATATTAACACAATAGGTTGGATGTTAGAACAAACAAGATCAAAACTTCTTTTGTAGCTTCGGAAATCGAAGAGTCAGTTCAATTGTATGAGCAAAGGAGAAGAGGTCCTCGAATATTTAGCTCATCTTCTGAAGAGGATGGAGGTCTACAGGAAAATGTTAATTCGACATCTAATGATACGACAGAAAACTTTTCATGATCTGAAAAAAATTTGGTACCAGAATTATATAACTTTTATGAATCAAATTCGGGGATAAGGGTACACTTGTCGAAAATATCCACTCCTTTGGGTGCGTTTAAGGTATTTTCCTCGGAAGAAATAATTACTGGTATCTGCGAAAAAACAAATAATTTCCATAAAAATCTAGCGCAAACTAAAATACATGAAGTTCATTCACGCGTAAATACCTGGACAGATACTTCACCTTCGGAAATATATTTATTTATTGCTATTACTATGCTAATGTCCAGAATAAAAAAAAACATCTATAAGAGAATATTGGTCTACCGATAAAGTTATAAAAACTGACATTTTTTCAAAACTAATGAGCAAAGTTAGCTATGAATCATTGCTAAAAATATTGCATTTTAATGATAACAATAATATGAGCTCGCACGATCCGTTGATAAAAATAAGACCGGTGATTACTGAACTTAGAAACTCATTTTCTAAATCATTTATCCATGTGAATATTTATGCATAGACGAAAGTCTTTTACTTTATAAAGGAAGATTATTTTTTAAACAATATATTCCGTAAAAATGGAGTAGATTTGGCATTAAGTCATTCGTTATTTGCGATTGCAACACCGTAACCGAAATAAATGGTTATTAAGGCTTTTGAAGTTACCACATAATTTATTATAGTTACTATCAATATACCTTGCAATGAAAATTCAGTCTGCTCAACTTGCGCTCTTTCGTAAAAGGTACGCAGCCCACAGTAGGCTTTTTCGTACGGAGTGGGCAACTCAGCGCTCAAAAGGTTAAAGTCTGTCGTAGTTAAAGGGTTAAAGCGTGAAAATAACAGTTTGATGTTCTTCTTATTTGTATTGCTCCCGAATCTGTCTTGTTTATTCAATTATTATTTTTTGACAACTGTTCTATAATTCCGTGGCTGCCCGTTTGCCGGGTGAAACGACGAATTAGTAATTCAAAGTACAAACGAATCGTTAAAATGGCCGAGCGATTTGTACATTTTATCGAGTGTTAATTTAATCGACGGCTAACGAACGTTACGGATGCCGAGCGAATTGTTTGCGCGGCGAAACATCGGGCCGACGGTTTACGATTGTATCGTGTATTATTTCTGGACGTGTAACGACGTTCAGACGAGACTGGATTAAAAGTTTTCCCCATCGCAGGCGTCAAGGAGCGGGACGAAGTGCAAACGCGGCTGCAAACACCGGCATCGACAAACGAATGTAAACGAGGCGCGACACGATAATTCATGCAACGAGAGTTTGATACTTGTTTACGCGTGTTTGTCTTCGCTTCTCGGCGCGGTCGCTCCCCAACTTTTACGGTTCCAAGTTGCCGCGTGTCTATTACGTGATTTACTTTTCTAATTCCTTTGATTTCGCCACCTCTTGCTCCGCCACACTACATAAGTCTGTAAATATCACATCAAAATTTACCCATACGTGGCGCTAACTGTCAATGCAACTACCGTCGAACGGCATCATTGACGCCATTTTCTTGTTTCGACGTCCGATAAAGATTTTCAAGTCACAACCATACAAGTTTCATACAACAGTATAGTTTTTGATAGCGTTGAACACGTCGAATTTTGTGTCTGGAAATTACGATTTGTGGACAGCATTGATTTCTTGTTACTTATGAACTGAAGATGGATCAGGTACTAGCGAGAAAGTCTTGTTCTACTGTCCCTCTAGCAGTGAGGGTTGGAAGTACAGCCACCACAGTCCTAATGCGACAAATGACTTTGTAATTCTATTAATTGTGTTGTCCCAGTAAAGACTTATTGAAAAGTTTCAAAATGGCAGTTCAAACCAGCGATTATAACATTATGTGAAAAATTTATTCGAGATACGGAAATATTTGTTGAGGTCGTGACAGTGATTGAAGGCTTTCGTGTTCGATGACCTATATCTTTGATATTCATTATATGCTACATTTCTGTGACAATTTCGGATTCTAATAACAGATGGTACACGGTAAATACGAATAAATACCGTACACGCAACATATTTATTATTAGCAAGCACCGAAACTGTATTTATAGACCTAAATTTACAGAATATTATTCGGTCGTCAATATTTGAGATACGCACGCGGGTATTTGTGACACAAGGCAACGGTCGAAATTTATTATAAATTTACGTCGGCAATAATGAGCATCAAGCTGTGTCGCTGGGACAGCAAATATCGATTCTATCGAAAGGTTTCGTGAAACGACGTTGCATTTAGCAAATAACTCGGTTGTTAATTCGTTTTTACACGGGGCAACGTGGTCCGAATAGGAGAGCAACGGGGAAATCGATAAAACCAATAAACTCGGGCAATAACGTGCTAATATCCTGAAGACCATTCTCGCCTACGGCGTTTCTCCACCCCGTTCGCCAGTCTGCTAAAGTGTAAACGATGTTCGAATGCTTTTGTAATTGCTCCGCAATGACTTGGCCTTGTCAGGTTGGTTATGAAGTGAAATACGTCCCCGAACACCGATTCAAACTGTTTCGTTGGTCGAATTGTCGGTCGCATCGATACGAAAACTCGATTTGCGTAAGAAACGTTCGAACCTTCTTCGTTGAATCACTTTCCGTCGAGATTGTGGCATTGTCGAGGAGATTAGAGAAATTGTAATAGTTTCAAGTGGTTAGCAACTAGGCAAACGCTTCGAGTATAATTCATTTCATTTCGATCATATAAGAAACATTCAAACTCTCTTCAACGATAAACTCTGCAGTTTATGTATTTACAGCAAGCCACGAACATATTTGTAATTATGAAAGTGATCCAAGTTATAATTTTTACATTATGCAACATTTTAATGTAGAATTTTATTAGTTTTGTGTAATGGAAACTTATTATGAACATGAAATTTTGTATAAATTTTATATGAAAATGTTGTCTTTTTGTGAACCTTTTACTACATTTGCAGTGTGTACTGCAGCATCATCTTGCAGAAAAATAAATTTCCCTCCAGCAATTTTGGTGGCGTACGTGTTTATTTGTTCCTTAATCATTTCCAAATACATTTTGCTATTCTTTTTTCCTGTTATAAATTTGATTTCCATTTTACCATAGTACCCGATACCGCACCTAAACAACCCACCACCACCTCCCATTCGCTGACGACTCAAAAACTGTATCTCTTTT
This sequence comes from Agapostemon virescens, assembly GCA_028453745.1. Lineage (NCBI taxonomy): Eukaryota > Metazoa > Arthropoda > Insecta > Hymenoptera > Halictidae > Agapostemon > Agapostemon virescens. The sequence goes on from CM052099.1 coordinate 10,119,092, forward strand.
CGCATATCGTGAAAATAGTAACTCAGACCATCAGGTCCATTTAACCACTTAGGCACGGTTGAATTTTGTGCGGGGCAGTTTCTCTGTACGGCAGAGAACATTGGAATGAAGTTTTTGATAACTAAATTATAATTCTTCTTAAAGATATGATGCATATACTTTAACCTTAATAATTTTGGAACGAGGTTTTTCATAACGAAATTGTAATTTTTCTAAAAGATATGATGCTTTCTGTGTGCTATCTTTTTGTCCCGGAGTGTAATAACGAAACTGTCCCATAAAATGTCGCCACAGCGATGGCCGCTACAACTTGTTTACAAATAAAATGTCGGTTATCTAACGTGTGTATGTTTTTTCATTTATTTTTTTTAAACAGCAAACAAAGTTCCAAGTTTCAAAATAATATTTGGATGTACCATAAACAACGTAAAACAATTTCTGATATTTTGTCGGGTGAAATGGGCATTTGTCATGCCGTGCGCTGGCCGAGTCGATTCATCGGCGTGGGCGGAGGGAGTAAAATTGAAAAATGATTTTCTACCGGGTATGCGAAATTCAGCGACCCCCATTGCGGATTCAGCGCACGAGGACCGCTCGCTACCTCAGTCTCGGCTCAACAAAGTTACACACTTGGCCCACCCCTGTCAATAATGTCGTCGAGCCGGCAAGTAACTACACGCCTGCAGCGTCGAGCGACTCAGGCTATGTGTTCGTGAACTTACTGTCAGACGTCCGACTCTCCTTCTCGATGCCCGTATTTGAAATACGTCAGGTGCAAGGGGGCGAGCACCAGATATGCCATGAGGGAAAGTGGGGCGGTGGAAGGGGGTCGATTTAATTCCCTAATTCTCGAGATCGACAGCAACCGTAACATGACGGCCGTGAAACTACTCTCATCCTGTTCCTGCTTCTACTCATCCAAAATCTATCTGTTCGCCGTCGCCCCCACTGTCACACCCATGTGTCGCTGACAGCGTTTCTAATCGATTTTCTCGACGATAATACCAGACGTTACTTTTCCGAAAATTTTCTAACACTCTGTTCGAACTCCCGTAAACTGAGAACGAGCACAGCCGTGTGCAGGAGCTCGCCTCTCGAAACTAACAACGGTCAAACATCGATAATTCGACACGAGCAAATAGCTAAAACACCATACGAAATTTCGACCATTCAGCTTCGTAGCGTCTCTCATTGCCCAGCGATAGTAGAGGACCGTTCACTTTTCCCAAATAGGGATAAAACAACTACGGTGAGTGTTGATTAAGAACAAAGAATTTTAACGAATACCTTTCTCGAAGAACAGGCAACGATACAGTAAAGACCAAGTACAAAATGTACAAGACTAATGGTAAAAAAGACGAGATGCAAGTGTAAAAAGACGACAGACAAAATGTGAAGAACGACGTCTACCAAATTCAACCACTCTGTAAAAATATAAAAAGACTAGCCGACTGCATAAAAATATAAAGACTAGATGTGAGTTCTTCAACGTTGAGAACGAGTTGAGAACTTCAACAATAATGTAGCATACTTACTAAGATGCCTTAATTGCCTAAGATGCCTTTTCGTGTTTGCAAAATCGTGGAACAATCGACAATGGGAAGATTCCTCTTACGAAATCGAGTCAAAAATATAGAATAATGTTTTTACATACAGCAGTTCAGTTTCGAGAAAAACGAGTTTAAGTTTAGTTACGTATGCGTGCATTAATTAATTAATTAATTCGTCGAGTATGAATTTGTCTACAACGGCAAAGAAGACATTTTCAACATTTGTAAATTCCTAGAGTAAATAAATTATTGAAATTTACGGCTAATTATTAATTAATGTCATACCATATTTCAAACGATACTGTTTACAGATGCAAGCAGCATTGGACATTACGGGATAGACCGAGCGAACAAAATAGACTCTGTTTAAGTACACGTGTACCTAACGAATTTTCAAACTCGATTTCCTCGAAAATGAAGCCCCATATGAAAAAAAACTATATTTCTTATTTTCGACTAGATTTTATATGAGAAATCATCACCTTGCCGGTTGCACCACGATTTCGCAAACACCCTGTATATGGATCGGAGGCGGATCAAGTACTAGCGAGAAGTCTCGTTCTACTGTCCCTTTGTCGGTGAGCGCAGGAAGTAGTTTAAAGTATTCACGTTAAATTAAATTATTCTTATTAGTAACTCTTATTAAATGATTATTCTTATTACAGCAAATTAATTATTCTTATAATAATATTTAACATAAGAAAATGTTTTTTCTCAGTCTATTAGGTTTAAAAAATTCGAGAAACTATTTTTGACTTCGTTCGAAAAGTATTAACGAATAAATATCGTAAAACATTTTGTTCGTTTTCAACAGCACCTGTCTTTATTTAATCAGAAAATTTAAAAATCAAGCTATTTTTAGTCACATAAATTTACGCTAATAAAACATTTTGTTCGATTCAACAGCTCCTGTCTTTACTTAATCAGGAAATTTAAGGATCAAGCTATTTTTAGTTACATAAATTTACGCTAATAAAACATTTTGTTCGACCCATATATATGTAAGAGTTTGAACCATATGATTTCATACGTGAATGTTTCGACTATCAGTATTCTAGGACTCCAAACACAGCATTTTAATTATGATGCTTTTCCATTTACGTTATCCAGTCTCACTTGGCAGCTTTATCCAGCAAATGGATGCAACTCTCATGTTTAGTTGCAATAATTAGAACACACTAACGCCTGGCAAATATGAACTTCTGGTGTGATTCATTTGAGATTGTGATTAGTAATTATGACGAGTGCAACACGTCATGGATTAATTTAAGCTGCTTCGCTCTTGTTTACTCTGAATACGAATTTAAACTATATGGGGTACCCGCATGCCTCCAGTTACGTCGTATCTTTCCCCCGTACATCTGTGCAGAAAATTTTTTTTTAAATTTCAAGAATAAGTTAATGAACAAATAAAAATTACATTATAATACTGAACATTTTACACAATAATACATTACCTCGAAAAGTGTAGAGAAGAAAGAATGTCATGATCCAGGAAAAAAATTGATTTATCATAGTGCCATGAATATTTTTATTTCCGCAAATTTCAAAATACTATAAATTCTTCAGCTGAAACAAAGGGAAGTGTTAAATCGAGTTAATACGAGTCAACTATTAATATTAGGAGTACAAATAAGTCTCCGCCGTTTGAAATCGGTTGACGTAATCAGTAAGTTATGGCAGCTAGTGTCAGGTGCAAGACGTCGTATCGTAAGGTTGCACATCTGTCGACAATATAACCTCGAAATATTAGCGATTTTGTAACAGCGTAGTATATTTATTTCGAAAATGTCGAGTTTCGAGCCGAATAAATGTCATTTGCGGGAGGTTCTGATTTACTTCTTTAATGAAAAAGAAATCTGCAGCTGAAACGCGTCGATTGCTTTTAGAAGCATACGGCAAGACTGCATTAGCACTAGAACTACTAAACCAGTCATTTTGGCTTGTCCCTAGTTTGTTATTTTCCAATTATTAAAGTTATAAAAATGTTTTCGTCAGAAATTTTCGGATGTACTTCTTTAATGACGTACACCTTACAATAGGTATTGTATAAAGTTTTAATAGATACAGTCTCATTATTATTGCAAAGCAATGGATATAGTTGGATTTATTGTTCGGTAGTTCTAGTGTTAAGTGACAGAAGTTGTAGCGAGTAGTTCCAAAAGTTTAAGAAATGGTGAATTTGATGTCGAAGACAAAGAACATAGTGGGAGGCTGAAAATGTACGAACACGCGAAATCGGAAGCATTATTGAATGAAGATTCTTGCGAAACGCAAGAAGAATTTCCACTTGCATTATCAGTGACTCAACGAGCGATTTCACATCGTTTAAAATCATTGGGAATAATAAAAAAGCAAGGAAAATGTGGTTCCATATGCACTGATACAACAACAAACGATCAATTTCAAGCTTTGCGTGAAAAACGACCAAAATATAAAAAAAGGCAACACAAAGTGATTTTGCTTCATGATAAAGCACCATCGCACACAGCAACACCGGTTAAGGAAACGATTGATGCGACTAGTTGGCAAATAAATGCAATTGCAATTTATTCAAAATTCTTGTCGCACATCGTTTAGTAAATCGATGCATCTAATTGCTCAAGAAAAATCACGACATTTGGTCGAACCCTAGAAAAGTTATTTAGATTTAAAGAGTGTTCGAATACCTTCTTGAGCCACTGTATAAGTGGTTGCAGTTGCTTCCGGTAGTAGGGTTGACGGCTTCTTCGGCAGTTGATCGGCCGAGAGGAGTTTTTGTCGGGGCAGGATAGCTTCATTAACGCGGAACGATGGCGAACAATGGGACACCATTGTCGTCGGCCCTGAAATGGCCGAAAGAGAAAGTTCGAAAGACGCCGCTGGAAATAGAAGCACTGCGGGGCGCAACGGTGCCGTTACAAGGGAGCAATTCCAAGTTGAAATCGTCCCCTGTCACGCTCGCCGAATATTAGTCTATATAAAAACCAACTGTTGCTCTTTGCGGTGGCATGAGCAGGCCCAGATCGATGCAATGGATGTCCACCCTGTCTGACCTCACCCACCCCTTCATCCCTTCCGGCTGCCAGCCGGGATTTTGCAACGCGAATCGATCTCCTGTGGGAACGCAACACGTCGAATCTGAATGCCGAGCACCATGGCACCATAGTGACATTGACACGGTGTATGGGTAAATTAATATCATGCTCATAATCGATAACAGATTGACGTATTCTCCCCCAAAACAGATTGTAATTGGAAATTTTACGACGTTAATCCTCTGTCGCGTCAGTGAAAGATGCGCATCGCGTTTTAGACTATAATTTCCGATACGTTGCGTCTTTGGAATGTTACCACAATTTTATCTGATTGTAATACAATAATTTATTCTTCCAGTCAAGGGATTATTCGGATTATAAACCATTCCGCAATCAAAATTCTCCGTATACTTTTTCTTAAGTGTAAACATGAGTCTTCTATATATTTAGAAAACTATTTGGTTCAATTTGTAAAACTAATTTAGCCGTCATGTAATGTCGGCGCATCAAGTGCTGAGGTATTCCTTGAGAAATTCTTTTAAACAATCAGTGTTTAAAATTATTTTATCAAGGTGTATAATATTTTTAGAATATTCCAAACCACTGCGATAAAGAAGGAAGGTATCGTCTTCGTGAAAAAGGTTAAAAAAGAAATTATAAATTTGTAAGAAGTTACATTTATTTTCAGAACAAGTTGTATCATACGAAACAATCTTTTTCCAGTGAAAGAATATCTATTTATCTATGTACTGCGTGCACAAAATGCAGATATTACGAAATCTGTAAAATAAAGTAGAAAACAAATGTTTAAGTAAAATAGAAGTCGCTGATCATAAGAAAACCCGATACGATATCTATTTCAGGATTAATTCAACTCCCAATCGACTTCAGTTTCTGCCAACCGAGTCGTACCGCTGAAGATTCGCGTAAACATTTCTGGATTAGTCGAGTTTACAGAACAACATGCGTGGCTGATTAATAATGCTAGTATATTTGTCCATTCATCACCGTGACAGAGATATCTAACGACCTGAAACATGCCCTCCCCAGAGGTTTCGTGCGACACGTATCAAAAACCGAGCCAGAAGGATTAATAGAAATCGTTGGTACACGTTGATACGTATATGTGTGTACGTAGATTGTTGGTAGGCTCTTTTCCAGAATAGGGGATAACGATCGTTAAATCACGGCCTTGTATGAATATTCCGGCGTGTGCGCGTGTAATAGGGCCTCAGGAATACGATACTAATACATTATAAATAAGTCGGAGTATTGCGTGGGGATGAAGTACAAGGGGGATAATCTGCGTGATCGTATTTAAACTAGTGACTCCGGCACGCAATGCCACGTGTACCAGGATCATTTTCTTGCGTCTACGGTGTGCAGACTATCCGGATTACAGAGCAATTTCGTATTAATTTCCGGTCACGGTGCGGGACGAGTACACGGGGCTTACCACCTATCCACGACCCGGTATTTGTTAATGTTATCACGAAATTGTCTGCAGTTCCCAGTCCTGCACCGACATTCGCACGAATTTTACCATAAAACCGGAGGGCTCGCCGACGAGCAGACGACCTACACCCTTTTTTGGCGCTTCTCGGCAAGTCAACGAACCGACAGGGAAGTTTCTTCTTTTTTGAGGAAGAGTATCGAGCCACATTTTTGTAACAACGAAGAGATGCGGCTAATTAAGTTGAAACTTCCTGCAAAATTTGATTACACTTTGATCGCGTTCTGCTGTTCAATTCGATGCGGTCATAAGTACAATATTTACAATTATTATTGTTGAGGCTTTCGGATGTAAGCCGAAATGATACCGGGCCGTGAAAGAATCAAATCTCTGATAAGTACAATTTTTACTGATGATAGACTACCATGTAATGTTTAATATTTATGTATTATAAATTTATTTTTGTTCTTACGAAGTAATATAAAAATGAAATTGTACATGTTTCATGCACGTAGCGTTAATTTCTATTAAGTTATATCTTAACACATTGGTGACCGGTGACGAGTTAACTCGTCTTTTCATGCCAAAACGTTGTTGACCGATAACGAGTTAACTCTTCATTGCACTTGCATTATCTATTTAAATTTATGAAACCCAGGGCGATATAGAATATTGCAAAAGCTTCGCGCAATATTTTAAAAGTTATATAAAAAATATGTCCAAAGTTCAATTTCGTTTCATTCAGTATAAATAAAATTTATTGGAGTTTATTTAGAATGTTTCACTTTACTTCCATATTCAATTACAAAATAATGATGACATGGCATAGTTTCGGTGTAAAATTGCCGGTCAGCAAAGTGTTAATAAATAATCTTTGCAGGTTTACGCCGAGCTTCTTGGAAACTTGTTAATTTTTGAAATTATTAATTAATTGTGGATTAATCTTGTAAAAGAAAATTGAGAGTCGTGGAATTGTGTCTTTTCAGAAATATTTTATAAAGTGATTTTATGACATATTTTTGTAATTTTGAATGATAAAGAAATTATATTATTGGAAATTTATATTATTTCCTGTTTGCAAGCATCCCTCTTGTTAAATTTAAAGGAATTGTGGGGTCGAACGTTGGAAGAACATTGAAGACACGTACCCGTGATATGATGAGTAGATGCAAGCTGACAATTTCCAATATTTGCATAGTAACAGACGATTGGAAGTCGTTTATACAACTGAATACTAATTACAAACGGAATCGGAGGGATTAAATTACGAAATGCGGCCTTCTCTTGGATTCGACACGTAGCAGACAGGCTTGATGCACGAACTTTACGTATTCGATAATAAAATGTAAATTTGTATTTCCTCATCGAATCGCAGTCTCGAATTTCTTGATACAGTACAGGGAACAAGCTTTGATTCAATTTGTATTCACTGTCGGTTGATCGAACGATTCTCAATCGTTAGTTTTACGATCAGCTACAGACGTGTACACGCTATTCGCTTATTTCTCGAAAAAACAACGTATTTTTTCATAGCTTCTCCAAATACCGATAACGCGAGCCAACGTTGAGCAGAAAAGTTTCTTTTAACGCAACTTCAAAGATTTTTAAAGTGGCACATTTAGGTCTTCTCTGAGTGCTTAAGGGTAGATCTCAACTTTCAAGGATTTAAAATTGGAGTTTAACACGATTATTTAAATATCACTTCTACCTTCGAAATTCTTTGAAGTTCTCTCAAAGAAACGTCGCTGAAAGACTTAAGATATACCACATCCTATCTCCAAATTATACTTACGCGCTAACTTTAGCTAATCGCATTACGTGTAATCATACAAAAATTATAAGATGGCTCTGATATCCAAGGCATGGACGCGAAGCTCTTGAACCTTTCATGCATATTAATTCATTTATTCACTAAGATTAGTTTCTAAAACATTTTCACATTGCAGGTTCTCAAGCTAAAATGTATCATAATCGATTTTAATTCTATTTGCTGCTGCAAAATACAAGAATCTCAGATAGAACATTTTACTTCCCAAACAAGAACTGTGCCGATAAACATTTTCAAAACTATTTTTGATTTTTGTAAAATGAAAAGGTACCACCGACCGGTGGTTATTTAAGAAATTTTTAAAATCCATGTTCCATGAAAGAAATCTTTGTAATTGTTACGTGTCTTGAAAAGGCTCCGCAGTGTTAGCGTGATTTAGTCTGACCACACGTCTCACCGCACTTGTAAGGTTCTGTGAAGAAAAAAGAAGACGATAATCAAAATGATTGGTAGACGAACTTTCATACGAAACTTGTGGACTTCAATAAATATGTACATTCCGTAATTGCAAGCTTCGTTTTCATGAACTAACGATTTAAATGTGTCGTAAAAACTATGACAAGTGACAGAATTACTGTCGTATGCTTGAATCTGAATTTTGGGTAAAATATAATTTATTTTTGCAACGGCAAAATCTTCGTTAAACCTTCCCCTTTAAAAAGAGCACCCCAAAATTAGGCTAGCATTTCAGGGGACTGCAGGAAGGTCCCTTTTATCAACCCCATTTTCCCATATTCGCGAGTTTCACCAGACCGAAAATTTCAAAGTCGTGCCACTGCCACAATTCGCTTCCAATGGACCCGGAATTTGAAAGAAAAATGAAGAATTAAAAATTTTAAATACGAAGCCGACTATAAAGCACGGAGGTTGGAAATGTACTTGTATGGGGATGTATCTTCAACATTTGGAACGGGTGAATTAATTTTTATTGATAACATAATGGTGAAAAATGTATACCCGAACATTTTAAAAAATAATTTACGTAAAAGTGCAATAAAAATGGAGATTCAGAATTCATTTAAGTATTATCAAGATAATGACCCCAAGCATAAGGCACGTATCGTACAGGAATATTTGCTGTATAATTGTCCAAAATTATTACAACCACCACCTCAGTCTCCAGATCTGAATCCTATAGAGAATTTATGGGATGAACTAGACCGGCGAATTATAATAACTGCAATAACATTTAAAGAAATGTTAAAAGAACCACTGAAAGAGGAATGGGATAATATTAGTACAGAATATTTGAAAAAAATAATTTGCAATATGCCTCAACTATTTAAAGAGGTCATTCGTTAAGAAGGATATCCTACACTCTATTGAATTACTTTTCGTTTTTAAAAATTAGTACAAAAACTATGAGTTTTTAAAAGTGTCCGAATATTATTGTAACGTTAAAATCAGACATTGTTTTGTTTAAAATAGAATATTTAATGAACGCTAGTAATTATATAGATAAAATTTATGCTTTTGTTAACTAGACATTATGTAGGAATGTAATTTAGAATTCATTCTGTTTTCCTTTATCGTGAACAAAATTACAATGCGACAAAGTAAAAATTTTATAATATCCAAATATTAAAGTTACTCACTGTATATGAATCAGAGGCGGATCAGGTACTAGCGAGAAAGTCGTACTCTTTTCCCTCTGTTGGTGAGCGCAGGAGATAAAGCCGCCACAAAAGCAACCTCGGTAACGTCATCTATAATTTTATTACAAGTTACAATATAAAAGTATTTTGTTACAGCGCTGTTATTGAAAGTCTTATTTCATATGCTTCCAGTCGCCAAAGTGTTAAGACAGTGTTCCTGATTATCCCTCGATAATTAAGAACTCACGATCACAGAAAGTTTCATATTTTCTTTTGTATAAAAATAATTTTAACTTCTGGCTGTGCTAAAGGGAATTACCTACGGTAATACACGAATGGGTAACTTGTCTTCGTGCGTGGACGATAAAAACATTGTTGCCTTTCCGATGTTACATTCTATTTAACTTTTTCGCGAAGTGTTCGCAATTTCGCGACCGCATCGTGCTCCAGAATGCAGAATACATTCTGGAAAAAAATTGCATTTATGAAAGCAAGCCGCTCGGGTAACGTATTCTTTCCGCCGACTCTTTCGCCCAGGTAGTATTTCTACGAATCGAATCTATTTCGCGCGTGTTTCGTTATTTTTGGCGGCTTGCGCGAAGCTCGAAAGAAGTTTACGACGCAACAGTTCCGCTCTTTTGCCGGTAAAATATCCACGAGAGCGGATAGAAGTCGAATATAACCGTACGGTGGTCTAAAATTGTGAAAACTTGTATTCGAAATTTTACGCGCGAATGTATAAACTGAGTTAACGAACGAATTTTAATAAAAATGTTGTAACGAAACTATATATCGCTTCTTTCTTTTCAGCTACTTCTACGCGAGTCCGCTTAACCCTTTCGGTCGTCTACATTGATCTTCTGCGGTCGTATGTAGGTTACGGCGAACATGCAAAAGAATTTGAATTATGAATCAGATTTTAGGAAGCAAGATAAAACTGCGGGATCGCGTTACCGCACCCGTTCTCTATAATTAAGAAATTTATGAAGTTAGACCGAATTTTTACGATTTTGAAGCACTGCGTGTCGGGTAGTCTGGAATCTGAAAAATGAAGGACCGCACGGCTCCCGTACCCGAATCGATTCCGTGTCGCTCGACCTCTCGCGCATTATCAAACGCCCCCGTGTGAAACGGACAAAGTGGTCGATCGGCCTCCACCCTCGATTCGCGATGAAATGGCCACTTCTCACCCCCCGGGAAACTGTTTTACGACGCATCTCGAAAGAATGTCGATCGGCCCGCGAACTATTTCGAGGATATCGATATACCGACCAGCAACAAATTGCGGCAAGTGTGGTCGCCGCAACCCTTTGAATGCGATGTACCATTGGTCGCTGGAGATTTATCGATATCAGTCTATAAATTCCTGTCGGGATTGCCTGATATATCGGTCCGTACCTTTTATTTCGCTTGATTTTATGGTGCACAAATATTGATGTTTTTTGGTGCGCGCCTCTGTCTGCCGACTGCGATGTATACCGTGGCCCTAGGCTCTAAGACAGAATCCACGTAAGTCATGGGGTTTCCACTTTGAGAGACCACAGTTCCAAGTTTCCCGTCTCATCAAGACCACTGTAGATTTCCGACGTTTTTTCGGGGGGTTGGGGAAAGAAGAGATTGCTTCGTCCATTTTCATGCACCAACAGTGACGCATCGATGTACGCGCAAGATATCTACACGATATTTGCACACCTTTCGAGATGCTCACAAGTTCGATCGATCACGAAACAATAACGTTCTCAATTATTTTAGGAATTTGACCAATATATGTGTCACTTCTTTTTTTTTTATCAAAGTAGGATCAAACATGACATAATTCCGGGCATAGTTGCTTCTTCAAGCGACGATTCAGTAAATCCTCGATTATCCGAATTGATATATGAATTCTCCATAATCTGGATACGTGTTTCACATAGAAATCGAGTAATAGGAAGTAGGCCGCGTAGTGAGCGAGCAAATGGAACACCGCGAATGCCGGCAAGTATAATAGGTTAGCCTGTTGTATGGCAATTAGTCAGACACAAATGGTACCGTATATATCATAGACTATTTTATATGAAAACTGAAAAATTACTTTGACAATAATTTGTTCTCTGTCAATGGAACAAGATAGATTGTTATTCTTATTTGTTAAGCGTCGTGACAGGGCTCAGCAATACTACAGGTTTCACCACACTAGAAAGTGGTGTGAGAAAAGGAAGGGCGATAATCAGATAATCGATACCCGAACTTGGTTTCTAAACTTGTGAACTTTAATGATTATACAAGGGTGTCCCAAAAGTATCGTAACAGAGGGAAATCAGGGGTTCCTGAGGGAATTTGAAGCAACTTTTTCTTTTGCGAAAATTCAATCTGCAGCTTCGTTTACGAATTATTAATGAAAAATCACTGGCCAATAAGAGAAAAGCGTGCTCGAACCATCCGCCGGTCAGGCGCGCAATCAGAAGTGAAGAAACAAGTCAAAGAGCGAGAACTTTCCGAATTTTGTTTATTACACGACGATAATAATTTTAAGAAAAACGCTGTTCATTCTTATTTCAGAATGTCTAAAGAATAATTATTAATTTTTCAGACCCGAAATAATAAACAATTTTGCCGTGTCAGCCGTTTTAATTGTCTGGTATGCATAACATCTCACGTGTACCACTTGAAATTTTTATACGATACGTACTATGAAGATAAATAATAAGTAACTCCGTCGAAATACGTAAACGATATTTTAATTTAAATAATTCTGTGTCCGAATAGAATTCAACGAACGATTTGCAAAACTAATTTAATAATAAATAATCGCGTTAAAGAACATGCAGGATGTGTGTGTTTAAGAATCGTTAAAGATTGTCATTAACAGTAAACTCACCCATTCAGTTGTAAATCCACTGCATGGTTGGAAATGTGGACGGCAGGACAGTGCGTTGACCCCTTACAGTGTATGCTGAACTGATCAGCCAGGACGAAGGCAGACTATTCCAATGTTCACTTTCATTGCACTATCACTAAACACTGATACCACAATTTATTTAATAATATTTAAGACAATGTTTCCTTCGTTTAAATTTATTGCTCTGAAAAGAGCCGATTTAAAAAAGAAATACCTAACACAATGCTTAAACCACATATTTAGCACATTTTCTCCAATCTGTTGTTCACACCGCACAAAAACATGTAAAAAGATATTATAATGCAATAACGCACTCGCGACGTTCTTTCCATCGGAGGATATTGTGGAAGACTGGCGCGATGGCCATGTTTTCCTACAAGCTCGCTTGTACAACGAACTGAAAGAGGACAGAGAAATTCCTTTTCCTGAAAAACAGAAAAGGTAAATACATACCTCTCAATAGAACCGTTTTCGGAGTAAGTCGTCGCTTGTGAGGGCTTTCGAACGACCCCCCACCAAAATCTAGACTTTGTCATATTTATGCCCCGTCCTTGAGACCAAGTGTCAGGTGGCACGCGCTCGGAACGAAGCCCAGTCGAGAACAATGTATCGCGTCCGATAGTAAACATTTGAAACTCTCAAGGATGAAAACAAAACCTTCACGACCGTCGCGACAGTCTTCCACAGTTTCTTACGACGGATAGGTCGTCGCGAGCGCGTTATTGCATTATAATATCATTTTAAATATTCTTGTGCGGTGTGAACAACGGACTGGAGAAAATGTGTGAAACGTGTGTTTTAGGCATTGTGTTAAATATTAACATCGTCTTAAATATTATTAAATAAATTGTGGTATCAGTGTTTAGTGATAGTGCAATGAAAGTGAACATTGGAATAGCCTGCCTTCGTCGCCATCGAATAGGAATCAGGTGATCAGTTCAGCATAAACTGTAAGGGGTCAACGCACTGTCCTGCTGTCCACATTTCCAACCATGCAATGGATTTACAACTGAATGGGTGAGTTTACTGTGAATGACACTCTTTAACAATTCTTAAACACACATATATTGCATGTTCTTTAACGCAATTATTTATTATTAAATTAGTTTTGCGAATCGTTCGTTGAATTTAGTTCGGACACAGAATTATTTAAATTAAAATATCGTTTACGTATTTCGACGGGGTTACTTATTGTTTATCTTCACAGTACGTATCGTATAAAATTTTCATGTGCTACGCGTGACATGTCATGCATAACAGAAAATTAAAATGGCTCACACGGCTAAATTGTTTATTATTTCGGGTCTGAGAAATTAGTAATTATTCTTTAGACATTCTGAAATAAGAATGAACAGCGTTTTTCTTAAAATTATTGTCATCGTGTTGTAAACAAAATTCGGAAAGTTCGCGCACTCTGACTTGTTCTTTCACTTCTGATCGCGCGCCTGGTCCGCGGACGGTTCGAGCGCGCTCGATCGAGCACGTGTTAGTTCGCGCGCTTTTCTCTCATTGGCCATTGATTTTTCGTTGATAACTCGTAAACGAAGCCGCAGATTGAATTATAGAATGAACGAACAGTGTATGACATATAGTTGAAACGGCTTATGTGAAATAGAGTAAAACAGTATACCAATAATAAATAATAATAAATACGTATACCAATGCTCATCGATGGAACGTAAATATCCACTACCAATGTGCACCTACAAAATTATATGTAAACCCTGATTGGTTTCTTAATTTGTCGCTCACCCTGTATTGGTGGGGTGAGAACAGCAGCGAAATGTCCCCAAGACGGTACGTCTCGGGTACCGTTGCGAGGGTGGTCGCGCGGTCGTTAATACCTGCCGGTTCACATCTCGAGGTTTATGGCACATCAATTGCTATTGAGTGCAGAAGTCGAAGTCTCGGGGGCGCACGTGTCTAAAGGACACTGATCTAAAGGGCAATCCTAATAAACCAACGTTCCGAGCTCTGGCAAAATAGAAATTAAAACATTTGACATTTAAGATGGACGGTTCCTCAAAAATAGCGGAACACAAGCGTCCGTACCATAATCCTCTTAATTCATTTAAAAATATTCTCAAAGCGCTGTTCGCGTGTTTAACATTATTTTTATCCGTATCCACACGTGAATGATTATCCTTAGATAGTGCTCTTAAATATAACAGTTTGATTTTTATAAACTTTCAAACTTCGTCATACGAACACGAACCAGAGGCAACAATATGCCTGAGTATGATGCAAATCATAGTTCAATTTTCAACTGCACTTAAATTGAAGTATCCTCGTCTCGGTTCCCCAAGCGGTTCCCCTTGATGGCACAAGTTTTCTGCAGTTTCGAAGAAAACCTGTTCAGGCTATATTATCAAAGACGAGTGGAGAAAAAAGGCTGCCGCGAGTAATCTTATTTCCGTCGTTTATGCAAGAGATACAAAAAGTCGGTTGAAGAATATGGAGCGTATTACATGGAAATGTAGACGAATTCTCCCTCCGTTCCTTATTAACTTTAGTAGGGAGCTACTCGAATCTTGTTGAAACGCCGGGACGCCGAAGAAAATTATTTTGGACATTCCACTGTTTTATACGTGTTTACTACGTGTCCGTTCGTCTGGCAAGTGTCAATTATAATTTAACGAAATTTTAAATAACATCAATTACGAATTTTTTTTCTTTTAACTCTACCGATTTCTTCTAACATTGGAAAACTGTGTCTTACTTGCAAGTCACTTTTCACTCTATCATTGTCGTTTCGATTTAATACTTATGTGAACTATTACAGCTACCAAATTTAAACATATTGATGATCAAACTGTGAATTCCCATGCAGAATAAAAATTGTCCGAGTCAATCCTAAGATTGAGAAATAAAATAAAAATCAATTGTTTATCTTTTTTACTTTTTCAGGAATGTATAACTGGTTATCAATTTTATACTTTTATCCTTCAATTATAACATATACTCCAGTTATACATTAGTTATAGCGTATAGTACATGCCACGTATGAATATATGAAATCCAAATTTTTGTATAGAGAACACACGTTTATTGTATGAAAATGATACAAAATATTGGGAGTACAAATAAGTCTTCGTCGTTTTTCACCTTAAATTGAGCATTTATTGTGAAAGAACTGTACCTTATGTTTTACTCAAGGCATTGTCCATCATTGGCCACTACTTTTTCATTTCCAACGATGCTAAAACGATTAATGAGACGATTACTGATACAACACAATGAATAGAATGACAAAGTCATTTGTCGAATTTCGACTGTGGGGGCTGTACTTCCAACCTTCACTGCTAGAGGGACAGTAGAACAAGACTTTCTCGCTAGTACCTGAGCCGCCTTCAGTTCATACATATACCCTCCTTAATCGCCTTCTAGTACCCAGCGTCTAAGGCAAGGTTTTCTCTTTCTTTTTTCCTTTTCTTTCTCCACTATACTCTTCGATCAGGCTCAACGAACTAGTGTTTTGAAAACAATTGAAAATTTCATACGATATTGCTCTAATCTTTCATCTTTCCACGAGACTAACTTCTAAGGGACTACGGATGTTATATGTTTCTGACAAAAACGAGCTGGCGCAATTTAAAACAGTAGTAAGATTAAAAGAATTTAATATCGTCAACCTATTATTTTAATTTTATCATGGTTATCAAAGAATGAAACAATCTTCCTTGTGACTACTGTTTTCTCTTGCAATGGATGCAGATAATTTTTATTCTGTCTCAAGAACCACAATCTACTTATAAATATCACTTTTATTTGAAGCTTCTTCCATTTTACCATGGCTACCTCTTTTTAAAAATAAAGTTTACTTATCTCTCTATTACATATATCAATGGGTTTGCCGTTTTGTCGGTTTGACGTTGACAAACCAATTGAAACGAGGAAGAAGGGAGTATCAGCGCTAAAATTATTATCGAATCCTACATTTATGAATGCACAATTTCTTCGATTAACTTTAACGTCGACCGATTTTGCTGTACGCGATGGTGCATTATCATGAAGCAAAATCACGTTGCGTTGCCTTCTTTCATATTCCGATCGTTTTTCACGCAAATGTCGATGGTTCGTCTGGAGTTACCCATGATCATCTATGCTTAGGATTCTCAAACTATATCCACTTCTCGTCGCCAGTCACAATTCGATGGAGAAATGACTTTCTTTTGTACCTGGTGAGCAGCATTTCGCAAGTGGTTTCTCGATTTTCCTGCTGTCTTTCATTCGGTTCATGTAGAATCCATTTTCTTATCTTCTGGATCTTTTCCATGGCTTTCAAACGTATAGAGACGGCTTCTCGTGTCACATTTAATTGATCCGCGAGTTGCTGTTGCGTCTGAGCGTCATCCTCGTTCAACGATGCTTGTAATTCCCTGTCTTCAATCTTTTTCAAACAAATTTCGAACAAATTTCGATTTCATATTTACCGACCTGGAATACCCTATATTCTACTTATACTTTAATTATAACACACATAAATATCAATTGAACCAGTTATATAGTAGTTACTATTCGTTTCAAAATGAATGTGTCAATGGCTGCTCCTCTTGCCGGACATATTTTGTAAAAGTACCGTAAACTGCAGTAAACCGTTGTGTTCTGTATGCATCGGAAAGAATACGTTCGATCAAGCTGCCGTCAAAATTGTAAATCAAGATGGTACGGACGGCAGCGAATGTTTATCGGGCCGGGAATCGTGCTCGAGGGAAAGCGATTTATCATTCGTTGAAACACACCGATACTGCGTGGTAACGGAGAGGGATGACGTTTCGCTAGGCCGACGATGATTTAAATATCTCAGTGCGCTGAGGGTGGAAGCCGGTATTCACCCCCGTAGCCGCGTAGCAGCGGTGGCGTCTCTCGCAGTCGTTTTTCTTTCCTCATTTCATTGCGGAAGAATAAGATTTTCCGGCAAGACTGCCCTGTCAGTCAACCAACCAACTTCTCTTCCCGACCCTCTTGCTCGTTTAAAGGGATATTATCTCCGGGACACCGGAGCCCCAATACCGCATTGTGACGATGAATCATTGAAACCTTCATTCTCTGTACCGGGCAACAAGGGGTTCTTTTAAAAATTTAGAGGGCTTCGGCGACGTTAATTAAGGTAGCAGCAAATCAAAGTTCCTCGAGACAATTCGGTTCGAAACAGAAATTCAATCTGCCCTTGCTAAACTGAAATATTTCGTGGACGATCATCGTTAATCCCGCTCAGACCGATTTATTTTCTGTAGTGGCTTTCGCGGATGCCATCTTCTTGTACGACGCGCCACTATAGTGGCTTTCGCGGATACCGTGTTTTAAGACGTACCATACTCAATTGTATTATTAATTGTTAAAGTCTACATACGTCTATCATATCTTTAAGAAAAATTATAATTTTATGATCAAACACTTCATTCCAATGTCAATGGGAAATTGCCTTTGTTTATCGTTAAACAGCGATTTTTTAATGCATTTTTGTAGATTTTCATGAAATTCTAAAGAACAAGGAATCTTAAGTATTGATAAAACTAAACAACAACCTTATTTTATCTTTACTTTCCATCAGCCGATGAAACTCGTCTATTATTTTATTTAAATTATTTAAGAAAATTATAAATCGTATACAAATCTACAGTCTACCGACTACTACACAACGGTACAACTAAAGGTATTGTAGAAGGTACATACTTAAACATTTGCATAGATCTTGTTAAGCCGAAGAGCTATTGTTAAACATTTTTTCTCGAGCGACTTCGACTTTTGCATGAACGATCACATTAACGTAATTAGCATATATATGAATAAGAAATAGTCACATTCGTTAATGTCAAGTACAACAACGTTGTTAAAAGGTAGAATTCTTAATACAGATCCTATTTCTTTCAGACAGTAGGTGGCTATAGTGATTTATAGTAGAGTTATAGTCAGAGTTAATTTTCTATTGAATACCTTTCTACGTATTTTTAATAAACAAATAATTTAAATAAAATACCACAGTACTGTGATTTGTATTTTAGTAAATCGTTCGAAAAGTGAATCGAACAGCTGTTACCTTTATCAACAAAATCACATCTAGACTGCCAACGTTCATGCATCTTGTGATTTATCTAGACAAATTTTCGAAGAATGAAATTGTGCAAAATTTGATCAGTCACATAAATTTTCTGTCGACTCTTCGGATAATTACAGCTCCCCGAAGAGCAAAGACCGATCGAAAGAAGAAGAAGGGTGCTCGCCCATCCGAATTCCGAGCCCGTTCCATGGAAACCACAATTCGATATAGGAACATTGAACTAATCGTAACTTTCGGGTCTTGTCTTAACGTTGTTAAGAGCATCGTTACCGGTAATCGATCTCGCAAAAGGCGAAAGTCGATTTCTCTAACGTCACGGAAGGTATGGAGAGGGGGCGGCAAGAGTTTTTCTCCATTATGATAGTGCCCGACCCTATTTGATTCCCAGAGGAACCGGTGCCGTACAAAGGTCACTCATATGTTGACCGCTCATAGATCATGGTTAGTCGGGCCCCCTAGTTGCCTCGTGGTTAGCCGTAAGACTTTACCTTAACATCCTCAATTATCCACAGGACGGTTCGTTTCCCCCAAGGAGCGGCAGACCGTCCGCGAAACTTTCCCTTATAATTAAATCATTAATTAGACTCCTACATCTCTCTGGTTATTCCTTCGCCGATCGATTCTCTGGTAATTTATTTATTATAAACCGATTGCGCCTTTCTTTATATAGGGCATCATCGATCTGCCGGTGCGACCTGAAAGGACACGAATCCGCATAAACGAGGAGCGAGAAAGAGTTAAGAGGAGTCTAATTTTACTGCAAATTTCGAATCTTGCTTTTTCACCTATCTTTCTTCTACGTATTCCACATTTAATTTAAGAGGATTAGCTCTGGAGCTAGCTGCACCTCAATTATGAAAAAGTTAGATGACGCCAGCATTGTGAAAGCTGAAAAGGAGATCCAAGAAATGTAGAAGAAGCATCAACAAAAAGTTACGCATGCAAAACGGAAGCTAGAAGATGTTTAGGAATTAAAACATTCTGACAAGCTCTCCAATGGTGCAACAATACGCTGAGAATCTATCGATACACTAAAAATATGTTTCAAGAACCTATGTTTCCGATCCTAAACTTTGCAGTTGTCCAGAAAGTGAATTTTTCACATACAATACCTTATCTCTGGAATTACGAAGCTTATCTTCAAAAGCTCTTTTATTTGATTCCTCATATCCTGCTGCATATTTTTTTACCCATGGCAGTTGTAAAAATTGTTTAGCTATGGATGCAAGTGTTTAACATTTTCTTAGGAACAGATTTTTAAAATTTGTTAAAAATATCATTTTAAAAGATTTTGAGAACCTTGTCGTTTAGATACGCAGAGAAACAAGAGAAAGGCAAATCTAAAAATTTTTAAGATATAGTTCCTGAGAAAAGGAACATTGAATTTTGGGAAATTTACGTGGGCGTGATGTCTGTCTACCCGTAAACGATTTTCAGTAATTTATTATAGATTCGCAGAGTTCATATGACAGACCTTTAAATATGAAACCGAAATTTGCGTATACGTGGCGCTAGCTGTCGACGTAGTTAACATTAAAACACGTCATTGACGCAATTTTCTTGATTTAACATCTGACCAAGATTTTCAACTCGTAGCCATACAAAATTCGTGCAACAGCATAATTTTTAATAGCGTTGAACATGTCAAACTTTGTACTTTGTAACTACGATTTGCGGAGAGCATTGATTTTCTGTTACCATTTCGAGAAAACTGCTGCAGAATCGAATCGAATGCTTGTCGAAGCTTATGGTAAGAATGCTCTTAATAAATCACAGTGTTTTGAGTGGTTTGAAAAATACATACGTGAGAAACGAAAAACGTGGAAGATCACCGAAAAAGTTTTAGGACAGCGTTGCTCATTGTGCGTGGACACAATGTTTGCCTAAACCGTAGATTAGGATTGTTGCAATTTCTGAGTTAATCTCCCACACTTTGTTGCTCTGTAATACTACAGCATACAACATTAGACAATACAGAAATATATTATTGCGATGCAAACATATGCAACTGAGATTATATGAAAGTAAACGCATACTTCAACAAACGTGTTCTGATCTTCCACATCGATTCTCTCGCAAAACCAGAGTTTTTCGAAATGTTCCGATTTTTTCCTGCTAGCTTTAAAAACAATTTATGGTAAATGGTACTCATGAATTATCTAAGCACGCGATCATTGTACTTTGAGATTCGTGTTGTACAGTTTCCAACAATTATTAATTAGATTGGCTTCCATCGAAAATCCCTTCCGAGGGCTGGGATGCGACTGAAATTGTACGAAATCGATAAACGAATTAACATTTTCGATGTTTTACATATGAAATACTGACGCGACGTGTTTTATTGCATTTTGTAAAATGCCATTTTATTTGTCGCCATTTATGGGATAAATTGCGCGATTCAACGTAGAATAGGAGGGCGTTTCCTTTGAATGCGAGGCGTTTCACTTCCATGTGGCTGTTGCCTGTCGTTTTCATAAAGCTGTGTATATGATTTCGTCGCAACAAAAAGCGTTTGTTTTATAAGGCTCGATAGTCGCCTACCAAAGGTGAAGTGGAATATCGGTGAATGAAATATTATATTGTAACACCGGGTCGAACAGAATTGTGCTTTTAAATCGCAAATTATACAGATGTCCTCCGGCACGAATATCGAGATTGGGAAAAATATTATGAGAACGTTTACGCATAATACACGTACACAATAAACGTTTGCCGGTGTACGACTCGTATATATTTTTATTACGCTTCAAAATAGCTAAAGAATGTAAATATATATAAATTCGAAATGGCCACCGGGCGAATTAAACAATTCAATTAAGCCGCCCTTGTTTCATTATTAATGGAAACATAAAAATTATTTTCAGCTGACTGTTACCTATAACGAATGAAAACCAATATATCGTTAAAAACACGGAGGTATCGAATTTTATTTTGCATTTCGATAAACGTTTCGAGAAGATATTCAATTTTTCCCTACTTTATCAGATTACCAGATTCATTGTTTTTCGAGTAAAGTAATAAATGATTTTTCACTGCAGAAAATATTTGAATATTATATTACATTTTTTTTTTTTCACCGTGCAAAATATCAATCCATTAATCGCCAGACACCAGATTAATTTCTTTCTTCATAAATCATGATCAGCTTGAACCCGTAAAAGGATTGCATAAAATATTAAATAACTTTTCCGCTTCGCAAAACATTTCACGGTCCTATTTGATCTTCTCGGATTACGAAACGTGCGCGAAGCAAACGAATAAATCTTTGCTTCGTAAAATACTTCAAGGCCATACTGAATTTTGCCAAACACCAGTCACCGGACGAAATTAACTAGCTAGTCGTCAAGTACTGCATTGATGCTTCTCTCGTTAATTACGACAAGCCGAAACGCATGAAAGACAACGGCTTCATTCATCGGCAAACGGCAGATTAAGTTTTGTTTCCATAAATAACGAATTGGAATATTGAATGGAACGAATGAACGGGATAACAAATAATAAACAGAGTCTCGGGGAAGCCATCTTCAATAATCAGCATCAGGAGGCTGGAATAACGTTTCGATTCGCGATAAGCCGCTTTCCGACGCGGTGTATTCTCTTTCTGTCTTCTTCCTTTTGCGACGGGATCGGAGCACACGCGAGGGCCGGTTGTCGGCCCGTTTCATTATCGCATTCACCGAGCAAAGACAATTCGATCAATTGAGCTGCATCCAAACAGTCTCGAATTTTCCTCGCCGCTCGTATATAGATACGCCTGGCAATTAAGCACCAACGACAGGGTTTCCGATTGTATTAACTTGGAAACTGGGTCACAACGTTCGTTATCAAAAGGATTATCAGTTAATTTATACTGCACTGTGACCGCGAGCGTAATTCCGCGCATCCCTCTTCCGCCTCCTTTGTCTCTTCCATTGCAATTTGCACGTCGTTTCGTGCGTTTCAGTGGTCGTGCTCGTCCGCCATGCTTTTTATCCCCCTCGATATCCCCGAGTATTGTCCTTTTTCACCGATGTTATTTGTATCGCGATATGAATCGACCGATAAAAACAGAAAAACACATACGCAAGCGCGCATCAGAAAAAAGAAAAAAACAAGAGAAAGAGAGAGAGAGAGAGAGAGAGAGAGAGAGAGAAACGGAAAAAATAACAGCTGTCGAATAGACTGCAAATACACTTCGGAGTGATTAATTTACGAAAAAAATACGAGGCTCGTGTTTCAAATCAAAAGACAGAAGTCGCCGACGATTGCATATTTCAGACCGTCGAATTCTTTCTCTTCTCGTTGTCGTCGTCGTCGTCGTCGTCGTCGTCGTCGTGTTTCCTTTCCACTGTGGATATATTTTTTCTTTCACAGTCACAAAGGCAACATATGTATCTGGGTTATCCAGCCATCGCAGCGGTGGAAAACGCATTCATCGAGGGGATTTATTTTTTTCCCACCAGCCCCCATACCCGAGGAGCAAGCCATGCACCGCTAGCAAATAACGTCCACCATCAATGAAAACGCGGCTTCCAGCCGCTCGTAATTTTCACGTTCGACAATTCATAAAGAAACGTCTGTACATAATATCTACGCATGATCCATGTATCCAGTTTTAGTAAGGGAGCCCTCGATTTATTGACCTTGTCTGCCAACAAACACAATTTCTGCATTCCACGGTTCTTTTTTTTTGTGCTTCTAAATCATGGACTCGAATTGCGTTACTGAACGATTACTCGTTGCGTGTCTGATATTTGTGATTACCAAGAAAGTAAATATGAAAACGGAATTTTTCTATAGAAAGTACACGTTTATCGGTATGAAAATGATGTAAAATATTATATTCGAAATATTATCCGTCGGTAGCTATACATTTTTCCCATCTCTCTGACAATTTATGGACGATACGGCAAAAAAACTGTTCCTCTTTAGAAGCAAACCAGTTGTGCCATTTTCGTACATTTTTGTATCGAAGTATATCACACTTCGTTGCTTCGATTCCGTCCCTTTGTTATCGGGGTTCGCAATCTTGTGACAGTTCACTTAGTTGCATAAATTGTTTCCAGACATCTCGGGGCAAGATAAAATTGTTAATTTTCGAACTCGTTTATTAGTTTCACGATGAAGCTGCGGACAGTTGTCATTTGAAAGAAAAGGGAAGTGTATTCTGGTTTATCTTTCGCTCTTTTCACTTGAGAACTGGAACGAACCTTTGTCAGTCTGATTATGACGCACCACTGAATGCTGCTGATTGTTTTAAAAGACTGGCCAACTTTTAATTTCCGTTCTTACAGTTCGTAATTGCAACTCGTTCGAAGACGTAACCTTTGCTCATTTTCTAAAACGTTATATCAACTACTTGTTACTTTTTCTTTCTTATAATAACAGCATCGCAGTAAATTGTTTAAACATTCTTTCTCCTCTTTTTCCTTTTTCATTTCGTGAAACTTTTATCTTCAATATTATAAAAAAAGAAACGTAGCTATGCATGAAAAAAATTCGAAAATATTTCTTCGAAGGAAGTAAACGCACATGCAAATAGAAAAGAAAGGAAAAATATTGACAGTGTAATCGAAATAGTAACATCGAGTAAATACAATTTATAGTAAACATTCCAATACCTTTGTGAATACACAGAACCGAATATTTGCTTCGATCGCTAATAAATGTTGTTAGTTGCCTTTATGCAACACGATCTAGAGTTTTGAATGCACTTTAAATCTATATCAAATTTTAGAAAAATATATCAATCCCTCAGGTGGCCTTAAGAAGAAAGTTTATATTTATTGTATGCTTCTATATTCTCCAATGGCTGTGATTCACTCTCCAGTGATTACTCTTCGTAGATCCAGTCGAAATCTAAGTCACCTATTCCCAGGTGACCGATTAGACATCACAGAATCGTTGTTAGTTCTTCAAGTGAAAAATTGATTAAAGCTTTTAATTTTTCTACAATACTGACTGTCGTTGTTTCTCATTTCCATTTGGGAAAGCAAACTCGGCGATCCTCTATTATTGCTGGACACTGAGAGACGCTACACAAGTCATTTCGAATATTTAAACAAACAAGGCAATGTACAAAAATTAATAATCCAGACATGTCGCGAAAATCTGTAAAGCTAGAAAAAGTATTGAATGGTCAGGTAGAAAGGAGTTGCAATTTATGCGGAGATAGATTCAACAATTTAGAACGTCTAATACGGGATTGCACAGAGCCGATAAAGGTATCGGCGTACAAGAGCCAGTGAGTGGAAAGCAGGTCAAAAAAAGAAAAGAAAAGAGAGAGAGAGAGAGGAGAAAAAAAACTAAAGAATAGTAAAGTGCACAATAGATAGGTTAGATAAGGTAATGAGGGATAGAAAAAAAGAAGGGGCGAAAGAAAGAGTGAATGTGTGCGATGCTTAGGTTAAGTTAGATCCATTGCTAAATCAAGCCGGGTTTCTCGCTGAGATACTCAATAAATAAATTCGCAATAATTTGCAATAACATGTTAAAATGTTAAAAGAACGACTGAAAGAGGAATGGAACAATATTAGTACAGAATATTTGAAAAAAATAATTTGCAATATGCCTCAACTATTAAAAGAGGTCATTCGTCAAGAAGGATATCCTACACTATATTGAATTACTTTTCGTTTGTAAAAATTAGTACAAAAACAATCAGTTTTTAAAAGTGTCCGAATATTATTGTAACGTTAAAATCAGACATTGTTTTGTTTAAAATAGAATATTTAATAAACGCTACTACTCATATAAATAAAATTTATACTTTTATTAACTAGACATTATGTAGGAATGTAATTTAGAATTAATTTTGTTTTCCTTCATCGTGAACAAAATTACAATGCGACAAAGTAAAAATTTTATAGTGTCCGAATGTTAAAGTTACTCACTGTATGTGTTAACTAATTATGCTATACTTAGGGATTAATATCTCCAGACAAATCACTGCCAAGTATTCGTAATACAAGCGAAAGATTTCCGTGCCCGTCTTCGTGCTCCAGGTAACAGTTTCATTTTCAGTTTTTCAGTATCTCTGCGGGAAAAAATGAATTTGTCTCGAATCGGCTGATGAATTATTAATCGCCGCCGCGGAGAGCAACGGCGATTAGGATTGTCCTTGGTATCCGGGAGCTGTCAGTGTTCTCCGCATCGTTATCGGTGGGCTCGCGCATCAATGTGGGACCGCGAACGATTCTGTTTTATTCATAAACTGTTTACCTGTCCTACGGTGAACGAACTCGCAGAGCGAATCAACGGATCGATCGAAGGATAGCAGCGTGCCCGATGTCTTATCGGCGAAACGGAATCGAACGTTAGCCGGAGGGGACGAGCCTCGAGTCAAATTACCAAAGTTTTAATTGGCGGAGCAATTAATTTTCCAGTAAATTAATTAAAATAATATCAGGTCTTCTTTGACCGCCTGGTTGCGGAGTTGCTCGCCAGCCCGGGTCTCTCTCTCCTATGCAACGATCATGACCCGATGTGTTTCTTTTTACAGCTGACGGCCTCCGTCGTTCCCCGCGACCGCAAGAATTCGTTATTCCTCTTCCCTTTGACCGGTCCCGCGCTGCGGTTGACGTTCTCGATTTTCTTGAAAGCACCTCGGATTTGTATAATCAAAGAAACGCTTCCAAGTTTTTCGCTGGACCGGTCTTCGCTGTATTTCTCTCGGCTAATTAATAGATCTACCCGGGTAAACACCGTGCTCTTCGCTTTGTAATAAAGTCAAGGGAATAAGGTCATTCCCCTAGCTACGGATGAAACCCTCTTCGTTTATCGA
Organism: Agapostemon virescens; assembly: GCA_028453745.1. Lineage (NCBI taxonomy): Eukaryota > Metazoa > Arthropoda > Insecta > Hymenoptera > Halictidae > Agapostemon > Agapostemon virescens. The sequence continues at coordinate 10,145,239 of CM052099.1, forward strand.
CGTGGTTTTAGGCGTTTGTTATATTATTCCGACTGTAACCGTTTGCGATGCTCGACCACCGGAATAGTTTTACGCAAAATAAAATTATCGCCGCCAATGCTCGCAACTTCGAACGGTGGAAACGTACGAGAAATTCTACTATTTATTTTTCTATGTAAAATTATGTTCACTCGAAAATTCAATGTGCACGTGTCATAAACTTAGAGATCTAACTGGGAATCGAGCCGAAATTTGATATACACACTGCCTACGCGTCCAGTTGTAGTCGGAGTTAGAAAGGAGTCGACGAAACTAAATTTTTTGACAATTTGCGGAGCTGGGATCGTGAATTGCCATTTCAGAATCGCCAGTTTGGGAGTTGCCGTATTCCTCCGACCAGAATATCTTCCGTAATTCGATTCCGATCGACCTGGGAATTGGCATACAGTCTGTCTGTGCGTCTAGCTACGTGTAGCCAAAATTACAAAAGAATCGGTGAACCCCAACATTTTTTTTAATTTCTTCGACTTTTTCGACAGGAGGAGGTACGTCCCTTCAATATTGGCCAATCTTTGCAGGCGTGCCCCGACGAGAATATCAGCGCTATCGACATGATTCAAACGCTAAAATCTTACCAAAACCTTCCTCTTTAAGAAAAATGCCTCACATCGAGGCTAATATTTTAGGGGATTCGTGGAGGCTTTATTATACCGACCCCATTTTGACCATTTTCGCGATTTTCGCAAATTTTCGCAAATTTTAAATGAATGTAGAGGCTTATCATGCGGATGCCCGAGTTCATCTGTTTAATGTTAACTTATATCAGCGGACAATAAATAAATACCATTATGGTGTTTTTAGAATACCGTGTTTTATAAAGTTTGACTGTATCTACTACTTAGAAATACGATAAAAATGTATGAATTCCTAGCTATTTCACTAACGCGATATATAGTTTTAATAGTGCACATCTACAGCTATGTGAATCCAAGCGACGCGTGGAATGTATCGCCGAGATTTGATTTTGAAAAATAATATCAGCAGGTCGATTTGCCGTGAAAGTGATATCAGTAGAAATTGGATTGCCCCGGAGCTGAATAAGTTACCAGAAGGCCGGTCGCGAAATCCACGCGGGACTTAAAGGGAACTTAATTAGAGAGTTCGAGGCGTGGTAGCAGTTTTTCTCCGGTAAAAGAGGATACGGTTCTCGCGTCCCGACAAAATGCAAGTACCGTCTAAGAGCGCGTCGTATCGTGGTTTAATTGGAGCGGAATTAATGTTTGCCGTGGTTAAATGTAAATGAAGGGGTCGCAGGGTGCAGGCGAATCGTCTTTCGGTTTTGTTCCCAGTTTACGTGCTACCTCCGAAATGATCCATTTGTCGTTCTCGCCGTTACATCTGAACAACGGTCCACGAGCACGAGTCACTGAATCGGTCATTATTTCTGACATTTGCCGGCAACGATTAACCTTTTTAATCCCGAACAATGATCAATCCTTTTCCATCATTTAATCGATGAGTTTTATAGAAGCAGTTTTCAATCTGGAATATTATATCTATATCAGATATACTCCTTCGGACACACGCCTTCAAGCACACTCCTTCCATCATTTCCACAACCAATTAAAAAGCGTTACATTCCTCCACCAAAGACTACCTTCAACCAATCACGACAAAACCGAGGTGACGACGGACAGAACGCAACAAGACTCATCGAGGCTACACAGAAAACGCGAACTATTGTAGAATACACAGAAATCACGAACGAGACTAACAAGAAATCGCAAGCAGACGAATACAGACATCACGAACAGAACAGAACTGGAACATAGAAATCGCGAGCATTACGAAGTGAAAATAAAGAAAACCGCAACCGCTACAATCGTGTAATAATTACGCGACCCAAGGTGCTCGGTGACAATCCTAGTACACTGAGAAGAAGGTGTAACACAGAAGTGACACCTTCGCATACAACATGTTTAGAGATCCAATGAAAACCTTTGAATCCGAGAACAGTGTTCCATTTTCCATTCGAATAGCGGTGCAGGTGGTCGTCGCCGTGGGAGGGCGCGAGGCGCTCGGGAACGACCAGTCAATAATGGCGCTTTAAAATGGCTTAAGAGTTGCGAAACAATTCGCGAAGCCCCGGGAAACTGACAAATGCCATCAAAGTTTTAATACCGAAGTCATTTAAAAGTTCGGCCCATCCGTCGCGTGGCCCCGCGAATGGAACTTGCCTCTTTACCGGCGCGCCCTCGTTCCCCGTCGCCGCGTTTCTTCCCTGAACGGCCGTCCTCTTTCTCTCCCGTGTAGACATCTACGCTCTAATCCCGTGTCTACCCTTACCCGGCCATTCCCCGTGCTCGTTGGAACGCAATCTCGCAAATTTGCTTTGTCCCGGGCGACCGACAGGAGTTTGGGGCGGGCGAGGAGAGAGCACGGTAGAAAGAGGACAGCGTAGCGGGGACGGAAAGCTGCGACGCGCGAAAACCGTCGGCACGGGATCCGGTTACATTATTATTTAAATCCCTCGACCTAGATTATTCTGATCCCCGGCAAAATGGATTTCTAACGTCCCCGTGTCTACGGATCCCACCGCTCAACCGTTTTCGTTTGTCACGTCGACATTCGACCGCTTCCGCGCGCGGTTTCCGCTTACGCGCGGCCGAATTTAATACAGGCCAAGCGATCGGACCGAGTCAAACAACCCAAAGTTTTCCTCTGTCAGCTGCCGAATTCGATAACTTGACAAGGCTTATTCTAGACGTCGATCTCGCATATGACCGGAAGTTTCTTTTCGTGGCTTCGATGACGCCGCGGTAGACATCTGCCACGATGAAAGAAAATTCATATTTTTGTTGCTGCTGTTTTCTTTTAGGATTCAGAACGGCCCGCAAAGTTAACTACCGAACAGTACATCCAACGATATACAGTGGCTAACGAAAGTATTCGAACGGTCAGATTTTTTATCTTTAGCAAATGGAATAATGTATGTTAATCCGAAATGTTTGAAACAATTTAGTGTCTACAGCAAGAGAGAAGTCCCAAGATTATGTTAATAAAATTGGAAAATAATCCAATCATATATACAATATTTATAACATATTTATTTAATACACGCACCAGGAATGGCTAGTATATATGTATATATATAATATAACATATATAATTTATATGTATATATAATTTTAAGCAACTAAAAACAAGTTACTTTAGATTGTTGATCAATGTATAAGTTGATTGTGTATCTGCATAATTAAAATAACAATGTACATGTTGGACCAGTAATTTTGCATAGAATATTCAGGATTTGCAATAGATTGCTATTTTAGATTGTTGATCAATGTATAACTTAATTGCATGTCTCCATAATTAAAGTAACAATATAAATATTGGACCAGTAATTTTGCATAAAATATTCAGGATTTGCAATGGATTGCTATTTTAGATTTTTGATCAATGTATAAGTTAATTGCATGTATCCACAATTAAAGTAACAATACAAACGTTCGACCAGTAATTTTGCATAAAATATTCAAAATTTGCAATAGATTGTTGATCAATGTAAAAGTTAATTGTATACCTACATAATCAAAGTAACAATGTATATGTTGGACCAGTAATTTTGTATAAAATATTCAGGATTTGCAATAGATTGTTATTTTCGATGGCGGTCCCGCCTACGTCTTAAAATAAATTTTAACGATCGGAATTTTAAATCGCAGCTATTACAGACAGTCTAATGTATTTGAGATTTCGCTTCGCAGGATTCTGCCTCTTTGTTTGTAAAGGATAAGCGAGATTGTTCTCGACGATGCGTCCTCGCATCCCGTAAATCTGACTGGCTAAGAAGATTTCAGGAAAGATTTCAGCCGACTCGACGGCAAAGTGCTGCGCGACTAGTTAATCAAAGCGTAAATAACAGAAGGAAACGGTGGCTGGGAAAGAGGCGATTTGAGCGGCACCATTTAACAGACCTCGGACGTGCATTCGTTTCACCCAGGAGACGCGTCCGTTTCCAGGTTCGGTGCACTTACACCTGCAAACGTGTCTACCGGCATCCGTGACATTCGAGGTGGCAATCCTCCTGAGTAGTCCCTCGGTTCCAGGAGTCAACGTGGATCGGTCGGAGGAACTTCTTCGTGGGCTTTAAGCGGCAACGAGAAAGCGCATTAGCGATAATTGCTGGGTTACGTCAACTTCCTCTGTCCTATCTGGAGTGCAGCCAGCGAACAGCGAAATAATTGAATGGGAAAATAAAAAGAACACTTCTGGATCAGCCTCTTTCGCTCTTCAGTAACCAACACGCGTACACCGATCTTTCGAACCAAAATGACTGTCTCGGATTAAGATTAATCTATTAGCGGGACAAAAAAGTCTCCGCCGTTTGAAATCAGATAACGCAACCAATAAGTTATGGCGGCTAGAGATGGATGTAAGTCGTATCGCAAAGTTGTACATCTGTCAACTGTACCCCTAATAGATTGGATATAGATATAGACATACATTCTTGTGAAATCGACGTACTCTGTTAGAGAATCGTGCTCTATAAAATGTAATGTACTAAATGAACCCAATGTAACTCTTGATCTATAATGTTAAAAATTCTATTTACACTATACACTACTTTGTAAATGATAACACCTTTTGGCGGCAGTAAATGTAGTGGACAGTACGAGAGTCGAAGTCGGATCAAGTACTAGCGAGAAAATCGTCCTATAGTATCTCTATTGTTGAGCGCAGGAGGTAGAGCCGCCCCGCGTTCATATAATTAGTAGTACGTTGAGTTGTGATTCGAGTAAAATGAAAGGTGAGCTTAACAAATCTTTGACGCGTTATTACAACAAAATTAATAACCACCAGCGTGGATGTGCATTATTATTTTCGCTGTGAATAACAAAACTGAACATTATACCGGAGTCTTACATGCTAAATTCGTACGATGACCTCCCTAGATTAATTTTACGATGTAACTGGACACCGATGAACTACCCTATATATAAGCATCAGCATTAATAAACAAAGTTCTACTATACATATTATAGAGACAAATATTATTGAGGGTACAAATAAGTCTCCGCCGTTTGAATTTAGATAGTGCAACCAGTAAGTTATAGCGGTTAGAGTCGGATGTAAGACGTCGTTTCTTCCGTGCACGTTCCTTTTTATAGGCGCGTCTCCCAAATGCTACAAGTCGTCTTTTCAAATTCGCTCATTTTTTCTCAAAGATGTCTAACGTCCACCGATTGTAGTCCGCATCGCTCACGCACGCATGTTTCGCGTGAGATCAACGCATGCAAGGAAGTTTGCTGGCTTCGATAAGCTGTCGTTCTTTCGTTTCACTAAATCCGTTCGAAAGACGCAACGAACTCGCGGATTCTATTGGCCGTTGACAATTAGCTTCTTATATGTTCAAAAAGTGGAAGCAGCGTTTCAAAGTTTCTATCGCCGTTAAGACATTCTATCTCACTGCGAGGCGCCGCAAACTTCCTGGCAAAATGATCAAACTTGCACGAGAATTCGTTAGATTGGCAACTTAATCAACTCGCATGCACAATAGCGCATTCCGCGCGGGGATCGATAGCAGGTGAACGTAGGACGAAAGATAACCGGTAATACACGCAATTAGGTTGAAAGGGAACTGTGATATCGAGGGCAAGGCAGAAAGGTAAAAAGCCGATGAAAGAACAATGGGAAAGAGAAGTGAACACGGTGTAAAGGAGCGAAGGATTAATTCGAAAGATTTACAGCATGGCTGAACCATTATCGCGTTTCGTCGGGTGGATAAGAGTTTGCCCTCCGGGCTTTTAATTCCTCCGCAGACGCCGCACCTTCTTCTCTTGCTCTCTTTCTCCCTTTCTTCCCCTCCTCCTCCTCTTCGTCTTTTCTCTCCCTTTCTGTTTTTTTCGACACTTGCCGCAGCCTTAACCCCTTAACCGCCTTAATGCGCCGGGTACGCGTCGCTTCCGCCTGGTGTGTCTGACACTTAATTAGAACCGTTGTACTTGAAAACGGTGTGCTCAAAGTGCGTTCCCGCGAGGTAGCTACACAATTCCGTCGGCTAGCCGCAAGAAAATCCATCTTTGTTACGGGCCTCGAATATTTTCCCGCGCCATCTGCAGCAGCTCGTCGAGGGGATTGACTTTCGATCCTTGAAATCAAAGCGGACGATTGCTGAACTCGGAGAACCTCGGCAATCCTGCATGGTGTACAGAGTTCACAACTAAATCGCTGGTGCTGTGCTTTATTCTTCGGAACACTCGAGAAAATAATTGTACACGAGTTTCATTAGAATACATAGTATAACGGTTGCCTCCTGTGCTCGCCAACAGGTGGACGAATAGACAATCGGACGACCTTTCTCGCTGTTACCCGATTCGTTCTCAACTGCCTACCGATTTGCAGGATTCCTATTAATTTTCTCTCCTCTCTCTACCTCACCGCAGATCGTTCTAGTTAACAAGCTAAAAATTGAAAGTCGCGACAACAGACACAGTGACAAACTTTAAACAGTTTTGGTTTCATTCGATAAATTAATTTTATTTTATGTGATTTCTCGCCACGGTATTTCTACACTCTAAGTATTAGAATTCCGTTTCTTTCTGTTTCTTCCAATTCCGCGTCTTCGTATACTTTCGGCCTTCCACTACGTTCTTTGTGTTTGATATTAAATTCACCGTTCTTAAACTTTTGAAACCACTCGCGACAACTTCTCTCACTTAATGCAGCCTTATCACATGCTTCTATAAGCAATCGACGCGCCTCAGCTGCAAATTTCTTTTTCGCTAAAGAAGTAAATCAGAACTTTCTGCAAATGACGTTTATTCAGCTCAAAATTCGACATTTTCACTCGTGTTATCATCTCCAAAGTAGTGTATAGTATAAAGAAGAATTTTCAACATTATAGTTCAAGACGCATAGAACGTAACCCCCCCTTTCCTTTTCTCCTCTTTCTCTACATTGATTTCAACCCAGGCCAAACTTTGGGATAAAATAAATTCTAGCCCCGCAGTCGAAGGGTTGAAAAGTACACAGATTAAAATTAAAAGGTGAAGTAAAATTTCTAGATTTCACGATAAAACTTCAACCTTACTTCACAGAATCTTCGTTCGTAGCGAATTAGCGATTCCCACTACGAATGGTTAGAAGTTCTAAGAGCTCGTGGTGGGGATCGTGATGGTTGCGCAAGGGAAGAACAGAGTTGGAAAGTGGTGCAAGTAAACAAATTGCATGATTGGTTACCTCTTCAATTCCGCGTCACGCAACGAATGTGGTTCTGCTGCGTAAATCTGTTATAACCTATAGCGCGAGTTCTATCAACTTCGAAAAAAGAAAAGTAAACACAGTCTCGCGAGTTGTTATTTGAAAGGAAATGGCGTCTGAACGGTCCCGTAAATCGAGGCAGAACGTTGAACGGCAGAAAAGTCCGACCTACGGTAAATTGATACGGACTTTATGCAGAAGACACTTTTGTAATCCGTTCACGCGAGAGATAGGAGCGACAGATAGGTTTAATGCGATTTATATCGGCCACGCTGCTCGTCTCGAATATTTGCAGTTAATAGAACGGGCCATCGTCTTGCTGGCGCTTCAATTGTATAAAACGTTCGCAATGAAATGAAATCCCTCGATTTTACGATTCGCCGTTTTATTACGTCTTAACATGTGTACCCGGTGAAACAGGACAGCCGCGCGTGTTATAAAATATGAAATCCTCAGGAATATTCGGGGTAGTCGCTGCAGCCGAACGATAAAGTTATTTCGCGCGGGGACATCATAATATAACGCGCGGCGAAAGGCAGAGAATAAAAAGGCTGAAATAGGAAATCACTTAAAGTTCCCGTGAATCCCTGGGACTGATTCACGAGAGGAGAGGGCGCAGAAGCAGCGGGGCGGCGGTGGTGCCAATGAAATTCTCTGACCGCGCGAAGTCTAGAACCGGGCTTCAGTTTTACGAGCCATACCGGCGAAGCTTACAGACGATTCCGCGCCCGCCTTCTCCTTCACGTCGAACGACTTTACTGTACCAGCCATCCCCTTTGGCGCACCACCCCCTTTCCCACCCTTGCTCCGCTTACTTTGGTTAAAGAATCCTATTGGAGAAGTTTTTACGATTGGTTCGTTTGTGAGAATTTCAACATCGCCTTGCCGAAACTACTCGATACGGAGATACCGAGAGTGACGAAACATTTCAGACGAAATATAATTGCGAAACAGACGTATCGGCAGCTTCCGGCGGTTTGCTCGGGCGTTCACGTTTGTGCTCGCAAGATTTTACAGACGGCGCGACGACCAACTGGATCGATTATTTTTATTCTGAAACATGTTGCAGAACTTGGCCGAGGACAGTCAGAATTATTTTTAACAAAGTTTATTGCGAATTATATATAGTAGCCGGTATTAATATTCGGACTATATACAGTCCTTTTTAACCCCTTAACCTACAACTACGTGCATTGCCCGTAGTACACTGATCGGGCCAAAAGTGAATATTACGGGCATAGCCCGTAGTACGATGATCGGGCCAAATATAAATATTAGTGGCTGCGTCCTTTTAAAATTATAAATATTTATGGAATATTTGATAAGTAATTACAACCTGATGCAATAATTGTGGTAGATGCAAGTACTACAAAAAGTTTATTTATACAAAAATCAATAATACAAAATTAATAATCTGCAATGGTGTGATACAATTCGAAACATTCTGGTAGATGTAAGGGAACTTTGCACTTCTTACACTCCCACGTTGTTTCTCTACGTTTTTTAGTTTTTTGCCAACTCTACAAGGTTTTGATTTTGCATTGCTTCGCGTGCAGTCTCTCTGGCATATCTTCGGAAGATAATTGTCCTCGAATGGCTCGAAGGCTGCTCGAGCTTGCTTACGTTTTCGGCCCAAAATTCTCGAACGTAAATCGTAGGTTAAGGGGTTAAAAAAAAGTGATATGACGTAATTTATGCTTAATTTAATGTAAACGTTTTGTTTCTAACTAGTTAGTATTTAATATCTTAAAAAATGCCTATGCTTTGTTCAATTTAAAATTGGCCGGTAAAAGAAATTGCGTAACCATTGATTATGAAAGTGGTGTAAATCCAATTTCCATAGACAGAAAAAATGGCATTACGAAAAAAGAGTTTCCTTATTATGACGTTATAAACCAATGTAGACAACATAATAAATTTATTTTACACGAAATGAAACGAGAGAATTTCGTTTCAACAAAAAATCTACAAAACGCAATTAAAAAACAGATAAGAAGAGACACTAATGGAGAAAAAGTAAATTGGTTGCAAATATGTTGGATGAGATTTTGCAAAAGTGCACCTTATACTATTTTATGTAAAACATCAATGGAGAACACAGAATTTAAGACTCTAAATTTATCACATACATGTCGGGGAAGAACGCCAAAATTTGAAAAAATCGCCTTAACGCCTTTGTATCACGATTCCAGGCTGTTACATATGAAAAATATAAGGATATGCAGCAGCTATTACCTTATATACCTCCTGTGGATCATGAATATTTCAAAATACTGCCACATAAAGAGCATAAATAATTAATAATACCAATATCTTGTGTTAAGTTTAACAATATATAAATATAATTAACGTGCAAAATAAAAAATACTAATTCTATTTTATTTCTTGTTATTATTTATAAATAAAATTGGATTAATATGAAATATAGGTTAAGTGATATTTGTTATTTCAAAATTGAAATTAAATGATATTTACAATTGACTAATTATGAAAGTGGTGTAAGTCCATTTGCAGCCTGGAAATATATATTATTTTAGTTAAATTTGCCTAAAAGAAATTTATATAATCAAATTACATATTGATAAATTAGTATAAACATTCTCAGACTTCACATAATTAACCTATATTTTTTAATTGTCAGATCTGCTAACATTTAATTTTCTCGAAACAGAAGAAAATGGACTTGCACCACTTTAAAAATAAACGGTCCATATGTTAAATTCTGTCTCTTATAAAATCGATTGACGAGCGCGTCTTTTGTTTTTCGCGCTTCAGATGTCTCCGAGGAGACGTGTGTGTGTGTGTCTGTGCGTGTGAGCGGTCGAGGCGTCGAAGACGCGAGTCAGTTGTTAACCGTTGGCCTAAGAGGCAAAAAGTACGCAATAAGTTCCGTGAAGTGCATCAATTTTCGTAATCCTTAATAATCCCAGTGTTTAGTGGTTCTATTTGAACAATATAATTTAGACGTATACGTTATCTTGTAAAGAAACTAAAATCATTTGGTAAAATATCGATATATGTGACTTGAAAGTGACGCGTCCCTATAGAAGGTTAACGAGGTTATAAATCCCGCAACGCTGGTTCACGACGATGTTTAAGGATCGCTGGTGAAGTTACCGTTAATAATAAAGACCAGTCGGAGTGAATCAAGAAACTAATTGGGTATCCAGTTCCTGTATGTATGTATATATATATAATTAGAACTTAACAATCGTTTGTACAAAGTCGCGTTTCATCGTGATTCCATTGTGTTTACTGAATCGTAATTTCCCGTGTTCTCCTTATCGCGTTTTAGCGTACCTCGTCGATTCTGGTTTTATTCGGTCTATTATTAACTCGGTTTGCTCTGAGTTTGAGCAGTGGTTTGTAGCTGTCTGTGAAATTGGAAGGATGAAGTCCTTTCGTTAGGTTTGTCCGAGCGATGTCCGTATGCTTGGGTCGTGACTTTGGTAGTTGTAAACGGTTTGACCAACCGCGCCAGCCAATTATCTTTTGTACCCTCACGCGGTCACGACGCTATCATTTTGATTAAAGTATGGAACGCAGTTTTCCGAGTGTCTGTCTTTTAACATGTAACCTACCGGAAACGTTGCAACAATCTTTCTAACCTCTTAAGCACCATGCGTCACAATAGTGGCTTTTGCGCATGTCATCTTATATTACGATGCGCCATTATAGTGGCTTGAGCACACTCAATTCTATTATTAATTATTACAATAAATTATTACCGTTAAAATATATGCATCATATCTTTTAGAAAAATTACAGTTTAGTTATGATAAATCTCATTCCAAAATTATTAAAGATAAAGTATACGCATCATATCTTTAAGAAGAATTATAATTTAGTTTTCAAAAACTTCAATCCAATGTTCTCTGCCGTACAGAGAAACTGCCCCGCACAAAATTCAAACGTGCCTAAGAGGTTAATAAGCTTCGGGTCGTTAACACTAGAACTGCCAAACCATTTTGACTGGTCCCTAGCATTTTCTCTCGCAATTATTGAACTTATAAAAATATTTTCATCGGATATTTTTGTAAAATTACAATTTAAATGGTAACTAACTTTTACGCTTGATAATATCCGCTTGATTAATTACGCCGATAATTACGCTTGATTAATAATCTTAAGGCCGCTGTCTTTCGGAAGCGAAACAGACAAATTATATTGTTTATACTACTACGTTCGCGTAAATGCTTAAACGTTGTTTTAAGAAAGAATATAATTTAATGTCGACTGAAAAGAAACGTAGGTAGCCGAGTGAATTTACCTGGCCTCGGTCACGCGCTCATCTCGTCGCACGGATGGTTGTAGGACGCACCGCCTAACATAAATTGTACTTTTTCAATTTTGCTATGAAACCATGAAATCTACACTCCAGTAACGTGCCATAATTTATTCTCCAGCTCGGCAATTCGCTAGCCGATCGCATAAAAGTCCACTGTATTTATTCAGTCCTCTGTGCAAGCATAATGACCGGTATGTTCGGGCGGTAAATGCTTCAGCGGTAAAAATCGTAACCCGTTTTCGTCGTAATTCCTATTATAATCCATTGTGCAGTACAATAATTATCAAATGCCGGGCGTTCCGGAATAAGAGAGAGAGAGCGGATTGCAGAACGTCGTGACAATAGGAACGTTTTCGCGGATAATGAGCGCGCGCGTTCGAGATTGCCGAAAATTAAGCAGTGGAAAAATTGAGCCGACGAAGGCGCCGGGATGACGATCGTTGCGGAATATAGGGCACGGAACGGACGCGAAAGTTTTTCCGCGGGAAACGGCTGTGACACGCGCGCGTCGCCGTTCGCGTTCGCGTCCACGTCCAGCGGAATGCGAGCAAGCCGATGAATTCTCCGGGAATTCTCAAGTTCCATAATCATCGCAATTTCGTCGTACGTGACGTAATTTTGAATGGGGATTATTCAAATTCTGCATGTGCTTACGAAGTCGCCGCAGTTCGTCCGCCACCGCCGCCGCCACCGCCGCCGGTTACATTTGGTGGTGAGCGTTACGTCACTCTGCTCCACTACCTGTCAAACTAAACTACGGTGACGTTGTACATGCGGAGGGATCTGATTACGAGTTGCGGTGCGGAATCGAAGAACCTCGAGAAACCGAGAATATAAAAACAAGGAATACGGAAAGAATCAGTGAAAGGTGATTCGGTTGAAGACGATTAGGGTATTCTATGAACACATTGTTGACCGGCAATTTTTCTCTGAATTTATCTCACGTCACTGGCTATTACCCATTTAATCTATTCCCCAACCTAAATTAACCTATTAGACACGGCTGAATTTTGCGCGGTGTTATTTCTCTGTACGGCAGAGGTCAACAAGAATTACGTGTAAATGATATTCCACTGCAATGTGTGACGGATAATGCTGTCCTCTAGATAAGTATATTGGAATTAAGTGTTTGATCATAAAATTACAATTTTTCCTAAAGATATGATACACGTATGTTGACTTTAACAATTTACTTTAATAATTAAGAATACAATTGAGTATTATTAATACTTAGAGAGATGGCGTCCGCGAAAGCCACTATAGTGGCGCGTCGTACAAGAAGATAGCATCTTGCCTAAGAGGTTAAGTCCGAACAAACAATTCTTACACCATGGTTTGAATACCAAGGATGCATTCCAGAATGAAAAATGAACTCGGTTACGGTGTTGTATTCGGTATGAATAAAATCAATTTACCAACCGGAAACCTATTATTAGGATTTTTAATAATTGCACTGTAACAAAATGAAGCCTAACAAACTGCTTTTACATTGTAATTTTAGTCATTGTAATCAATGAAAAATTAAACATTGTATCATAATTATTAATATTTGTTGTCTTGGCAACGTTATAGAATTAAGATTTATGCGTCATCTCATGAAAAAAGCTATAATTATTTGGTACAATGTTGATAAATTAAAATGTGACCTGAAAGTTACACGGGCCCATAGAGGGTTAATATGCATAAGCAACCAAAAAGTCAAAACGTAAAATAATATATTATTATCTAATGCAGAACGAAGTAACTTTTCCGTAAAATCTATTCGAACCTCCTACGACGAAAGTAGGCCCAACTAGAGCGATTTACACGCAAAACCCTCCTTTTAATTAATAATGTAAACTATAGAGATAAATTTAATATTCGAAAGCAGGTTCTTATAACTCCCAACCGTCTTCCGACCGTATAATTTGCCGGGGAAGTTACTTTAGATATATTCCACGTGGAGAAAAAACTACCTCGATCCACTCGTTCCTTATAAAGAACGGTTTCGACGCGATTCTATGAGTCCGAGTCCTATTCATGTCTCGAGAACATAGGAGACAAAGTATCGACCCTTAGACTGAGCAAACATCTTTCCGGTGATCCTCGAGGTAAGAAGGCTGTCTGAGACTCGTTCCAACTCTCTTTCAGCCCTGTCGGATGAAACGGACAGAGATAAAGCATAACAGCATTCGCGCTAACGTTGGACGATCCCGATGATTTCATGGACTGCTGCTTTCATAGATTTCGCTCTGACACATATACGGGGGAACGAACACAAACAATCCGAGTCGTAGACTCGATGCTCGATGAACCACTTCGGTTACTATCGCGTTCTTTGTCCTTCTCCCACGCTCTTTATCTATTCGATGCATACATATATCTGTCGCGGAGTAACTTCAGATTGATGGCGGATATCAATTTTACCGTCCGAAGTTATTGCCGGAATGTTTGAGTTCATTCGAATATATCGATGCATAAATCAGGGGCCAGTGCAGGACGAGCTCTTTGTCTTCTAAAGGCACGTTACTGCAGCGTCCTACGAACATGCAAGATTTACACGTCTGTCAATCAGCTTCTTGATTGAAATGCGCTCGCGTGTTTCGTCGTGAGACTGATCAATTATGCAGGCCGGGTCACGCGATTTTTATGGACCGTTTCTGAAATTTTTACGTTACGGTTGAACGTAACTACACAATTAGATAATACAAGCGCACTTTCGTTGTAATGGAACTTCTTTTTTTCTTGAATGATCATTTAAACTGAATTAACATCTTCATCGCGAAAAATCTTACAGATGAGAAAAGACAATTTATAGCTTTTATACTGTTGCATCTTCTTCGGTGCTTAACCTCTTAGGCACGATGCGATACTATAGTGGCTTTCAAGGATGTCATCTTATATTACCGATGCGCAATGAATTGGCAAGTAACGGGTCGCGTGGGCAGTGTGTATACCAAATCTCAGCTCGATAGGAATGTAAATTACGGCTGTGGCGCGCCTTTGAAATTTTTGGAGTGTTCAAAATGGCGAAAATGGTCAAAATGGGGTTGATAAAATGTAGCCTGCTGGGGTCCCCTGAAACACTAGCCGCAATGTGAGAGGTATTTCTTAAAAAGGAAGGTTTGGGGATGATTTTAGCGTTTGAACCATGTCGGTAGCGCTAATAGAACGGCCGGGGCACGACTTCAAAGATTGCCAAATATTCCCTGTCGAAAATGGGGAAAAAATTGGAGAAACATTTTGGATCACCGATTCTTTTTGTAATTTTGGTTACACGTTTGTAGACGCGTAGGCAGAGTGTATGCCAAATTTCATACCAATTACATTGATATAATAGAGGTAAACTTTATTTCTAAACAGAAGAAATCTTGCATCGCAGAAAACGTAATCAAAGAAATTTTGCATTTATAAATTTTCGTCCAGATACTCTCTTCTTTTCCTCATTTCAATTGGTTCTCTCTCAACTAGTTTTTGGATCTCCTAATTGGGTAATGTAAATAATAATCGCTAACCAATCAGATTATATTCCTAAGCCCGTGTATATACAATTGTATTACTCATACATAAAGTAGGCAGTTTCCACTATCGAACAGATTAACGTCAGCTATCAACTTATTGCTGCAACCAGTAGTCCAGATAATACCAAAGGAAATATAAAATATTATTAATGTAAAATCAATGTATCGGTTTCTCATTAGGGTTTCCAATCAATTTTGTTATTACCGATAAACTTCTCTTGCCTTTGTCAGAATTTATTAGTCCGAATAAAATCGTTGTATCCTTGCCAGTCTTTATTAATCCCGATAAAATCGTTTGGGTATTAACAAGTTCTATTAGCACAAAGTAACTTTTTATCGCAACTAATTTTCTTTCATGGATATACCGAACGTCTTCGCAAAGTCAGCTGTGCGATGAATCGTTATTACAAAATCTGTCGTAAAAACTGACATTAGTATATTGCGGATTTTATGCATTCACGACAAAAATAAGCTGTTGAAGTTTAGAATAGCAGCCAGATTAAAAGAATTTAAGAGACATTCTTATATAACAAGGATATGAAGAAAAATAATACATATTGTATTAACGTTAAGGCGTCGTTCGTTTCTTCGGGATGAAACTCGCGACAATGATTGATAACTTTGTTAATACTGTGGCGGCTCTACCTCCTACTCTTGCCGGTAGTGGAAGGTGGTTAAGGGCGGTATCATATATGAACTGGAGGCGGATTAGGAACTAGTGGGAAAGTCTCGTCCTACTGTCCCTCTACCGGCGAGACTAGGAGGTAGAGCCGCCACAATACTAACCAGCAAAATATTTGTGTCCGGTATAGACAAATTGTTATTTTTCAATTTGATAAGTTCTATCCGAACAGTACAAACTTTTCTGGCTTCAGGACTATTTCTTATTTGTTCTCAATGGAATTGCGGTGAAAAGTTTTATGATCAGCGTTTCGAACACAATCTGATTAAAGGATTCGTAATTTTTTCGATTTTCGATCGGAATCGTAGTCCTGTTACGAATCGTATCGGTTTACCGAAGGGTCGATACGAACGAACAAACGGTGCACAACTTTAAACGCGGACTGCAACAAATTTTCCACGGGCAAACCGTTCCCGAGCAACCGATAAGTGGTACAAGCGTAATCGATTGCTGGCTGTATTAAAGACTTGGAAGTTTTCGATAAATTTGATCGGGTAGAAGGTTTGTGGCTACAAATCTGCGATAACGGCCATGGCGAATTCTGCGCCGTCGGGACACGAAAACGGAGGAAACGTGCGTGAAGGGAAACGGAATTCGATGGCGGACGTTTCCGAAAGCGTTCCTTTAAGTGGATCAACCGTTAAAACTACAATATTGCTTGATTTACAGATCGTAACGCCGAGTTAGGTTTTTGAAATCGCGGCTTGTCGACGTCTCTATATATTTCGAAATAGAAAGGGCGAGGACTGATGGTGGTGGACTGGTCTCGCGAACAATGAGACAACGTTATTACCACCAGTGAATGAGACCGAACGAAATAAAGTGGACGCGTAAAGCCCTTTCACGCGAAACTGTATGTGCGTGGATTTGAACACATCTTTTTAAATAGACACTTCGTGTGTCCGTCGCTTTTGACTTGGTAATTTAACCCTTTTGATACAAGCGACAGGTATGTAAATATGAAACCGGAATTTGTGTATAAAGAAACGTTCATCGAATGAAATTGATACGAAATATTTTATTCGAAGTTTTCCCCGTCGGTAGCTTTGACAAACATTCAAGAACAAAAAATCGATGCTGTTCGCAAATCGTAGTTTCTAGGCATAAAATTCGACATGTTCAACGTTGTTAAAAACTATGCTGTTGTATGAAACTTGTGTGGTTGCAAATTGAAAATCTTTATCTGATGTCGAAACAAGAAAATGGCGCCAATGACGCAGATTAATGAAATTCTGGTTTTATATTTATAGACTTAGTACACGTGGAAATGCTAGCAGAAATTGTTTCGGAATTAGTCTACTGAAATATACTGAAACAAATTATTTAAAATTAACTACTAGCAGAAGTGCACTAGAAATAAATACTAAACTTGTCTTGTTGACCCTTTCCTTGCCATCCCTTATTATCGACCAACGCATCGTCAGACGAAGTTCTCTCAATGTCGAACTTTAACTACCACGAACATCATAACCCATAAGCAACATTCTATACCGGTCGGTTCATTATACCAAGTTCTGGCTCTCGAAGACGTAGCCATTATAATCAAGTTTGAATGTACACTCTGGTCCAACTTAGTCAACGCTATTACAGTTTTTCCTTCGTAGCTTCGCAATTTGGCAATTTCCTTGACATCACCTTCTTTTCCTCATTAAACAGCAAATTTCACTCTCCGTATCCACGATAGGTATGTTGTATAAAATCGTTTGTGAAAAATCCTAGAAATATTTCAACACGTAGAACTTTCACGTTTAAACATGCATTTTTTAACTTTTCATTCGAGGACAATAAATTCGCAGTGAAAATCGCGTATTCAATTTTTAAAGACAGTTGCGTAAGAGAAAATGCACAGCTTAAACTTAATTAATTAATAAAACATGCCTCGATTTTGCTAGAAGGTCACAGGTGGAGCTTACAAATAAAAATCAGACATAGTACCCTGTTTGTGAACGTTTCGACATGAACATACATTTATATGTGGTTCACAATGTAAACCAGAATCGCGTTTCGAATGAGCTTCTTTGAAAATGAAAAAGTTCACGATTGCGGGGCTAGAAGGTCACAAGTTGAACTTACAAATAAAAAGTAAGCATAGTACCCTCTTCATGAATGGTTCGATATAAGTATATATTTATTTATGGATCACATTGTGTACCAGAATTGCGATTCGAATGAACTTCGTCGAAAATGAAAAAATTCAAGATGGCGGCGCTAGAAAGTCCCAAATGGTGCTCGAAAGCAAGAAACAAGTATGGCGTTCGATTTGCGAATAGTTTCGCGCAGACATGTGTTTATCCGCGGATCACAATGCCTATCGGAAGCGCGCGCCTTTCGAATAAACTTCTATTTGCCGAGCATCGTCCCGGAGAATTGGGGATTATTGGATTCTCGTTAGAGCGGTCGGCTAGCGTCACGCCTAAATCCGTGGTCGGCTTTAGTCGCTCCAATGACGGTGCCGCGCGTGATCACCATGGAAGATTATCGATGAGAGATGATTGAACGGCAGACAGGGGCGGACCAGGCGAAGGTGACTCCGTAAGGCACATCCTCCCTAACTTTATCTCATAAACGATCCCGAAGTCGCTTTTATCGATCCTCTGTCGGCACGATAATGGCTAGAATAATTACCAGAATAATTAGGACGTGGCGATGGCAGGCATTGAAGGGCACCGAAGCGGACAAAATCGACCAGGACAAAGTCGTTCAGACTACTTCAGACGTGAGCACCTCCCGATCCCTAGCATTCATCGACTTGCTGATAGCCGCCGCGCAGCGCGTCGCTTTTCTCTTTGAACGCTTGATCGTGCTTCTAAACTATGAAAACTCGCTATTTTCATCTTTCAGCGATACCTCCATTGACCCGTGAAACTCACCGATTTATAATTCTTTCTGTCATTCTGAAATATTTGCCTGTTTCGTGGCAATTCAATTGTTCCATATAAAATATCGAATTTTAACCTCTTAAGCACGATGTGGCTTCCGCGGATGTCTCTTATATTAGGATGCGCCATTATAGTGACTTGAGCAAACTCAATACTATTATTAATTATTACAGTAAATTATTAATGTTAAAATATATGCATTATATCTTTTAGAAAAATTACAATTTAGTTATGAAAAATCTCATTTCAAAATTATTAAAGTTAAAGTATATGCATCATATCTTTAAGAAGAATTATAATTTAGTTATCAATTCATTCCAATGTTCTCTGCCTTGGTAATGAACAAATAAACACCGTTTTATTAGATTTATTTTCGGAAAAATAGATTTGTTTAATCGATAAGCACTTTATTTAAAAGTACACATACCGTGAAATTTGTAGCATTCTTTTTACTGTTACATCTTAACAAAAATTATTCGAGCTGTCTTTCTTTGTGAAGCTGGTTTCCTAAAGTCGCTTTGAGCATGATCGTCTATATTGTTCGAGCTCGATTGTTTGCGATAGAAAAGTACATGAAGATTTTGTCAGTTTATAATCTTATCTAGTATATAAGTAAACGAAGCGATTTTGAGAAAATTGATTTTTCACAAAATGGCGGTCGCTCGAACAGAATTAATACGTGAAAATCATATCTGCTTAAAGAAGCTGTAAACGTAATCTTTGCTTGTTTAAATTAAAGGTAATAGTTGAACTTAAAAAATTTCAAACTCTAAAATATTACAGAACAACCCAATAAATATTTATGCCTTTTAGCTAGATTAAGATAATTTTGGCAATAGTTAGAAAATTCTGGTTTAGAATTCTGATCTAGATATAAAATTTGACGATTCAGAGAATGTTTTATTACATATTTATCATAAGGTAAATTAAGGGATTAACCTCTTGCAACTAAAATTATTATAACATCTGCATCTTTAAAAATGTTACAGAATAGAAACGACAATTTATATCTTTTATACTACTGCATCTACTTCGATGCTTAAATATTGATTACAAATCAACAACATTTGATATCATCTAGAAAGAAAGACATAATATTTATATTTGTTAGACTCTATTTAAAATGTTCAACACGAGTCTGACTGGTTATAATATGGCAGGGGGTTAATTAAGATATTAAGGTATTAATACATTTTCCATTTGTAGATAGGCTAACCGACGATTACGACGTTGCATACCGTCACAGTTTCAAGCGTAATTAATTAAGAAATGCATACGGCACGGATGTTTTCGCGATTTCTAAATAGTACCCGACGCGTCTCTGCGTTTGAAAAAAAAAAAACACGCACAACGGCTCGTGACCAATAATATCAGTCGGCAGATCCATCAACGGACATCTATGTCGTTAATAATAAAAGTGCATTCCGATGGGCCGCGAACTCGTTCTATCTGTGTTCCACTGCGACGTCACGGTGGACAAAGTTTATATGCATATATTGAAAAATTGTCGACCGGTGTGCGCGCTCGTAACTGACTTTTTCCAATTAGCGGAACCGCCGCTCGATAGAAACAAACGTGCCCTTCGATGAATCGAAGTTCATGTTTGCGATTTATAAAAAAAAAACAAAAAAAAAAGGATAACCCGTTATCGGTGAAATATCAAAAGTGAAAAATAATCAGCAATAGCTATCGTTTAATAAATGTGTATCGTGTTTGAAAACGCGACGCGAAACTCCAACTGACGCAAAATAGATTTTTATTGCGCTTTTCATTATTAGTCAATTTAGCATCGGCATTTCAGTTCACCTCTCGATGTTCACTGTATTCGAAGTTGTAGCTCGTAGTTGTAGTTCAAAGCTGTGTTTAAAGCCGTCTGAGAAGATATTTTCTGCGGAAGTAACTTCAAGGTGGGCATGAATGAAAAAAACGAGACTAGCGGATTCGTTGACTGAATTTTTGAATGTCCGTTGACATTTTAATGAATTCTTCTGCATGCGTATAACTGTCATAGATTTACCAGATGCGTCTTTAAAATTTTTTGTACGCGGCTCAAATAAAAAATATTTAAAAAGTTCCTTTTTTATTAGTCATGTAATTCACATCAATTCCAATATTTACAAAATTTATTTTGTTTATCATTTATTAAATCAATGCAACTAATTGCTCAAGAAAAGTCAAGACGTTTGGTCCAATCTTAAAAAAGTTATTTAGGTTAGAAGAGTGTACGAATACTTTTGTCCCCCACTGTATATAGTTATTTATGCTTCTTCCTTAGGCGAGTCTTTCACTTGATACCATCCCTCAACAAGAATAAATAGACTTTTACTAACGCGAAGGTTCGACGCGCTACTATAATGGCGTTCGAGGACGTCATCTTATATTACGACGTGCCATTATAGTGATTTGAGCACAAAGAATTGTATGACTAATTATTAAAGGAAATTATTAAAGTTGAAGCATATGCACCATATCTTTAAGAAAAATTATAATTTAGTTATTGGAAACTTCATTTCAACATACTGTGCCGTACAGAGAAACAGCCCTGCGCAAAATTCAACCGTGCCTAAGAGGTTAAATTCTAGAAGAGTAATGGCTTTTCAGCGAAACTGTAGGCTACGGAAGGATCGTTGTTGTCCAGGCTTTTTTGGAATTTTAACTAAATCTATTAACCCCTTAGCTTACAAAATCGTGTCAGAGGCTTGGTATGTTGATCGCCCTGAACATGAATATTCGTATTAGAGACGTGATAGGTCGGCCACGCTAAATGTAAATAAAACGTCTCAGAGACGTTGTAGAGTATTTACAAATCATAACACGTCTGCGATTTGCACCACTTCGATTGCACCATTTCAGCCAAACTGTGGATAACTTGACACTTCTTCAATCTTGCAGTCACTTACGGCCCGCCTCATTGGAACTTGAATCAAGTTAAGGCAAGGGGTCAAGAGTTTTAGTGTACTTGGAATTCGTTTATGATCGTTCCTTCTCTCTCGAGCGAAACAACGATGGCGTCGATTGTTCGATTGATTGGTGTTTTTTGTAAAGTAATCGTAAGAAATTGTGCCTGTACGGTTGTACAAGATGCGTGTAATTTTTTGGATCCGAGGGTTGCTACCTACCTAGGCACTGCTGTCGCTACCCGCGCATCGACGAGCTGCAAACGCAGGTCTCTCCGGCGAGTTATTTTCATGCCGGTGTACGATTGATTAAGAGCCAACCGGTTTCCTTCGTCATTGTTATCCGCTTCCACATATTCAGCGGCTTCGCTGCCGGCTGAGAACGTCGTCGCCTTTGCGAACTTGCGAAACGAATTAATCACTTCTCGCGCCGCGGTTCGCGCCTCGAATTTCGTCGGGCGGCAGATACGACAGAGGGATGTTTTGAAAGGGGTACGGAATGCGAGTGGGGAAGGGAGCGGAGGGATCGGCCGGGGTCCTACCTCCTACGGTCCATAAATGGCGCACTGATCCGAGAATGCATTAACAACTTCGGCATTATCAATTCTCGTATAATACTGCGAGAGAGAAGTTGGCCCGCAACTTTGCCAGCCGCTTTACCTTGCAAACACGGCCACGTTCTCTGTCGAATACGACTTCGCTCGAAGGAAGAGGCCGCGCAGGGTGCATCATGAACTTCGAATACACAAACGAAACGCTCGAGCAATCGAACGATTCCTCTCGTTCACCACGGAAAGAAACTCGCCGACGTGTTAACGGAAACAATGTATACTCGCTATTCATTGACCGATCATCGCTGGCGAGGTAGACGAGACACTCGGCTTTTAACCTCTTAGGCATGATGCGTCACTATAGTGGCTTGAGTACACTCGATTGCATTATTAATTATTAAACTAAATTATTAGAGTTAAAGTATGTGCATGATATCTTTAAGAAAAATTATAATTTATTTATCAAAAACTTAATTCTTAACTAAGAGGTTAATATTAGGTCGTCGCATATGAAATTTCCGATATCAGAATGCAAATGTTATGTTATTAATAAAATACAGATTAGCTTTATCGAATTCGCTGTCGAAACTGTTTGACGGGCAGACTTCGGCTACTCTCGATTATCAGTCGGTGCAACAGATCTTTGACGAGTCCTTGCCCTAAAACAACGAGTCAGACTCGTGATCAAAATTTCAAACTGAATCTTCTAAACATGTATTTCCTTAATTTTATTTAAACGAAAATAACATTTTATTGCTAGGTATGCAGTAATTACAAATTTGTCTTTACTCTTTGTCGTTCTGCGGAGGATAAAGAAAGTTTAGTCATTGCTATTGTAAAATAAGTCGTAGGCCAAGGTGTTAAGACGCGAATATCGTCTTAAACATTTAAACGAACGAAGAGGTTTATGGCACGGATGCCTGAGTTCCGCTATTTTTTAGGAACCGTCCATCTGAAATACCAGATGTTATAATTAGTATTTTAGCCAGATCTTGGAACTTGGGATTTTCTACAACAGCCATTGGCGTATCACAAGCTATCAAATGTGAATCGCCAGGTATTAGCGAGCGCGCCATTTTGGAGCTGCTGTCACCCCACCAGTGCGGGATGGGTGGAAAATTAAACAACCAATCGTAATTTACAGATATTTTTGTATGCGCTCATTGGTGGAGAGAATAAGTCATTTTGTAGTCACATCACTATAAATTTGTAGTCACATCACATCATTTTAATTCACATCACTAGTAATTTATCATTTCTGCAGAATTTGATACGAAGCACCATAGATTTCGACCACCTGGCTGGAGACAATAAATTAATCTAAGGGATGAGTGCTCTCAGATTTTTCCTGTGATTTTTCTGCGCCATAAAGTAACGTCTGAAGCCAGCGTCTCCAAGATTTTCAGTATTCACTCATATTTCCTCCCATTATGTTCAGCCACCTCCATCAGAAAATTCACATCCCTTAGCTGCATTTCCTTCTCGAAAGTCAGTCTTCAGTCATCATTCACGTAAGCCACGTCAACCGGAACAGTCGCCATCGCTCAATATAAGCTATCGCTCACAACAAAGGTCTTATGCCATCATTTCGAAACACCTTACGTTTATCAATTATCTAGGTTATTTATAACCGAGCTGGAAGTAATTTTTCATTCACGGACAACTAGACTACGTGAATCTTTATACGTTTATGGTATGCGCAAGTGCGTAGGATGCAACAAGGAAAACGTATTAATGGAAATTAAGTGCGCTATCATTTCATCTTCACTGCAACGAGTCTTCTAACTGATGGAAAACGGTTCTATTTTCGCCAGGTTTCTATAGAATAGTGGATTGACTTGATAATTTGCTCGAACATCTTTCTATGATGATCAGATTGCAAATCTCCGTGTAGATTTATTTTCTGAAGAGTACTTGATCGAATGAAAGGTTTATGTTTGAAACTTTCCAAAATGGGTTTTCCAATTGAACGAATGGTACTGTCCAAACAAATTACTTCATCGAAACTTCTAGTACTAATAGTACTTTTAGTGACGCTGAAAGACCTGATTTTATCATTAAAATGTGAAACTGTTTCATGAGATAATAATCATGAATATCATTGAAAGGTCTAGTTCAATGTAATAACCAAGAGAAAGGCTACAATTGTAGATCTTTCGAAAATCCTGATTTTACGTTTTTAAGACGAAGCTTTTCTCACATCTTCTGAGAAACCAAATAAGTTTCGTTTCAATAATTTCTTACGGTCTTAATATTTATGAAAAATATGCGGATTTCTTTTCTTAGATAATTCATCTTTTATGGAACCTTGCCAGTGTCTTTTATCTTTTCTCCGAGACAATGAAGTATTTAATCTGGTACATTATGCTTGGTTGAACTCGCTGTAAACGAATCCGTAGAAATTCGTTGTTTAATAATAACGGGATGTTCTCCCACGAAGAAAGAGTAAACTGAACATCCTTTTCTTTGGTAAATTAGGGCATTTTCGTACGCGCGAATCGAAACATTGTTACACATTTTGTAAATTATAATAATCTCCTGCATTTTAAATTCAACGTAACAATGCAGATTCGATGGATCGCCATCTTATGTTCGAGTGTCGAGAATGTTTTGTTTTGGCAGAGTCGCGAAATGTCTTAAAGCTTGGTTTTAGGAAACGGAGGGTGTAGGCTTTGCAAAATTGCATGCAATTAATTATGGAATGTTTCGGGAGATGTGGTGGAAATGCCAAAATGTCGGAATGGGAACGAAGAAGATCGAGATCGACTAGATTTGAAATAGATTTGACCAGATTTGAACAGACTTGAAAAATGTGTGGATCAGCTGTGCTTTTTTCGGTTTGACGACTTTCGACGTCGAGGTAAATTTGGTACTTTGTGACGTTTTAAGATTGCTATGGAGTGAGTTTACTTGGCCTCGATCGTGCACACGAAGGGTTGTAGGACGCAAAGAATATTTTATAAAACATTAATTCATATGGAATAATATTCCAAGTTCCCAGATAAATATTTAACCTAACTAATATTAGTAACTTCGCATCTCCTAATCGATTACATAAAACTGTTAATATCCCCGAATTATAGGCATTTTTATTATCATAATAAATTATAGTTCAAATGTGTGAAAAGTGTGTCCGTTTAGAATGTCGGAGTGAGGAATGATTTTTAGAAAGCGTGTTCTTACATTTTCCCTGAAACCGTTATCGCCAAAGGGCGCCAAAATGTGTAGCTAGGTGAGCACACAGGTAAATACATTATTATATAGACTAATACACACATGTAGGGAGCAGGAGGCGCATCCAAGGGGGTGTTTCAGCCTATTCCGGGTGGCGCATTCGCGCGCGACTAGCTACGTGACACATAATTCAACAAACTCCATAACCAAGTTCGAAGTTATACCACCCGGGCAACAATTCTGCCCTTCCACACACCTACCACATCCTTGCGCTACGTTTACATCGCCTACACTATAAGTTGCTAGCTCGGTACTTACCTGGATGCTACGCCAATGCCAACGAGGCACTACTCCGTTACACACGATGGAATGGCGAGTCATGGTTTTGAAGTGTGCCGCTACCATGACTCTCACCGGGGAGTATTCAATTTGCAACTATTCCTGATCATCGGCCAGAGAATATTTAGCTAAATTGAAATTTTTATAGTGGCTTGCGACCACCTATTACAATTTAAAGGGGACGGATTCTCTGCGTGTTAACAGAGTCGCACTCGAATGGCGACTCTGAGGCGCCAGTAAAAATTGCCGCGCCACTGTTTAAAACAATTTTTACATCGCTATGCTTGTATCTAAAATATGCGTAAAAAGATTAACCTTGTTTATTTTAACATCTAATAAAGATTTTCAACTCACAACCATACAAGTTTCATACAACAGCATTGTTTTTAATAGCGTTGAACATGTCGAATTTCATGCCTAGAAACTACGATTTGTAGACAGCATTGATTTTCCGTTACCATTTAAACAAAACTGCTGCGGAATCGCATTGAATGCTTGTCAAAGCGTTCTCTGACCATACTTTTGGTAAATCACAGTGCTTCGAGTGGTTTGAAAAATTCAAGAGTGAAAACTTTGATGTGGGAAACGAAGTACGTGGAAGACCACCGAAAAAGTTTATAGACAGCGAAAGACAACGCAAAGTGATTTTACTTCGTGATAATGCACCATCGTACACAGCAAAACCGGCCAAGGAAATGATTGAGGCGTTTAGTTGGGAAATACTTATTCGCATCGATAGGACACGCACTTGCTGAGCAGCGCTTAGCATCTTGCGAAAATGTACGAAAATGACTAGATGACTGGTTTGGTCCACAAATTGTCAGAGAAATGGGAAAATGTATAGCTACCGTCGGGTAATACTTTGAATAAAATATATTGCAACACATCATACAACACATGTGCATTTTCTATACAAAATTTTCAACGATTTGCACTCAAATGGCGACTCTGAGGCGCCAGTAAAAATTGCTACACCACTGTTTAAAACAATTTTTACATTGCTATGCTTGTATCTAACAAATGCGTAAAAAGACTAACTGTTGCAAGGACGAGTAATAGTAAAATTATCCGTATGCCTAAGATGAAATAAATCATGTGAAAATATCTGATGCGGTCTGCTATGAATTTCTCAATCGATCAGACTTGTGCAGTTGCTCAGGAAGGACTATATACAAGGTGTTCCAGGGTTTAAGGATCAAGCTTTATCAGTATATTATACGGCACTAAATAAGAAAATAATGTTATTATAAACATAGGTCACATAGATCTTTATTAAAAAGTTATAACAAACTTACGGAATTCAAGTAATACGCACACCATTTTTATACAAAAGGTCAAAGCACAAAAAGCAACCAAGTTTAATAGCAGCGAGTAATACGGGAACGAAATAAAACACACCGTGTGTATGAATATTTTTTCGTCGACAAATAGACCTCGGTTCTTTCGCCAAATCAATAGCATCTGTTTTCCAATGAATCTACATTCGAATGTCCAATATTCCTACTTTCATCCTTACAAACAACTTGTTTTGGACTTGCAATATACGTGCTAAATATTTCTTCTAATCCCTATCGAACCGGTGAAACGCGGACCGACCGTTAGCTACAGTTTCAGCAATAGGAGAGAGTTTTCAGTGTTCCGTATATTACAGGAACATCGTGAACAGGTCGGACTAAACCTTTCCCCCGGAACAGCGGCCGCAAACTTCCGGAAAAGAATACACGAAAAGTTCTGCAGTTCGCGCCGCGGCGGGCTTCTTTGTCGGTCGCATCACGCTGTTTGTGCCGCCGGGCGCATCGAATGAAAAGTAAAAAAAAAGGAAAAAGAAAAAGGGGTGAGAGAGTGGGAGAACGAGAGAGAGAGAGAGAGTGGGCGGGAGGGAGGAAAAAAAAGAGAGAGAGAGAGAGTCGAGGGAAAAAAAGTGCGGAAACAACGAGCGGAATCGATAACCGCAATAAATAACCGCGGGGTGAACGCCGCGAGCACGCCAGGCAAATTACACAATTTGCGAACTAACGATAACGCGGCGAGGCCTGCAAATACGCGCGCCACGCCGTTCCGAAACTTTTTTTCGCTCGCCACGAATAAATCGCAGAGTTGGCGAAGTCGTATTTTCCGGCGGGCTCGTAATTAGTTATCAGATCCATAAGATGCCCACTCAAGCCGCGCTCTGTGGCAGATCAATTGAAATAAGTGAATAGTGGTTTCTCGCAAGTGCTCGATACGCAAACGATTGTCTAGGGCAAACTTGTCTAATACGCAGTGTTGTCGCAAAAATTCACTCATATAGAATCGCGATTGTCCCGTGTCCGCTTTATAGTAAAGAAAATACTTTTCTTGGTATTTAGGTTTTTATCACAATTTTAGTAATTAAAAAATTTCAACCATGTCGGAACGTAACGATGAAGAAAGTTTCAATGAATTATGCCGGTGACATGGCATAGTTTCTGTGTAAAATTGCCGGTCAGCAAAGAGTTAACACTTTGCCGTCCGCACGTTTTATCAGGATTTTTCCGTTTGACGCCGACGGTTTTTCGAGGTGTTTGAATCGTCAAATTTGACTAATATAATCGTCGGTTCTCATTAGTTTTCAATCCTGTCCTGCTATTTTCATGAAATTTTGAAGATATATGTATATAAGTGTAACATTTTCTTGTATTACATATATACATATTTATTTCGCAGTATTTTATTGGGTACTTAGTAAATATTAATAGTAGGCGAGTACTAGAGAATCAAAAGTATAAGTAATTAAGACAGAGTTCCTCGTACAGCTTCGCCGAGGATGTCAACAGTGTATCTCGTTCGAAACACTGTCTTTTCGAGTTGAAATCAATCGAAGACTCGACCCGACCTTTTTTTCGCTGGTGCTGCCGGTTTTTGTCTTCGATTTTTACGCCGCCCTTCGGCGTCGGGGTCCAATGTCAGAGGGTTGAGACGGAGTCCAACGATTTATTTGATATTATGTAAATGGCGGCACGAGGGACGGCGAGAAGGTAAGGGCAGGGGACAAAGAAAAAAGAAAGGAATGAACGTCGCGTGGGGGATGGGAGCGTTGCGGGGGCAGAAAGGGTGAGCCGAGAATCAACGAGCACGAGGCCGGCCTGGACCGGAGAGCCGCAGCTTCTTTCATCTTCGGATATTAATTTCACGATGGGAGGAGGGAGCGAGCGAACGGCGGAGGGCCGATTCGAACAGAGAAGAAATCAGGAACAGAGAGAACACCGTAATCCAATTTACCAATGTCTTTCTCTCTCCCTTCCTCTCTCTGTCTGTCTCTTTCACTTTCTCTCTTCTTTTCTCTCTGTCTCGAGCTGGGGGCTTTGTCTGGTTATCCCGGCCGATCTTCTTCCCCGTGTCCCTGTCTTTCTGTGCCGCCGGGATCCACTTCTCTCCCAGGATATTCCCCTCGCGCACTCGAGAACTCGTGAAGGTATGACTCGGGGTCGAGCCGCCAGCGCCCCCGAGGTTTTGCGACGTTTCTTCGCGGTGTCTCAAGTGGCGAACTTGCCTACACCCCTCCCCCCTGCCGCTTCCTCTATTTTTGGCAAATCGTTTTCGTCGCCATTCCTCTGGACTCCCGGATTCGAGGACAGCCGATCGACTACAACGGAAATGTATCAAACGCTCCGCCACGGGTACCATTGCTCGATCCGGAACCGTTCTCGAACAAGTTTAACACATTGAATGTCATGTTAGTCCCTGGGGACTGACGGTATCAAATTTACAAATTAATATGTTATAGATAATTCATATAATATTAACTCTCAGGTCACATTTTAATTTATCGACATTTTACCAAATAATTATAGCTTTTTTCTTGAGATGGCGCATAAATCTTAATTCTATAACGTTGCCAAGACAACCAATATTAATATTTATGACCGTTGCTAGGCTCATCAACCTGAAATTACAAAATAAATGCTGTGCAAACTGTCTGCAGTAAAAATAAGCGAAACCATTTGATCCAATTGATATTATTTGTGCTTTTGTCAGTGATTACCAAACTAAAAATAGTGCACACAATAGCTATGGGTTCGTATATCAATAATAACCTATTTGTTTACATTTCAATTTTCAATTTGTTACTGTTTTTTTATGATACAGTTTTGTAACTTTGAGGTTACAGTGGGCTATTATGGCAGATTTCGGTACACTTAGGATAAAGCTTATGCTTTCTCCTGTTTTCAGATTTATACATCATATACCCAAAATATGAATACAAAATCAGATAGAAATAACAGAGAAATTAGAATTAGACGCATTAGCGGTAATCGATTCGATGATTCCTTATTAGATTCCGAGTCCGATGAAGATGTAATAGCATTTCCCCGACGACGAATAAATGTCATTGACAGTGACGAAGAATTTAGTACTCGATCCTCGTCAGATGAGGAAGCTGCCGGACCACAAAGAATTGTTTGGCAACCACTATCCCAGACGAATAATAATAGTTGTTATCGCCCTTGGAAAGGAGATTGCCCTAATCTCCCTGTAGCACCCCACTCTCCTGTGACCTATTTTCGAAAACTATTTGACAAGGAAGTTTTAAACAATATAGTTGACTATACCAATATGTATGCACTGCAATGTGATGCAACAAAGATATTTCAAAAATAAAATGTTTAACATCAAGTGCAAATTATTTTATGGAATTTCACGCTTAAGCTTTTATGCACAGAAGTGCAAACATTATAGGCCGTTGTTACCTGAAAGTCACATAGTGAATATATTGCAATAAAATTGTTTAAACGGAAAAATGTTTGTTCATTTGCATATATAGGTTTATAATTTCTGA
This sequence comes from Agapostemon virescens, assembly GCA_028453745.1. NCBI lineage: Eukaryota > Metazoa > Arthropoda > Insecta > Hymenoptera > Halictidae > Agapostemon > Agapostemon virescens. The sequence goes on from CM052099.1 coordinate 10,175,589, forward strand.
TTTTTCGTTCCCCCAATTTTTCTGGATTAAAAACAAAAATTTGGCCCATACAGGGTTAAGAAATATTCGCACCATTTCAATAGATTTGATTGAAACAGAGAAACACAAATGGGCTTAGCGAGTCTTTTGCTTATGCACAGTTGCATTATTTCTGTTTAAAGGTAAATAAAATGTGAAAATGTGAAAAGCTCAGCAAAATGGCTCTGCATTCAACGTGTTAACTCCTTGACGTACAAATAAAATGGAATTTGACGGCGGTTGTCTATATGAAGTCGTTATAATGAGGAATTACTTCATGATGAAAGGTCAGTCAGACTAAAGATCGCTCCAAGGTACGAATTGTACCTGCCGGTACCGTAATAGGTAATAAACGAGCGAAAACAATAAGTTATTAATAGCGACTCGATATCTGGTGACCAGCTATGAGTCTTATTGAAATAAAGTACTTAATATTCTAAGGGAAGAAATGGCTTTTCGGAGAAACTGCCTCCCACGACGAGGTTCGTATTGTACGATGTTCTTATCGAACTAATGAAATCGGTAAGCTAAATGGTATCAGTTGAAAGATAATGAGTTTCGTCGACATTCTTGATTTTCTATAGGCATTAACGGTGAACAAGGTTTGCTAAAATTTAGTCGGTTTAATGTCTGTCACGGAGGACCTCAAGACCGAAAAGCACTTTACGAAGTTCATGGTTCGCGTTTCGCTGTGCATCTGAATCCAACGTCTCGGTTTCGCGATCAACCTACCCGTTTCTACGCTGCATCTGCGCACAACCCTATGCCCCCACTTTCTCGCGGCGCAATCCCTTTAGCGCTCAAGGGAAATATTGTTCCTGGCTGTAGCACTCAGGACACCGCGTATTAGAGCCACGCAACTTCTTTCTACTCCTTGATAATCGAATGAATTCCCTTCCACATAGTACGTTGCCACTACGCAGCCGAGAACATTTTTCATTGAGCATCGATTCGAAAAATCCTATGCCTTTGCGATGACCTTTAGCGTTTTTTTTAATCAAATTTACAAAAAGGTACATGGTGTGTACGTACAAAGTGGTGCAGTAGTATTCTTCACTCTAAATAACACTCTAAATAAACCATAAACCTAATTGACTGAGTGTCGCGTCTGTATCACAAACTCGTCCCTCTTAGCTCGGACCGTTCACCTCTACTATAGTCCTTCTGAAAAGTGCCTAAAAATAAAACCTTGATTTTTGTCTAGAATTGTCTAGACATCGCATCTGGGTCTGTGCTGCGATCAAGTGGTACACTGCCGTTTTTGGTTGGACTTGGGCACGGCTGGAAGTCAAGCATTTTGTTTTCGAAAAGGGAAACAAACCAGCCTTCGACGCCACTACTAGGTCTTATTTCGTTTATGGTTTATTATGTGGAAAACAATAAAAAATAACGTAATTAATTTTACATATCTGTAAACTAGAATATGGGCTTCAACCCATTACGGACCAGAAAATTCGATAATTACATTTCAAATTTTACAACAAAGTTTGTTTTAGATTTTCAACTAATTGATTGCTTATGGGTGCTCCTAATAGATTGGAATCTGCTAGACTACGCAAAAGAAATGAAATCCACCTCGTTTTCGTAACGCGCGTTGAACCGAACTATAACGCAGACCCTCTCGAGGTTTCCATTGAAATTTCCTTATTCTCCACGTGTTGGTAGCACGCGGGGGTGCCTGGGTCGGTTTTTCGAAGTCCGGCGGGAAGTAATGCCATCAGGAATACTTTCCTAAAGGGATCCCGGGGCATTTAAGGAGCGAGGGGGACGTCGGACCGGGTCTAAGTGCATCCCGGCTAGGGTTACCACTATGGCTTGTAATATAACCTGTGCCTTCTTGTCGGATAGAGATCAGAGAGCCCCTGGACCAGGGGCGAGACAGAGAAACGTAGGCGATGGGGATGAAGACCGGTTCGCCCGGAACGTAATGGTATTTTCGGCGAAGGGAGCAAGCCGCCCGCCATTCCTGCCAATGTTTACCATAGGTTGAAAGTTTTCAGCTATTCCCCACGATATCGCGTGAATACCGAACGAAAAAGGGAGCGGGTCCCGTGTCAAACACCCTGACCGCACACTGGAATTACAATTAGCTCGGGAGAAAGAATTTTAATGTGCTCTCAAACCGATTGGTAATTCGCTTTTAATTTTAATTCGCTCGTTTAGCTATGCACCGTTCGTCGACAATCTTTCCGTGGGAACTCGAATGACCCTTGAAATTGACTTTCTGGAGAATCGGGCACAAACAACTATAGAACTTTTCTGTTTACACGGTTCCGCAAACAGTGGAATTCTTCGTGTACATTTTTTCTACGTGTACCATGTGTTTTTATTAAGATTCGTGTTTTCCGCTTTGTTTTAATATTCTGCGGAACTATCCTGTTTATTACTGACGACTGATCCGCGAATATTTATTCTAAAATACGCAGCAGGTTCCTGCCGCGGTTTGCTTGTTACCTGGCAGAAATAGAAACACGTCGAACCTATTGAAAAATCTTTATAATTTACTTTATAAGTTTGTTTCAAAGAAGAAATAAAATAAATTCGACCTATTAACACGTTGACTGCCATGTCACCGTATATGTGTGACAGAATTATTTGTCTATGTTTAAAAATAAATTTGTACGTTGTTATATTTGTTGCATTCAATTTAGTTAATATCTGAAGAATACGGGGAGGTTGATAGATAACTATGTACCATACATTTACAGTTTTCAATCGCTGCTTCGTTAAATAAATTAATTTGATTTTATGGAATTTTGGAGGTCATCAGTTGGGCAGTTAATGTGTTAAAGAATGATATACATAATCCTCTGTTTCGACGAAGAATTAATTTGCTCGTTTTGTTTAACGAGGATAAGAGAAATATCGAATGACCGGCTGAATTTCGTGGCAGGGAAATTTGTAATTTCACGGAAGGCGTTTCAGTTACGGCGAGCATGATCGAGGCTTTTTTTTCTTTCTCGGTTGGAAGCAATTTGCCCTTAACGGGGGCCGGTGGCGGCCGTCGCCCGATAAAATAGAAACTTTTGTGGCTATCCGGGCTCGCTGGTCTCGGATAATAAGATGAACACTGAAGTGTGCGTTGCACGGTGGACGAGGCCGCGGCTTACAAAGGGTTACCGAGCCTGGCAAGGCGGCTCTTTATCCGGGCGGAATTGTATCTCGTCGGCGGAAACCGTAATTACCTTCGAATGACGCCGTTAAACGCAAACATTTAATCCGGGGCCGGTGTAATGAAAGACATTAAAACAAATTCACTTCTGTGGAACGCCGGAAATGTCCGCGGAACGGACAGACATTCGGGATCCGATCGTCGTTCCATCTGCGGGACATTAACATACCATCGAAATTGGAAAAAAGGGCGGGGAGAGAGAGAGAGAGAGAGAGAGAAACAGCATGGGCGAGAGAAGCGGCCCAGGAACGAGAGGAACGATCAATTTTAAAATTCCAAGCAAATACGGGGCATTGAACGGGAACCTGTCGTGGTACTCGTGAGCCCTAGGCATTTTCTAATGACTCCGCCATCGGAAACCTCTTATGACGTTCCCATAATTCGTTGGATGTATGAACAGCTCGAAAGCCAATCATTGTGAATCCAATTTTTTCGGGAAATTACGTACGTGCTTCGAGAAACTCTTTATCGGCTAAATTCTCAGTCGATGAAGGGGTTAAATCGATATTTTCGAAGGTAAATACTAAATTGCTACCACAAGCTAGACAACAATCGGTGTAATATAATCTTTTGTCTTATTGCTAGAAAATTGTCTTATACTGTACACTACTTTCCAAATTATAACGTCTTGTATATACTGTATACACGTTAATCGTATAACAAAATGTCGTCTAGAAGTAATAATTCAATGGATTCCGCGTGATCCGTGTTCAACCCGTTCCATGCCACGTGAACCATTTTTAACCATAAATGGTACACGCAGACGTATTTATTTAATGCGCTGAAAACATATATATTTATGATAAATTGTGATTCTGTAAAACATATTTCTACTAAAAGAATGAAACATTACAAAAATTAGAAAATTAGTTAATTTTCTATATTAACTATTAGTTAATTTAATTCAATAAATTATTACAAAAGTAGAAAATTATTTATGATGATGTAATGAAATATTGTGTGATAATATATTAATCTTTAGTCAAAACATCGAATGACTTGAACGACAGGTTGGGCAGAAACGGCTTGGCACGGAATTGTGGTCATAACTTTATGTGACTGATGCGCTCTGGCTAACTGGTGTATGCTGACTGATGCTGAGACAACGGTCTTGACTTTACACCCCCGCTTGAGTCCTTCTGTCCTTGTAAAACCGTCCCTCAACCCTTAGCACTCCAATGGCGCCTCTGCGTCGACACCAACAATTGTCATACTACTGTTTGAAATCATTTTTACATCGCTATGTCTGCATTTAGAAAATTGGTAAAAATTGTCATGTTGCACGTACGAGTAATGTACGATGGAATTATTCGAGACCAAAAAGTGTATCAATTTTAGAATTAAAATTGCTTGGAGTGCAAAGAGTTAAACTTGAGCACTTAAAGCCAGGGATGTTATAGTTTCGTTGCATTCCAATAGTTATGGCAGTTTAAAAAAGATGTATTTGCAGTATCGTAGCCAGAATGCTGTTGTTGAGTTTCTCTCTGGTTCCTGACGAAAACCAGACTCAAGGGTAGGCTGAGATTTTCCAACATGGACAGACTATGGAGATGAGTGCGGATGTGTGAGTAAGGGCTGGAAAAGGATATTTTTCCAGGGCCACTGTTATAGAAGTAATTCGAATGAGAAAATAGTGAACTATTAGTATAGCATCTCTAAATATAAAAGTATTACTTAACGGTGGACTTTATACGTTTATGACAAAAGTGAGTAAATGTAAGTTTTACTTTGTTGACTGCGGAGAATGAAGGACGTGTACCCTGCTTGATTTAAAGTGTGAGTTAATTTTTTATTCAATACCTTTTTATATGCTTTTAATAAACAAACAATTTAAATCAAACACCACATATTTATAACCTAATAAGTAATTTTACTCTGCTTTAAACGCGTCATTTTTGTCGTCAAAAAATCACTTTGTGCTTGTATTTATTCCAAGTATTTACTCGATAATTAACAAACTTTGATTCTAACGAAGCAAGCGAAATATAATCTAACCAAAGGTATTAAGCATTTCAGCATTCATCGTAAGACCTGAAATTAATTCACAGGATAAACTTGATCCAATGGAAACTATTAAAAGGAACTTATACTAAAATATAGGGATAATTTTAATAGTATGAAATAATTTTTCGCGGATCCGTCTTAGGTACAGCATAAACCAGCCCTCGAATAGCCCAACATTGAAACGAAGCGTCGGAGACGCGAAGTAAAGTGGGGGTCGTTTAGGGGGCAGAGTAATTAAAAAGTTCGCTGACAGGGGTTGCTAGGTATAGGTCAAAAAGAATATCTGCCAAATAATTAAACGTTAACGGTGGGCGAAGCAGTCTCCCCGTTTTCGGCACGATTTGTTCGAACGACTGGCTCGCTTACAAAAACTCGCTTTCCCTAGTTCCACTACTTTGTTTCCTTTGTTGTCTCTCTGGTTACTATTGCAACGGAGTTATAAGAGCAGCCGGGATCCCCCATCTTTACTTTTACTGTTTTCCTGTGACCTAGCTTCTCTGTTTCTTCAGGTTCTTCCACGGGCTTCCTTCCAAACGTTCGGCAACGACAAGCTGCGCTATTAACACGAGAGCCGCATGGCGTCTCTTCTCTTTTTCCTTCGCAAGTGCTGAAAATAATATCCGTTTTCGACAGACAATAACGCGGCACGTTCACGGTTCGCGATAAATATCACCATTGCTGAACGCTCGTTCGGTTTCTGTTTTTCTTCTCGTTCTTTTTCTTCATTCGCCGACCCTGACCCGTCATTGAAACATTTTTAGCAAATAAGACGAAAAATTGATAAAAATTGATAAATATCGAATTCGAGGTGATGTTTTATTTATCAAGTAAAGACTGGGCCACTAATATCGAAGTAATTCGAATGATCGACAAAATTAACCCCGCGCAATGCGGAGGGTGGTTTTAATCCACTCGATTCGCAGAAAACTTGTATCAATATTTCATTCTGCGAATAAACCAAAGAATTTGCGGAAGAATTTACGGTAACGATTAATTACGAACTAGCAAACATTCGCGACCTCTTCGGGGAGAGTAAATCAAGGGAAGAGTCTCGGCAGGCGAAGGGCGTTAATTTGTTCTAAACAAAGGCGGGGGGTAGTAAAGCGGAGAACGAGAGAGCGAGCAATCTTCTCCATACTTTACCGCATCTCGTGCAGGCATTCTACACTTTGTGTCTTAAAGTTCGTTCCGGTAAATTACCTTAAACGCTATTGTGGCGCTCTCGTGGAGGAAACGATCCAGCGCCGCGTTAACCTTACCTTGGTCAAACTATAACCTTTAGCCTCTAAGAAGATCGGTAATAACACGGCTCGGCGAACGGCGAATGGTCGTTTAAACCATATTTTCCAAATTTCCCATGAAACCGCGTAACTTCTTCATTAAAATTGGCTATCCAATCTGCGAAATGTTTAAGAGACGCTCGATCGAGCCGATCGAACGACTTCGATCATTGGAACATTGTCACCGACGGTTTTTCAACACTTTGCAGTCTGCGCATTTCATCAGAATTGTTTCATTCGACGCCGGCGGTTTTTCGAGGTTTTTGGGGATCATAAATCATCAAATTGTACTAATATTATCGTCGGTTCTCATTAGTTTTCAATCCTGTCCCGCCATTTTTTTCTATTACATATATATTTATTTATTAATATTTTATTGGGTATTTAGTATTTCTTTTTTAGATGCTACGAAGTAAAACAATCTCCGAGGTGTAACGCGACTCCACAAGACTTACATATTAAATTTGTTGTCCTTTTTTTTTACTGGTGGAACATAAATGGCACTTTCTTCGTTTCCATTTGTCGGTTTCGGAAATTTGTATCAACTGGTGTTGCTTTAGCTGATCGGAAAGTCTGTCTATCGAATTATGATTAGAAACACGCGATGTAGTAGCGACGTCCAAGTTCTCTTCAGCAGCAGGTAAATGATCCTTTATCCAAGATTCGCATATTTTCAATATTGGTAGTTTTGCGCACCGGCCTTTGCGCCACAGTTTTTGCACGACACCACAGTGGTGTCCCCGGACGGCATAGCGTTAACTATAAATTCGTCCCTAATTCGCGCGAAGCATTCATTCCACGTGGGTACGTTTCACGCGAACGGAAGTCACGCAAATCGGCGTAAGAAAGTGCAGCTCAAATGGAGGAACAGGCGTACTACAATCCGCGCGATGACAAGGAAGAATCGTATTCTTCGGTTCACGGTTATCGCGGCCAGGAAACGGTGGTTCTTTTCTGCTGCAATTGCGAGGAGGGAAACGGATGTTTTCTGCGCCGGGGTATACTGTAAATATCAGTTTGCGTAGACTGAGCACCGAGAACCGAGAGCCATTATGCTGAATTTACGATCCATTCCCGAGGCCAAACTGTCCTGACGCAATATAAGCATTAATGCCCAACGGGCAGCCGCCACTGGGTCACGGCTGCTATCGTAGATACCGCAACGTTTTCTTCCCACAAATGAATTCTCTTACAAACGAATGCGTTTGTCATATTTAATACCTCGTAAATATCAACTCATTGCTCGCGACGACAAATAATTTGCCGCGTTCTTTATGGGGACCACTGCAATTGGCCATTACATTGTACAGGGGATGATGAATAGACACTGTTTTACGAGGAGGCTTTATAAAATTCGAATTCGTGTGGACGTAAAATGTGAACAGGTTAATATTGACTAATATAAGCTGTCGCATAACGTGCATTCGTTGTATTTAATCTCTTAGCCACGATGATACTACGATGCGCCGCTATTGTGGCTTGAGCACACTCAATTGTGCCCATAATTAAGAAAATGGTCTAAGTCATATATTTCTTGTTTCGAGATATTTAAGGAATTGCATTTGAATAAATTAAAAAATATTTTTATATTGTGCAACATTTTAATTTAGAATTTTATTAGTCTTGATTAATGGAAACTTATTATGAATATGAAATTTTCGTTTCATATTGTATATTCATATTATTCGTATTGTCGTTTCTGTTATCGTTTGATTGCCATTTGTCGACTTATCGTGGAGTTCAACAACGCATCAAAGAGGGCCACGTGCCATTTTAAGGTTATGTTTATATAATTTCTTTAAATTTTTGACTTAGACCACTTTTATAATTAATACTAAATGAATTCTATATAATGTTGAAATTACAACCACTATCTAATGGTTCATTTTTGCCAGTATCGTAAAAATTACATTGAATTAATTTAGTTTAAAATAATGTGCTGTGAAATAACTGATAAACTCATTTTTCTTAAATTTTGACTTAGACCACTTTCATAATTATGGGCTCAATTATGTAATTAATTATTATAGTTAAAGTATATACATTATGTGCTTAAGAAAAATGATTAATTTCGTTATCAAAAACCTCATTCTGATGTGCTCTGCCGCACGGAGAAATAGTCCCGCGCAAAATTCAGCTGTGTCCAGGTATGTAAATATGAAACCGGATTTTGAAAATAGAAAATACACGTTTATTGTATCTCTGAAAATTTATGGATTCCACAAAATATATGAAGCAAAATAATCGATCCGCGAGTTGTTGTTGCGTTTGAACGTCATCCTCATTCAAGAATGCTTGCAATTCGATGTCTTCAAACTTTTTTGGTAATTTCCAATGTTTTTCGTTTCTCACATCGAAATCGCCACTTTTGAATTTTTTAAACCACTCAGAGCACCGTGATTTACCAAAGTGTCGAGTGCTCGGCTCCTTCGGAGATGAATTTAGTAATTTAACTTGCATGCTTTTCGTTTATTTGTTACAAATTACCGAGAGCAGGGTTAGGCACGTACAACTTTCGGTGTTGCCGTCGCAATTGACATTGACAGTTAGCGCCACGTATATGCAAATTCCAGTTTCAGATTTACAGACTTTGTAGGGCCTGCTAGGAAGCTTTCCTCTCCTCCTCCTCCTCTAGCAGGCCCAGGATGAACCGTTCCATTCCTTTTCTCCTCTCCACCTTCACCTTTTCAGTCGCCGCCACAAAAGTAATAAATGTATACACTCACGCTGATAAGAAAACTCATGATGTGTATTTTTCACAACTGGTACGATCGGCGTAGCCAGAAAACCAAGCCAGACCTCGAAACAAAGAAGCGAAGCAGGCAACAGGACGGATCCCATTCAACTTCGTTACAAGGCTTTATTTACGCGATTTTCATTCATGTAAAACGAATCCGAGTGGAACGGATACTTCGCGCAGATCGAGGAACGAATGCACACGGATTCGTCACTGTACCGTCCATTAAATATTTTATTCGACGAGAATCTGTCGTGCGATTCGTCACATCCATTATGCCAAACCCGTCACGGGAATGTTCTCCGTTTCTTTCTGCGCGCAAACCTGGCCACGAGCTGTTATACGTCTCGCGTTATAATCTGATCTCGCGCGAACTTATCGGGAGTTCGATTAAATCAGAATTGACCCACTTTCGGTATCTGGCTGCCGACTAATTTTCATGCGAAATCGTTCTTTGCCCTGAATGAATTGCGTACGCGCTGCCGTGCGTGATCCGACCTCGGCGCCTATAAACTTCGCCGTGACAACGTACATCTGCTTTTAATACTTTCTGTCACGAGAAATCCCAATAAATGGAAACAGGGTGTTAAAAATCAGGGTTTTATTGTTACGCGAATTTTTGGCTCCGACTGAAATTAATATGTATGCTGTCGACATTTCATTCGTCGTTCCTAATAAACTTCATTCGCCATGATTTGAAAAGTATTGCACTCATATTGCGGTTTTATTAGCGCTAGATTTGCAGGACTCGTCTAAATAACTGAAAATTATTATTATTGAGATTATAAAAACGCGTCCAAGAAATATTGTTCAAATAATTTATTTCGTTGAGTATTTATATTATTAACACTAAACCTACCGAGCATTAAATTTCCCTAGGGTACATTGTCTTATAAAAATGACATGATACAATTTATTTAAAATTTCTGCGATCTTTACTAGAATATATGATTGGATAAAGAAATTTATTGAATCGATCCCTATGAAGGTAATTTTATAACTTCAATAATAATAAAATGGAAAATCCAATAAGGGTCATTTGACCCACTATGGTAGGTTTAGTGTTAAAACAAATGACGGAATATTTGAATAGATGCGGTCTTGTTGTTTTTATGAATTAATTTAAAAGAGTCGCGTTTAATGCTCCGTAAACCTAGCGTTAAACCAAATATCTAAAAACTTAACTTTACCAGAAACACGATTATTCCTTAAAACTTTTCAATTGCTTTTTATTTTAATTATAGAAACAACTGGAGTAACATTTGTCAATTTTCGTGAGCATCGTCTTTTAATCTAATTTCACGTAGCAGCAGAGACATTCATAAAAGTGTTTCCGAAGCTAATATACACTTAAAGTGTACGAATATGTGTTATATACTATTATATATTTATTTAAATTTTGTGGAGCCTTTCTGACTGTTAATCCAGCCATTGCTGGCTATTTCTCCGAGTCGGATTTTTCCAGATCCACACAGTTTCGAAATCGCTCGCATACATTTTTCTGCGAAAAGTTTGTAATCCCCTGTATTGCTTTACTGTCAGAAAACGTTACGATTGCGAGAAGATTCGATTACCGCTGACATGTTTCCACTTTTTGTTCACTGTAACGCTAAAGAATCAGGAAAACTCGTGTTTTCGATATTATACTGCTCGACTCCTAACTCACGCATGTGCATCGCGTGTTCAGAGTCAGGGCAACCGGTGCGTTCACTATCATTTACCAGATTGCCCACTGACCCGCCTACAGTGTCAGTATCAAATTTCTGAAAGGCATGCAGTCTAGTAGATATTATTGAGAAAGGTCCGTGTCGATGAAATGATTGTCGGTCAGGTAAATGTTCAACGATCAAAGCTTACGGAATATTCGAAAATCTCAAACTTCTTTCGTTAGAATCTTAAGTATTTTATTTCATTAAGAATTTACGTTTGTTGCAAATATCTCTCCAGTCATTGAACAAAGTATCATCCCTATCATCTAAACGGATAGTAGGGAATCGTTTCGAACTCGCGTTATTGAGAAATTTGAGTCGAAGATTTAAGACCTTTGACGATGCCGACTCATTATCCGTGTCACAACGCTATACGAAAAACAGTATTGCAACGATTTCGCAACAATCCCGGTAGAAATAACAAGGAGGCATATATTTCTGTCTGTAAACTAAATAATATATATTTCTTTTGTATCTGCGTTTTCTCTCCTGTTGCTACGTTCTCTGGAGATCGCGTGCTTGCATAAATATACTTTATGCCCGACAATATGGTTGAGCACACAATTGTCCGCCATCTGGAAACGTGTATAGTTTCTTTAGAGAAAGATAAGGCAGGTCAAAATTGAAAGAAAAAGTTAGATGAGAAACTGTGCTGCTTGGAGAGAAGAAAGATCGAAAATGCAAGCTGTTCAGAGACGCCGTAGAAGAACCCTGAGTTGTTCGTTAAAAGCAAAATTTCATAAAAAATGTCAATCGCGAAAATCATTTGTTATTTTTCTTCTGTTAATTTTTGACCATACTATAATCTTTAATCTTCAAGAATATTTGTACAAACAACTGGATATTTCAAGAGTTACACATGTTACAAACACGTTAAAAACGCCGAGAGAGAGAGAGGGAGGGAGAGAGAGAGAGAGAGAGAAAAGAGAGATAAACAAACATAACAGATTCCTTGGAAAAGGGTAACGAAGACATTTTGTCGTCAGAGAAGAATAGTTGAAATGATTAACAAAGTTAAAGAAATAAAATGCTGAAAATTTATAACTTTATGATGTTTTATAATATTTCAATGATAACTAATATACAATTTAAGAATGTAGACAGTTATAGAATAGAAAGAATAAGAATCTTAGCCAACTTTGAAGTGATTTTACAGTAATATACAGGGTGAGACACTTAAAACCGGCCATCTAAATAACTTGGCTGCTATGATGATAAGGAAAAATACATTAAGTCAAAATTATTTGGTATCGACGGGCTGATTATGCCATGTTACTCGTTTTCTAATAGGTGGAGGCGTCGAGGAGATACAAAGATCATCTCAGCCCCTCGATATCAAATAATCTCGGCCTGACGCATTTTCTCCTATTAACAATAACAGCCAAGTTATTCGGTTGACCCATTTTAAGAGCATCACCCTGTATAACAAGTGTTAAAGAAAATATGAACGACCAATTATTCGCGAATAAATTCGACGAAAGAAGAAAGTATAAAGACAGAAAGGTTAGTAAAGAGTTTCAAGAAGCAATGTTGTAAACAGAGATAAAAAGGAGAGAATAGGGTCAGAGAAATGAAGAAGATCGTCGATCGGAGCGCACGTTTTGTCCTCGATTCTCCAGAGGCATTGGTAGTGGGCGCGGGTCTGCTCGTAGGTATATAAAAGTTGGTTTACGGTTGAATCACGCGGCCGAACCGGCACGACCCAGAATCGATAAGAGCTCGTAAAACTGCATCGATTCCTTCCTGAACGAGCATCGACAAGAAGAAGGCAAATGAGGGTTCGCCGGTACGGCGGAAAGAAGGTTTACGTCGTCCCCGGAAGATTGATTCGAAGACGTAGCGGAAACCGGCGCGGCACTTGCCCGTCCTCGGCTTAGACGATCCAGAGCCCGAAACGCGGGAAAGCAATTCAGTCAGCCAACAGCCGCATAGTTGGAAAATAGTATTTCAAACTCATCACCGTAGTCAGCTAGACTCCTCAAACACGGACAGACGGAAGACTGGAAACATGCCGCGTGCTCATTCGTTTCGCTCGAACTCGGACAAGCCTCAAAACACGAAACATCAGCGTACACGTTAATGCCAGTCCCCACCACCACGCCGCCATCCGAGCTGCGAACTACAAAATCTGCCGGCCGAAATTTCGGCCGCTGCAAACGATGCATATTATTCGCGGAAGAACGGATGACGACCTGTCGCGCGCCACTGCCGTCCTCCACGGTTTAGCGCAACGCGTCAAAAACAATTAACCGGGGAGAGATGACCGGCGAGGACGCGAACTCGCGAATTTATTCGCGAGGCGATCGCTTGCTGTATATTCTATTCGGTTAAGAGTGTAGGATTTCTTTGGTTGATCGCTCGCAGAAAACTGTCTCCGACGTTTATTTATCAAAAATCCAAACACGGTAACGTGAACAAATAGTACGCAAATCGATAAAAACATATACGCAGTATTTAAATCGCGGCGGTCACGCAGCTGTCCTTCAGTCACAAATATTTCTCATTTTTTCTGTTGCATCTTGGCCCTATTGTTCAACGTTTTCCACAGGCCCGGTCAGTCCTGGGTGCTCATTTGGCGACCAGGTTTGACGCAGGCCTGATCCTTTCCTTATTTCCTCTTTCCGCTACTTTCTATTTTCCTCGACATAGGTAACACTCCCGCCATTTCTAAAACGAGTCACCCTCGGACCGTAAGAGCAGGGCCTAGGCGATACTTTAAAAATGCGCTGATTGAAAAAATACAACGTTGGACGAAAAGCAAACAGTAAAGCTCCTCTGCATGTTTTACAAACTATATCGGATTGCTCGACGGCAATTCCCAGCGGTTGTTGGCAAAACCCGCGGAGAACAACTGCGTTAACGCTAATCTTTGTTGAGGGATGTTTGCTAATTCGCGTAGTATCGCGTAAAACAGTGTCGACCGTACGAGGGAAGAAAAAAAGTTGCAATTAGGTGCACGGAGGTATAAAACGCGGTCTCGCTCCCACGTTATCACCTTCGATCTCAAGCGGACGTGTTCTCGCGGTCGAATAAACGAGTCCCAGAATCTCGTTTCGCCGAATAAAAGCCATTACATACTGTCGAGCAGGTCGTTGATAGCGACCACCAAGTTCAAGAGAATGCATGAGGATTTTCCGCATCGAAACGCGAGCGACGCTGAAGCGATTCGCTGGTTGCAACGATAACCCGAATCTCGCTATCTGAGATTATAGAAAATTCGGCTATTAAATGAAACACTTTTTAGATACCTTCCAATATAATTACAACGATAATTACAATTTTAGCACAGGAATCATTTTAACACGTTAACTACCCAACTGACGATTTTAAAAATTCTATAAAATCAAATTTATTTATTTAATGAAGCATCGATTGGAAATTTTAAATGTATGGCATATAGTTGTCTGTCAACCTTCTTGTATTCTTTGGATATCAACTAAATTGAACATAACGAATGTACTGACGTACAAATTTATTTTTAAACATGGACAAATAATTCTGTCACCCATATATGGATGACATGGCAGTCAAAGTGTTAATCGGTTAAAAGATATTTTTAACCATTTTACACGGCTGTACCCTTGTTGTAGAATTGTTTGGCAACCACTATCCCAGACGAATAATAATAGCTGTTATCGCCCTTGGAAAGGAGATTGCCCTAATGTCCTCGAAGCACTCCATTCTCCTGTGACCTATTTTCGAAAACTATTTGGCAAGGAAATTATAAGCAATATAGTTGACTATACCAATATGTGTGCACTGCAATGTGATCCAACAAAGAGATTTCAAAAATAAAATGTTTAACGTCAAATGGAAATTGTTTTATGAAATTTCACGCTTAAGCTTTTATGCACAGAAGTGCAAACTTTATAGGCCGTTGTTACCTGAAAGTCACATAGTGAATATATTGCAATAAAATTGTTTAAACTGTAAGTTAGTATGGGCGAACCAGGGTTTCGGAGATGACAGATAAATCATAGAGTACACGGTCTGATTAAGAACACTTTAATAATACGCCAATCGTCATCGATCCTGCTTCTTTCAACGCTTAACGCAAACATACATATTTTCGCTTGCGTTCGAGGTTTTAACGCATCCTTGATGGTAGGCGTTTTTCGCCTCCGCCAATTAGGTGTTTCTCCAAAAAAATGCGCCCTCGATCTTCCCCTCCTAGTACAAATCCTAGAGGGGAAACTCGCACCTAAGCGCATCGCCCCTTACATTTCGCCACGGAGACCAGGTTTATGATGCAGCTATGCCGGACTCTCGGGTGGTCAAAATCGAAATACCCATTGTCGCTGGAATTAGTCTCTACTCTACGGAAAAACAACCGGTATCACATCCGGGTCATAATCCTGGTCACCGTCCTGGTCGACTGGGCTGTCGGACATCTGGCCGCTAGCATCAATAAATGCTAAATTGCCTACAAAACAGAAAAATTTGTTTTCATTTGCATGTATAGGTTTATAATTGCTGATTTTTCGTCCCCCAATTTTTTTTGTATTAAAAATAAAACTTCGGCCCACAGAGGGTTAAGATGTGTCGGAGGATTTCGACACGAGTGTATGCAGAAGTTGATCAACTATGAATCTCGAGATCTCTGGTTCCGTTGATTTTCCTGAAATCCTAGAGTAGTTGAAGAATATGCAGCAGCCTAATAGTTCGCGATTAGGATACGGTACTTCGAAATTGTGAAGTTCAGCGATGAAGCTTGGTCGTCGAGTCAGCTCGTCAACTTTTTGGCCCCCATCGACGAAGTCGGCAACCACAGAACTCCGCGGCTCTAAAAGTAACGAAGAACGAGCGTTCCGGTGTTTCGGTACACCGAGAACGAATGCTCGATGACATGGGCTCCGCGAAAAAATGGCAGCCGGGCCGCGCTGTCAACGGCCGTAAAAACAGAAGGGTTAAGCCGTGTTTTACGTCGCGTCATAAGTGAAATGTGCATCCGCGGGCGAACTCTCTTTACATATGTAACGCGGCAAGTTTTCGCGTGGCAAGACCGTGTGAGTTTACGCGTCCGCGAAATCACTGATACCACTCCTGTCAGGTACGGGGACCAACAACCATCCCTCCAACCCCTTCGCGCGGCGGTACGTTACGCCTTTAGCCTAGTTCGCGAACTAGACGGTGCCGTAATCCTTTTGCCTGGTTTATCGCGGAATTTTAGAATTATGCGGAGCAGCGTACACGCTTGTCGTCACCGACGACAGAGACGCGCGGAATTTACGCGGCCAGGCCGCTGGAACGCGAGCTTTTACGATAGGTACAGCGATGGCACAGCTTTTTGTTCGCTTATTTTCGCGCCGTTCTCGCACGGTGATCTCGCGAGTCTCGACCTATTTCGTTTTTTATGGGATTGAACCACCGGGAGAATATCGATTGCCCCTGCGAGACGAAAGACGTCTTTGCGAATTTTTTCTAGGTCATGGTAACGACGATATCAATTTTTTTCGCAACGTTCCCGTTTGTTGGACTTCAAAATGCTCCATTTCAGATGCTTCGTAACTTTCGAAGTTGCTGAAAATGGGGAGTGGATACGGGGAGAGAAAGGGAAGGAGAAAAGGAAGGAGGAGGAGTATTTCGTCCTGGGTCCGCTAGGGGAACCTGCCTTAAAGGCTGGGACTGGAAGGAGGTTAAGGACGGTATACATACAAATCTAAGGGGGATCAGATACTAGCGAGAAAGACTCGTCCTGCTGTCCCTCTGTCGATGAGCGCAGGAGGTACCGTCGCCACATAACCTTCGTCCATGCGTCGAGGCTGACCTATTAAATGTAAAACGAAAGGAAAGCGTAGGTGAGTCTATGAGAACCAGGAGGGACATGTTGCCCTGATAATCAATGGATATTAGTGATGCCCAAAGTGGATTATAATGTATTATTTTTGTTGAGAAAAATAATCGCTTTGTAAGCTAGTGAATAGAATGATCGACTCAGCCTTTGAGTCGCAATCCTCAACCTCAACAATTGCGCGACCCTTTATCGCACACTACTTCTTTCATACAATGTTCTACAGTCACACCGCGCCTCAATCATATCGCAACTCAATCGTACTGCTTCTCAATCGCATCATCTCTCTCTTTCTCACACGCGTGCTGAAATAATGAAATTAATTGAATAATTTCGCATAAAAATGTTTTCGATAATAATCTTCAACAATTACAATATAACGAGTCAGTGACTTCGTTTGAGGAAGTTTAGCGTTAATACTGTGTATACAATTTCCGTTAGATCATGTAGGATTTCGAATACGGTATTTGCGAAGAACGTCGATATTTTCTATTATAAATTCTTATTATGGAACAAAATATTCCGAACAGAGACCAACCTCGCGTCAATTCTTAATATTGTCCGCGAATAATGCCGCTTATCTCGTTGACGCACGTTCGGTCGGGCTAATGGCACAGAGCGTTTCGCCAGGAAGACCCGATGGATTAATTAATTGGAAGGCTCTTCCGGCCGGTTGACTAAAGAATCATCGATACGGATGATCTGAAAGAGATACAGGGACTGGTTGCGGGCCGGGTGCTGACATTAAACGATATCGCGTTCTCGCGTGGTTTCCGCGTGTGGGATCGCGCGCGCATAAATTGCATTTCGATAACACCGAATTAACTCTATCTATTCACCGCATTTATCACTGTGCCCGGCCGATAGAGCCGGTCAATCCGGCCGGATCGCGGATAATGAACGCGTCATCGCTATCGTCCGCGATGTCATTGTCGGCAGTTTTCCATACTTTAACTCTTAATAATAAACATTATCATACCCGTTAGCGCTGATAGTCTGACCAGAGCACGTCCGCAAAGATTGGCTAATTTAGAAAGGACGTACACCTTTGGGGAAAAAGTGGCACAAATGGAAAACAACTGTTTAGATCACAGATTCCTCTGTAATTCTGGCTACACGTAGCTAGACGCGTAGACTGTGCATGTCAATTTTCAGGTCGATCGGGATCGAATTGCGGCCGATGTTCTGGTTGGGGCAATCCAGCAACTGTCGAAGCGGATTCTGGGATCTGGAATCTAGGACCTTCGAAGGGGGTTGGAAAATTTAGTTTCGCCGATTCTTTTATAACTTTGGTTACAAGTAACTGGACGCGTTGGCAGCGTGTATACCAAACTTCAGTTCGATCAGAATCGAATTGCGGCTGTGGTGCGACTTTGAAATTTTGGGACCGCTCGAAATCGCGAATATGGGCAAAATGGGGTTGATAAAAGGCGGCTTTCTGGATTTTCCTGAAATGCTAGCCTCGATATTGAGTAATATATTTAAAGAGGAAGGTTTAGGGAAGATTTTAGTATTTGAACCATGTCTAAAGCGCTGATAGTTTGCTCGTGACACGCCTGCAAATATTGGCTGATTATGGAGGGACGTACACCTTTGGGGAAAAAGTAGTACAAATGGAAAACAAATGTTTAGATCACAGATTCCTCTGTAATTCTGGCTACACGTAGCTAGACGCGTAGACAGTGTGCATGCCACTTTTCAGGTGGATCGAGATCGAATTGCGGCCGTAGTGCGACTTTAATGTTTCGCGGTGGCAAAATCGCGAATTTAAGCAAAATGGCATTGCTATAATGATTTATTCTGGATTCCCCTAAATTGCTAGCCTATTGACTGACTACTTCTCTTTTAGCGGAAGAATGGGCGCAGGTTTTAGCGCTGGAATCGTGTCGATTGCGTGGATAGTCTCGCCGTGGCAGCTCCGCAAAGATTGGCTATTTTTGAAAGTGAACCCAAGGGGGTCCAAAAATTGGACAAAAAAATGCCACGTCGCCGATTCGTTTGTAACTCTTTCTACAGGTACCTAGACGCGTAGGCAGAATATATGCTAATTTTCAGGTCGATCGGGATCGAATTGCGGTCGCAGCGTGACTTTGAAATTTTGCGACTCTCAAATTCGCGATAATAGGCAAAATGGGGCTGATAAAATGAACTTTTCTGGAGTTCCCTGAAATGCTAGTCTCGAGGTGCGGCACGTGATCACAAAGGGAGGTTTGGGGCAGGTTTTGGCGGGCTGTTTGCACTGCGCCGATCCTCATTGTCAATGTGTACACGCCGCGGCCCAGTGACACGTGCGGCCGACCACATTTACATGCGCCATCGAATGATCAGGGGTATATCGGGGCCGTCGTCGTCTATCGGCAATTTCATTTTGCCCATCAACGGTAATGCGTCCTTCGCGAACGACCGCATCAAAATATTCGAAATTCATCCACTTCCGAACCCGTTGATAAACCAGGCGCGCCGTGCCGCTTCGGGATTTGTATTACGTTTAAATTTGTTTCAATAATGAACCGGCATGGCTTATCGATCGTGTGACATTTCATGGAAATGGTCGACGTCAAACTCATTGTTGATCGATGTAGCGGCCAGTGCTGGGCGACGTTTTATGTCACGGTCTCGCTATTGTTACTCTGGGCCTCGGCTCCTCGACTGTTACACTACGCTGTGGGCCTGTCGCCGCCACGCTTGGCAACCATTGCCAGCCAACCCAGGACACGGGGACTGCGATTTCTGCGACGGAAGGCAATCCTAGAAACGCAAATATAACAAATTTGAAGATGTCGCTCATAGTTTCCGGAGGGAAACATTGAATATATACAATGTCTGTCTACCCTTAACCCTTTGCGCTCGAAACCTTCTTTGACTGGAAAACTAGGCATTCTTCTGACTTAGAATATTTTCATTTTACATGATTTATTTCATGTAACGCATATGGGTAATTTTACTATTACTCGTCCTTGAAAAAGTTACATTTTTTTAAATTTCTTAAATACAAGCATAGCGATGTAAAAATTGTTTATAACAGTCGTGTGGAAATTTTTACTGGCGCCTCAGTTAATTATAAATAATAATAATAAACCCAATGTTAATTTGGTATAAAGAAAATTAAGGAAATGCATGTTTCAAAGATTCTCTTCGAAATCTTGATCACGAGTCCGACTCGTTGTTGTAGGGCAAGGGGTTAAAATCGGAAAAGGGACTTTTCGGGGGCCATATCGTGGCCGACTCCCGCGTGGGCCTGCGTGTTCTTTGTTGGCGCGATTTCTAAAGATTAAAGATTTCTAAAGACTAAAGATTTCTAAAAGCGCGAGACGGGAGGGCGAGCGGACCTTCTCTCGGAATCGAACGTCGTTTTTAATGCTTAACCAAGGCACCGCTTTCCGAACGTCGGCAAGACGACGCGTCTAGCGCAAGCCAACGTGTTCTCAGTTAGATCAACGTCTTCCGAACGTCGGGAAGACAAGGCCTCGTAGTATCCTGCGCCAAGGGCCAGGGGGCCAAGTAGTATCTCACGGTGGCAGATATGGAACAGCGACACTCTGCGAACAAGCACCTCCCATCGTTCGTAATAACGCTTACGGGGCGCTTAAGCGCGCGCTCAGCCTCGTCCTGCAACGGTAATTCAAACTTGCACGAGACATTAGGTTGTACCGGAGTAATAAAATCTCCATTTCCCGCAGGACACAGACTAGTCGGGCATGCATATTTAATGCGGAGACAGCACGTCGAAGGAAGGAAGGAAGTGCTGCCTGCTGGTGCTGCTGCTGTTATGCCACGTCGCCGCAAACCCGGCCTCGTGCCGTCTGTGCTCGCCCTGTCTTTTTCCTCGTCCTCTCTCTTTCATCCCTTACCAGTCCCTCCGAACTCCCTGTGCCCCCTTCAACCTTCCGCGTTCAACTCTGACCCCTTCCCCAACTGTGCCCCCCTGCTTGCTTAGTCGCATTCCGCCGGGCCGGGTCGAGTCTCCTTGGATTAAAGACACGTTCGCAGTGCTCGACGTAGCAAGCCCCACGACGACGACGGTAATTCCCCGTGTAACCGGGCGATTATGAAGTAAAGCGACTTTCAGCCAGAGAAAACGGGTCCTCCATTCTCGACAACCGCCCACGACGGAAGCTCCTCCTGATTATCTGTCCCGACGCGGCCGCTCTGTTAACACGCGTTTGCCGAACTAAAAGGGTCCCGCGGATATTTACCGTGCACTCTCCGAAATACGGTTCTCACTGCATCCGAAGAAACCTGGCAGATTCTGTTATTTAATTCCTGAATTTTCATCCGGACAGCGTCACCTCATCTTCCCAGCTGGGACCGATCCTCGTTGCGCGCCGACTTCGTTTCGATCTGAGTGCACCCGATTTGCTCGTTTCCGCTGAATTTGTGCGGCGAATTATCAAGGAGGTGACGTCAGCTATTTATTTGTTGATTGGAACTTTCAATTAGTCCCCTAATGAAAAGGAACGGAAATGGACCACGTTCGAAGTTCCGAGTTAAGGGGATAATTAAAATTTTTTTTGTTTGAAATTGATTCTAGTATGTGTCTAGAATACGTGTATAAAGTTACGGAGCTTAATTTTATGTATTTTGGGAGATACAGCTAGCCGAACAGGTGAGCGTCAGGTGCAAGTGGCGCAAAGCTGAAGCGAAAGGTGAATTGTATAATTTTAATCATCCTAGTCCGCTTCACCCAGATGTCCTTAAACATTTAAAACCGATATATGAAGAACTTTCAAAGGAGGATTTATTAACCAGGTGTCTATGTGGACACACACAGAATTGCAATGAAAGTTTCAATTCAACGGTTTGGCGCCTAAATCCAAAGCATCTAAATTCCGGAGCAAAAATTATCGAAACCTCCGCCTTTATTGCGGCTGGCATTTTTCACGAGGGCTACTCAGCTATATTAAAATTAATGAATGTATTAAATATTAATATCGGACAACAATGCAAATTCTTTGCCGATACGTATGAATAAAGCTCAAAATTTTTGTACTTTTTGTTGAAATTGTTTTAGTCCATCGACGAGATAATTTTATAAGGATTAAAAAAAACTTTTGTTTTCCTGTGTCAGATGAAAATTAGAGGCTCTAGGGTGTACACAAACTGACGATGCGCGTGGCGCGGAGCTGTGAAGATTTATAAATATTGCGAAAAAATACATTAATCAGTAAAATAGAAAATTTTTTGTACTGTTTAAATATGGAACATAGTAGCATGAAAGTTTGAGAATGATTCGCTTTGTAGTTATTGAGCAAAAAATTCCTAAAAATCGCTATATTTTAGGCGCTCTAAAGTGTATTCCCTCTTAAGGGGGCTGGATCATAAATAGTACTTTTAAAGCGTAGGACCTTGAAATAGTTACTTGAAACATTAAGCTTAAATTTACAGAAATGCAACGCCTATGACAATTCTCCTTTAACACTTGTAGTAGTCATTATTCCTTAGAAAATATGATTAACTTTCTCATATCGAATTCATCGACAGGCAAGATAGAAAAATATGGTTGAGTCCTAGGGTTCCATACTTTATTTCTTATAGAGTTCAGTCGACTATTAAAGTTATATGCATGTATCTCGTGCAACTTCTTTACCAAACACAACATAAGCTGTTATTTGCATTACGAGATTCGTTAAAATCAACGGTTCCATTTTTCATTCATGATTATCGAGATCGCAAAGACGAATACACGGTCTTACAGAAAAAGCCGATTAAAAATTCCGAATGACGTTGCCTAACGTCAAGATAGAAATATTCGTCGAATTATGCAGCATTGCTATTGATCTTGGACGTTGACGCGACGTTGAAACATTAATGAAAAAGAAAAGAGAGGAAGAGGATTCTGCGCAGGATATTCCGACGTCCTTCATTCCGGGATGCGTGGTGTAAGGACAGAAAACTGTCGTGACTCGAAGCTCATCCATTCATAACGCGATGTACATTAAAACGAAAGGAGAAAAAAACCATAAACAGAAGAGCGTGGAATAATAACGATGTTCTCTAGCAAACCGGGGCTTGCCGGAGTAATGTAGCCATTTGGAAATGGAACGTGGATGGATTTCGATGCCCCGCGGCTGTATCTGTCTCCGGTCGATGGATGACCGTTGCCGTGCGTCATTATTCATTCATCAAATGAAAAAACGATGCCGCGCTGCCCGGTTCCTGGATATTTCAGGCGGCTCGCGTTCGAGCTGCAAGGAAAAGAAGGGGAAGATAGCCTCCCCTGGGATGCGGTAACGCCAACCTTTGCGTGAACCCTCGCCCCGAAGGTATACTCCGTCGTTCCCCATAAAACTGAACTACCGTTGCGTGCGACGGACACGGTTATGCCCGGAATGATAGCGAAACGAACGGCACACCAACCGTTGTCCGCAGCACGAATGACCCAACGAATTTGGGTAGGCACGTCAGGGGTCATAATAGAAACGACGCACGGAATTAAATAAATATTTTCGACCTCCGAGACGGAAACGTGGTTCCCGTCGACTTTGAACCTGCGACTTGGAGAAGTAATGGGGAAACCTTGGTACGGTGGGGAGAGAAGCGATTCAAACGATCACGTCATGTCGCTGCTAAACAACACAAGTTACAGGACAAAATTTTCGAGTTAACGCTACGATACTAATTCTTATTCATTTTGTTTCGTAATTTCATCTTTGAAAGGTGGTTATGGCAGCCATCTTGAATCGCGCGCGATTCTACTATTTTGTATTACATATATTTGAGGTACAAATATGTCTACGCTGTTTTTCAGGTAATCGATCAAGTAGGATAGTTCGAAAAGCATACACTCGCTCCGACTCAAATTATAGCGAATTCCGATGTCACCGTTGCGTTTGTGAAACACAAAACGGGTGATCATTCACGATACCGGAGTGATGAGAAGAACGATTCGCACTTTTCTTCGATGCTCATCGATACCATCGGCCAAATTAATATTGGACGGTTGTTTCAACATTTCCCGGCGAATCGTGTCGCAGGGTGCGAAAAGTTACCAGATCGGGGTTAAGTATTAGGCGACTTCGAGAAGTAATGGGGAAACGTTATACGGTGAGGAGAGAAGCGATTCAAACGATCACGTCATGTCGCTGGTAAACAACACAAGCTGCAGGACAAAATTTTCAAGTTAACGCTACGAGACTAATTCTTATTCATTTTGTTTCGTAATTTCACCTTTGCAAGGCGGTTATGTCGGCCATCTTGAATCGCGTGCGATTCTACTGTTTTGTATTGCATATATTTAGTGTACAAATATGCCTCCGCCGTTTTTCATCTTAAATTAGTCTTTTATTTTAAAAAACGGTACCTTACGTTTTATTCAAAGTATTTTCCATCACTGACCATTATTTTTCCCATCTTTCTGACAGCATCCGGATACCGCGTCGGAAGAACGCTTCATCTTTTGACGCTATCCATGAACCAACCTAATTTTTGGTGTCTTGCGCTATCTAATTTCTATACGGCGGAGACTTATGTGTGCTCCCATAGTTTAGAATAAACTCTGTTAAAAATAATCCGGACTCTCTCTCGGCTAAGTCCTCCAGAATGATGAATTAACGTAATATTTCAAAGTCATCGAAATCTACGAGTCGCCTTTTCTAGATATTTACCACATTGCAATATTGCGTATCACGTTGGTTGATAAATTGTTCATAACGAAAGTTTAAGTTTTCAATGCAAAAATTCTTTCTGAAGATTAATACCGTTTCTTAATCCTTTTAGTGCCAAACGACAATACATCGTTGTTCGCAACACTTGCGAAAAATGCCAACGACGATATATCATTCTGTATCCGATGGCGTTTACTATTCGCATTGTGAGCGAATTCTATCTGAAAATAAATTTATAAAATGTTATAAATAGATTAATTTCATTGCAAAAGAATATAAAAAATTGTGAATTTAAAAAGGTTCTGCCTGTCTGACTCCATGGCAAGATCTTCAAGGAACTGAATCACTAAATTTTGGCAATGCGAATTACGAAAATATAATATTTATACATCATACTACGCGATCTACATAATGCTGTAATCAAACGATGATTATTCTTACGTGCAAATAAGGTTTGCAGAAAAGAAATTCGTTTCCAAGTTTTTCATAAAGTCTTGTATTGATGTTATTCGTATGATTTTCAAAAGATATTGAAATGCAATTGGCATTACTGTATTCTTTATTTATTTTGTAATATGCTGCTCTTTGAATTTTGTAAATATCATTCTTAGTTTGGTTTTTATGAGTTTTCTCCCAAACCTTATCAAATTCGTTAAGTTGGCTCGATATTCTTCGCATAGGTACGATACTTTTCGCTCGGCACTAAAAGGGTTAAAAGAGTGATTTTTTACATGAAATATTGAGGTGTCCCTTTAGTAGAGCAGCAGTGTGTTGGGACAAGACACGTGTGCAGAGAGCTCAAAGCCGATTGCAAAATGTGTCAGTGGGATTGGCGTAAACGCGCAGCGACGTTCGTCCTTGGCGGGACGCCGGAAAAATTCGTCGTCGAGCTCTCGCATCTGCTCGGTCTGTTTACGAGTAAACAACGTTAAACGACGTTCCCCGCGGTGATTCGACGTGACGCACTCGTCGGAACGTCTGCTGTGTTTGGGGATGGAAAGTTAGGGTCGTAGGCTCTCGATGCTGCCGAATTAGACCTGTTTTCTCGAAGAACTGGTGCCCGCTAATTCGTTCCCCCCTTTTTTCGGGTTATTGCGGCTCTACTGGCTTTTTGCATGCTGTTCCAAGTTGATAAACGAGAACTCGTGGGACGTTTCATCCAGATTGAATCTAATCAATCGAATGGATGCGTCTGGTTTTGAAACATTGTTAATCTCTTTGAAGATTAGATATTTTTGAAATCACAAGTTCGTTGTTCCTATTTTTTGAGACGCGTCTGTTCATTTTTCTTGACTTAACCTGTATATACCAGTCCAAAGGGCAGATATTAATCCGATCGAACATTTGTGGGAAGGAAATGACAGAAGATCAAACAATTTTGAAATAAGTTGAAAAGAATTGTTGAAACAGACAATTTTTTATATTTGAAACTCCACTGAGCCCGAGATGACTGAAAACTTGGTGCACAGCGTGGTGCGACGTCTAATCGAAATACGTATTGTATTTATATATATTAGCAACAATATTAGCGACAATATTTGCTTCAATATGATACAACATTTATCAATGGTATATTCTGCTACATTCTAATATATTCAGGTACATTATGATGTATTCTAGTACATTCTACTCAATTCTTGTATATCCTGGGCATTCTATTCTATTCTTGTACGTTATGTCATATGTTATCAACATATACAACAATAATATGTATCAACAATACACATATCAACACTTTCCACTTTGTCAAACATTAATACAGGGTTTGCTTCGAATAAAACATTTTACGAAGGTTAGAAATAAAGATACAGTAATAGTCAACCTAATCGTCGAGGCATAGGGTTTATTTAACAGTTCGTCGACGAACACTTCTCGATACTATCGTGTCCGTACTCGATATAATAAAGAACGCAGTCCGGTGGAACGTCCAAGTCTTCCGAAGCTGAAGATACATATCGCAGTTACGGCTTCGTATTTCATAAATTTTCCGGTTTTATGAAAGCTATATAACACACACTCTCTTTCTCTCTCCTTTTCTTTTATGTTTGATTCAGTCCTATCGTACCGGTCAAAAAAAAAGAAAAAAAAAGGGAGAAACAGCAGGAGTGGAGAAGGAAAAAAACAGTGGCGCCGAACCGTCGTAAAATGGAGCGTAAAATATTTAACGAGAATGGCGGCCCTGCCCTTCGCGGGTATCACGCGGCAGCACGCGTGCATTTTTATTACCGCGACTGCGAGGAGGTGGAATCGTGCGCGCGTTTCACCCTCGACAGCACATGCCGCCCCCGTCAAAACCAAGGAATTTTATCTAAGTACGGTGCAAAGCTTCATAAAAAGGTTGCTTTGCTAATTAAGTTTCATCTAGACGGGAACGCGTCCCGTTGTGCCGCAAAAACAAATAATGAGCGTAGGCCACGCTCAGCAGCGGAAAAACCGCGAGCGCAGTGTTCGAGCGGAGAGCAACAGTCGAACGCGTATCTCGTCACGAGGTATGGTGTTATTTTTAGCGATGAGAGTAAATTCAACATTTTTGGATCGGATGGGCGAAGAATGGTGTGGCGAAAGAAAAATGAAGAATTCAAAATTAAAAATACGAAGCCGACTATAAAACACGGAGGTGGAAATGCACTTGTTTGGGGATGTATCTCAACATTTGGAAAGGGTGAATTAATTTTTATTGATAACATAATGAACAAGAATGTATACCTGAACATTTTAAAAAATAATTTACCTAAAAGTGTAATAAAAATGGAGATTCAGAATACATGTAAGAACACGTATCGTACAGGAATATTTGCTGTATAATTGTCCAAAATTATCACAACCGCCATATTAGTCCCCAGATCTGAATCCTATAGAGAATTTATGGGACGAACTAGATCGACGAATTAGAACAATTGCAATAACATCTAAAGAAATGTTAAAAGAACGACTGAAAGAGGAATGGGATAATATTAGTACAGAATATTTGAACAAAATAATTTGCAATATGCTTCAACTATTAAAAGAGGTAATTCGTCAAGAAGGATATCCTACACGATATTGAATTACTTTTCGTTTGTAAAACTTAATACAAAACCTATCAGCCTTTAAAAATGTCCGAATATTATTGTAACCTTAAAACCCGACATTGTTTTGTTTAAAATAGGACATTTAATAAACGGTAGTAATTTTATAAATAAAATTTATAATTTTATTAACTTAGAATTAATTTTTTTTCCTGCATCGTGAACAAAATTACAATGCGACAAAGTAAAAATTTTATAGTGTCCGAATATTAAAGTTTCTCACTATGTACGATAAAGTCTTGTCGACCAACCAAGAATCTGCGAAAGCGTACCCGGTGATTTCAACGTAAGTCGTCCTAATTTCTGTCACCCGATTCGAAACGGTATGAATGATTCTCGCGGTACAGGTATAGTTGCGGTCGCACGTTTACATCGGTGGGAATGCCGATACAGCCGCGTGTTTTCTTGGTGATCGCTTTTTCAGTTGGACGAGGCAATGCAATTGCTCGAAGAGATCTCACGGGAGGATCGCAGCGTGTCGGGGATACGTCGGCTTGTAGTTGTGCCGGGCCGTCCTTGTTCGAACTCGTTTGTACGGGACGAGAACGCCGTTTCGTAAATGTCTTCTCGTATAACGGCTTCTTATTGCCCCACGTACGACGCCGACACGACTTTCTGTCCCGCTTCCAGCCATGTTCGTCCTTCGATTGCGACCAACCTCCAGGACCACCACCCTCGGAAACCTGGCACGGTTTCGATGTACCTCTCCGCCGTTCTACCCACACCTAAACCCTCCTTTTCACCCTACTCCCTCTTTTTCTCTACCTTTCTCTCCTACCCCGTGCATTTTTGGCTATTCTTCCTACTTTTCTCGTATATTCGTTTCTAGACTGCGCTATATTCCCTTTACAGCGACCCCGTTTTTTGTTTGCCGTAGTGTCTCTCTAAGGGGACTCGGACGATTGTTCCTCGGCTTTGCCTTTGCATTCGCACTTTCCTTTGCGTCGTTCGTTTTCCCGGGGCGGGCAACGCTTAGAACATAACCGCCAAACTGTTTAACATTTCTTTTGTTTAGTCGCGGAAACGCTTTGTCCCGCAATATTGAAAAGTTTGGGAAAGATTTTAAAGCGAATTTTACGCATCGAGAACATGCGCTAGCATTTTCCCTCCAGTATTTAAGATTTTGATAAACTGATTTCAATTCTAATATTTTTAATCCTTCAGAAAATCCGTCAACTTTTGTAGCGTACTCTGCATTGGTAAAGATAAAACTGAAACGTTTTAAAAGAATAATAAAAAGTTCGCAAATGCTATATTGAGATTTTCATATAATTTTACGTATTCATCTGCTAAAAATCACAATTTTCTGTCATTCTCCTTTCGAGTGCCTCATTTTATTTATTTATGTCGCTTAAAAGTGACATTTTTTTTGTTATTCCTTTTTCTAATTCGATATGAATCGATGCGCGCGTTACTTTTGTAAAACGATGCTATTCCATACGCAAGAGATATTTTTCGTCATTCTATTTTCCAGTTTTGTCCCGTATAGTTGTGCGCAAACAACAGTAGTCTCCTGTGACAAATTAATATTCGATCAAAACGGAATCGTATCGACTTTTATGGGGACGGTCTTCATTATTCAAGGTTCACTCTTGGCGCGCCTTTATTCCGTCTGGTAACTTTATATTCTTCACCTCCGTCTTCCATCCATCTTCAACGAGAGAGCAGAAAAACGCGTCACAAATCCGTAGCTGCTTCCTGCTTTAATATCTCGCCTCGATGGAGTCGCGAAAATCGCGACTCCCTGCCGAAGTTCTCACGCAGCGAAAAATGGAAATACACCGACGCTTTTCGATCGTTCGAGAGGCTTACGGTCGCGGAATAAGTTCGAAGTGATTCGGAACCAATAGAACGTCAGCGGATCACGTTCTAAATGTTACTCACGTTTTGCGTCCTGTAGAACTCTATCTATGTATTTTTATGCCTATACGCGCACTAAACTCGAAGCGTACGTACAAAACTAAAATTTCATACGCAAATACGTGTTGGACCAATTGTAAGTAAATCATGGTGATGATACCGACTTCTGCAAATGCTTAGTTTTACAGATTGTCTCACGGAAATGAGAACAGGTCATTGAAAATGTGTAAATGATAAATGCATAAATTTAATATTTCACTACAGTTTACTAATTTAATAGCCCGGATTTACTAAAATGTAAAGGATGTAAACAATGTAAAAGACCAAGTACAAAATTAACAAAACTAAAGGTAAAAAGACGAGATACAAGTGTAAAAAGACGACAGACAAAATGTAAAGAACGGCAATCTAGCAAATGTAAAGGCTGCGTATAAACATTATCCACTAATGAACGCATACGATAAGATTTGGAAATATTCAATCATTATTAAATTAATGCTCGAAGCGCACGAATAAATTCAACTCGATAGAGTCAATTACAATAAACTATTCGCGTATGCTGAACAGGATCCAATTTCGTCTTCAACATCTTGTAGCTTCTCTGCATTTCGCATCAGGTTTATGATTTTATCTATTAATTTAACCCTCTATGGGCCGAATTTTTCTTTTTAATCCAAAAATAATTGGGGAGCAAAAAATCAGAAATTATAAACCTATATATGCAAATGAAACAAAATTTATCCGTTTAAACAATTTTATTGCAATATATTCACTATGTGACTTTCAAGTAACAACGGCCTATAGTCGAACATACAATGGCCCACATTAATATCCGGACATCATGATACTCGAGAAGTTTTTGCTGTATACATCCACCGTTAATGGACTAAAAGAATTCATCGTTTTGTAATAATAAAAAACATTTTTTCCAAATGCTAGAAACATATTGATTAAGGCGAAAAGTGTACAAATTAGTTAAAACAGTTTTTATTTATGTTTCTAGCATTTAAAATAAGTGTGTTTTATCATTAAAAAACGACGAATTTCTTAAGTCCATTGACAGTGCAGATATACAGCAAGAATTTTTCAAGTATCATGGTGTCCGAATATTAATGACGATACAAAACTGTATCATAAAAAAACAGTAACAAATTGAAAATTGAAATGCAAACAAATAGGTTGTTATTGATATACGAACCCAGAGCTATTGTGTGCACTATTTTTAGTTCGGTAATCACTGACAAAAGCACAAATAATATCAATTGGATCAAATGGTTTCGCTTATTTTTACTGTAGACAGTTTGCACAGCATTTATTTTGTTATTTCAGGTTGACGAGCCTAGCAACGGTCATAAATATTACTATTGGTTGTCTTGGCAGCGTTGTAGCATTAAGATTTATCTGCCATCTCATGAAAAAAGCTATAATTATTTGGTAAAATGTCGATAAATTAAAATGTGACCTGAAAGGTACACGGGCCCGTAGAGGGTTAATTTAAAAAAAAATAGACAATCGATAACCTGAAAAGAACCATCTCTCATACTCTGTGCACTTTTAAGACGAGTTTATCGAAGAAATAACTATGTACATTCATTTCCAGCGAAAGCAAGAACTAGGGAACGAGAAACAGCAAATTTGTTGTTTCGACAGGACGCACCGCAGTTAAAAGCGAAACTGCATTGCAAAACACGTGACACAATGGACCTTCGCTCGCGACCAAAGAATATACGAGTACCAACTGCATTGCAATTGAAAATCAGTGCCAGTATTTACACTTTTGTGGAATTTACACCGGCGTTCTTCAGTCAGTAAAATATCGGTGATATGTTTTTCCGAATTTCATCGAACCGGTCGATCGTCTTCGACGAACGCGCCAAATATTTTTCGATTCATCGGTTTCTAAACGCACGCGAGCATATTTGCACGCGTACTTCATTTCAAACCGTCACGCGACGAGTGAAGAACAATCGATTTGAAACGTCTGCACAGGATTCGTACGCCGACCTGTCCGGAATCAAAGGTTCCCTGATTGCTGTATCGTTAATTATAAAAATTAATATTTAATGCCATCGCGATCATAGAATGCGACGCCGCTTATACGAAAATCGCAAACAGCTTCGTTACACATTGCACTGTATCGCTGGATCACGGGATCAGGATACCGAACACGCTCGGCTAGTGTTATTAACAATCTTTAAGTTAATTAGCCTACTTTACGAGTAACATCCGGCAACCCGAACTACGATTACATGAAACGCAATTAGTATACAGGGTGATCCATTATGATCTATAAATGCATCTCCTCAAATATTAGATAATCGGAAAAGTACTGAGCCTATCCCTTTCGAGTGACAAATTTTTTTTCAAATTTACAATGTTACGGAAATCAATTTTCGATTGCCGTCAGATTGGTCTCGCTGTGCGACACGAGTAAGTCTGCTCTCACGTTCGAGAGGATCAAAGCGAGCAGGGGGGGTTGCTGGCGTGAAAAATCGCGTCGGCTAATGATCGATAATGAGTCGCAGAGTGAAACACGGCAGTCATCGGCCGCGGCATTAAACACTGTTGAACTACGTGGCTGTTATCTTTACACGCGTCGGGAGCGCACGTACGGGTTCGAAACACGACGCGATGCGACGCGACAGTCACCATGGAGGTTTATATGTTCAGCGCTAATTTATACGGCCTTAAACGGTGCCGTGCTTTCGGGCAGACAATATCGATTGCCGTCGCGACACAATTGTTCGCAAACATAAAGCACCGAATTTGTAGAAGCGTTTAGTGTGAAGCACATTTACACTAATGAGCAGCGAATTATTTACATTGCCGGGAACGTATTACCGCCGTGCTTGCACATCAACAGAGCGATGCGTCGTTACGTCTGGTAACAATTTCGGACGCGGAAGTATTAATCGTGCCGTGCAAACATGGCGCCCGCCTGTATAAATTACCCGCGAGCACGACGGGTAACCCGATCTTATGCAAGCGGCGTCCGCTGTTAGACGGATGATCGTCATGTTCAGTCATTAATCCCATTTGCTACCTTGGCGCAGCATCTCTTTCCTTTGTTACGCACGCTGATCCCTTCTTTCTGCAACGAGAGCGACCGGTCATGCGGATGCCTCTTCATCAATTTTGTTAGGCATGTTCCGAAATACAGTCTGTCACAAAAATATTCGGACACCGATGTAATCTTGCATTATGAACTTTATATTTTGAATAAATAACCGAGGTGACGACGGACGGAATGCAACAAGACTCATCAGGCTATCTCGAAATCGCCAAGGTGACTAATCTAAAAATCGCAAACAGAAGTAGAACACATTACAACACACTAAAGAGTGTCAAAATCCTCGGTCCAGTGACCAATGGCAACGGAAATGCAAAATAAAAATACGATCTCCGTGTATCGGGCAGCGCAGTAATTTCGAAGATACTGTTGCAATTAGAGGCTCGCGGATGTAGATCATTTTCAATTTCCATTCGTCGTTCAAGTTCGCGGAAAAAGAACAGGGTGCAATAACAAGTAATAACTCTTCGATGGAAGTCCTGAAATATCAAAACGGCAGGTAAAGTAGTTGAATCGAATTATCGCAGAAATTAGTAATCACCATGAACGAATAGAACCTGTTCGGAACTTTAATTGAAAAGTTGATCTTCGGGACGGGAGCGAGGGCGGGGGGTGACGGCGAAGGCGGTGCCATTTTCCCTGCAGAAGCGCTTGGCCATCCAATGGGTTTACAGAAGCGAACGTTGCGCGCGAATTATTTTTATCTTCGGCATTCAGGAGTTCCCTAACAATTCACCGAGGACTGAAGTGCTAAACTCGCGATACAAGAAACTTTCGCAACCTTTTGCGACTGCTTACGCAACGAACGTTAAATCTTGCGTCATGTTTTCTGATTCGGACTCTTCTCGCCATGTTTATCGTTTAGTTGCACCTGCAATTCAATTGCTCTGCGGGAGATAGAAAAGTTAACATCGCGTTCACTGTTTCCGTTAGTTTCCTTCTTTCTTTATTTAACACTAGAGCTACCGAACAATAAATCTAACGATGTACATTGCTTTGTAATAATGACAAGACAGTATCTATTCAAACTTCATTAAATTTTTATTTTAACACGTGGTTCATTAAAGAAGTACAACGAAAAATTACTAATGAAAACATTTTTATAACTTTGGTAGTTGCGAAAGAAATAAGTAGGGACCAGTCATTTTGGCTGGTTTGGTAGTTCTAGTGTTAAAATCAAACTACTTCGTGTAAAGTAAAAGGATCAACTTTTCGTAATTGCTTCGTCGAATAAAAATCTTCGTAAAACACGTGTAGCGTCTCTCAGGGCCTAGCAATAACAGAGGACCACTGAGTTCACCTTCCCCAAATTGGGATAAAACGACGGCAATCAGTGTTGTATAAAAATAAAGAACTTTAATAAATTATTCATCTGAAGAACTGACAACAATACAGTAAAATTGTCCAAGAACAAGTACAATATGAACTAGACTAAAGTTACGATACTAAAGAACGATAATATCTCATCGATGGGATAGAAAAGATTTGTAAATTTTCATTTGTTATTATAGTAACGACCAAACCTGCACTTGTGGGGGTATAGCGGTTTAAATGAGTCCTCAAGACGGTACATAAACTAAAAATAGTGCACATAATAGTTCTGGGTTCGTATATCAATAACAACCTATTTGTTTGTATTTCAATTTTCAATTTGTTACTGTTTTTTTATGATACAGTTTTGTAACTTTGAGATTACAGTGGGCTATTATGGCAAAATTGTTTAAACGGAAAATTTTTTTTTCATTTGCATATATAGGGTTATAATTTTTGACTTTTCGTTCCCCAATTATTTTTGGACTAAAAACAAAAATTCGGCCCATAGAGGGTTAACAATACGTTATCAATTGCAGACGAAGATTCACTTGGTACTCGTGCACTATGAGATAGGATCGATTTAGGAAGTCAGGATACAAAATTAAAATATCTTATGCTTCAATTAGGGTCGCATCAGCTAGAACGAATCACAAACAAAAGTATTCAAAATTTGTATCCCCAAACTTGTTCGACTTCATCTATAATATTTTTAACTTTCTTTCTATGTTTCATACAATTGTCTATACATTCGCGACAATATAAAAAGTACTTTTCTACTATTATTAGGGAGACAGGAAAGTAATGTGATTTCTGCCGCATGTCAATATTTGTGTTTGTCATTTATCGGCTCATTGTGTACTTCAGAGTACACAAAAGAAAATGTAAAAAATTCGACATTATTTTCCAGTCCACTTAATATTTTCGCTCTCAGGTTTTACAGAAGGAAGGCGTTTTATTCTGAGCACAAGTGACCTACTAAAATTCTGCGATCGACGTAGCAGAGTAAGAAGAGATCTACTGTCTACAAAACTTTCGGAATCTCGTCAGATCCTTAACCATATCGCCATCTCGTAAAGTGTCCGCAAACGGTTGCCCATTCCCAGACGAGTAACGCGGCAACTGGTTAAAATTTAATCAAGTCGAACTTAGAACTTTCAATTCGGATTAAATGTTTCGAGTTTGCGCTCGTACCGTCGGAGAGATTAAATTTGAATAACGACCTGTGTACACTACTTTTCGAATCGCGGCAGTAGAATGATCGCGGCGCGGCCGTTTGAAACTGCTTAGATACGCGAGGAAAACTTCGTTTATACTTCTTCCGGACGGTGTGGCAATGGTAATTGCCATTCTAGAAGTTCCCGGCAAGCTCTTTAATGTTCTTAATATTAATGACAGGACGCTGGGAAATATAGCTTGACGCTGGCATTGATCACCTACCACGGTTAATGGTAACGAAAAGTTTGTTGAAGCACACCGTAAGACGCTTGATTAAACAGCCAGCGGCCACGGGACGGGCTATTAGTTCTGCCGTTATTCCTTAACCAGGACTAATTATCTACTGCAAACAATTTCAATTTCCTGTGGCTGATCCTGCTGGTCGATTAAAAATATGATAAAAGGGAGACGCGCAAGCGCAAACTCAACAGCGGGCTGTCACGTTTCACTTTTCAGACATAGATTATTTCTTACGCGTAAAACGTACGCATCAAGAGTGCAATATTTCAAAAATATGCTCTCTATATTTTGCAGTCGAATTCGCAAAAATAACGAAGTTGCAAACCACTTAGTTCGACGTGGTGGAGTCTAAGACACCAAGCGGGAAAACCTTGAAATTTTAAGCGATCCATTTCGAAGACAGCTCATTCGGATTTTATGCATTTGCGAGAAAAATGAACAGGCAGAACATAATGTAGTGAAAAAATTAGGAAAATGATTAAAATTGTTCAGAGAAAAAATAATGTTTCGGCTGCAACTTCTTGCACTAAGAAAGTCTAATCTTAGTCTTTTGTCTAAATTATTCTTTATTTGTAATATTTTCTTTTAAATATAAAGACAATTGTTCTTTTCAACGTCGGAAGCCTTAAACAGGTTTTAACTGAATCGAAGAACTAATGTTTTCAAGTTAAAGCGTGAGGAATCGAGAATTTTACGAAACTGTCTAAATTGTAAAGAAGTGAGATTGTGTGTATAAATAACCAGTAATTGCAATGGATATTGCACGAGTCTATTAACGTATCGTGCCATGGTACAGAGTAAAGTTTTTCCACGGTTATATTTTTTCCACTCGGATTTAATTAACGCGTTGCATTTCCACTTCGCGTATATTCAAACTTATGTTGCATGCTAATGAAGAGAGTTCGTAATGCGCTAGCGAAATGTATATAAAACTTCGAGGACCACAAAAATTTTGTAATATTCGTTTGTTCCTGCGTTTAATGCTTTCTTTCTGCGAGCCGGGACGTTTCGAGGAAATTAATAGTAGAGTATCTTACGACAGCTTGCTTGACTCATCGTTATCTCCGTTTAGAGACAAGAATTTTATATGTACCACCATTAATTGCTTGTTGAATGTGGAAAGGACATCAAGGATACAATTCGCAACATTCTACTTGCGGTTATCTGCAATTAAAGACCTAAGCTAAATTGAAAACCTGTCTTGCAGTGTTACATCTTTATCAGTAGATAACGAATCTTGTTTGCAGGATCCTCGCTGAAACATACACCTACTGTTCCGCTAAATAGTGCAACAAACATATAGCAAACCTTTTGAAATGCACTGACAAATGCCATAAAAATGTGACAAATTATTAAAAATAATAATCAGATTTTGTTCTACACACAAATTAAAATGTATGTTACAATATTGTAAGGGGTTTGTGTGCGTAGTTAGTCTTTGTTAAGTATGGAGCGTTTGGCACAGGGACGGATTCAAATAAGGACCAGAAGCCTATTAGTAGGCTTTTCAACATTCACATTGTATTAAAATGGAGCTTAAAATTCTATTTTTACATTCCAATTTGTAACAACATTATTAGACAATATTATTGGAGATGCTTTGTTGATTAGAGACACTAACATAAACATAAACGTAAAGATTCAAATGGAAACTGACGTAATAACGTGAAGAAAACTAACGTAATGTCTTACTAAAAAATCTGCCATGAGGATTGTAACAACCCCATACATACCAGTGCTCACTGATGGGTCGTAAACGTCTTCCACTAATGAACACTTGCAATAATATTTATTTATTGGCTATTTAATTCGTAGCCTAACTCGCACTGGTGGAGTAAGAGTAACTTCCGAAAATAGTATCTAAAAATTTATGGTATGGCAATTACTATTAAGCGAAAAAGTCAGAGTGGAGGCGCACGCGTCTACAAAGAGCAACCCCTAATAAACCGGCGTCCCAAAATGTGGCTAAAATGCTAATTAAGACATCTGACAAAATTAAGACTAACATTTAAAAAAGAACTCAAGTCTTCCAGTCGACATTTAAAATTATTATTCATTTTTACAGGGTGTACGAACACTTGTTACAATAACCATAGCTACCAAGCAGATGTACTTCCGGTGCAGTTAATTAAAACGACGAAGCACAGTCGAATAGTGCTTACAAATTAAAATGAAAGTACTCTGCGCACAGTGCTTGCCCTAAAAAATAATTAAAACTAATTAGTATCCTCTCATCACTTTAAACGGGTGCGTTTAAGCAGAACCCATGAACAGACGACGAATCTTGGCAAAAGAATTCTTCAGCACGAAGTGTCGTTAACTCCACCGCGTCGCGCCGCGAGTGGACTGTTCATTAACGTCATTTATGAAAACTTTCTGTCAATTAGTGCTTTAATTCCGTGTAATTTGCCTGGGCGGTACTGTGCCGCGTTAACGAAAAGTAATTACGTCACAGTTCCCAGGGAATACAATTTAGTGTACAGCTGTTTGTGAATCGCCCGGCTTACTTTGCTCGCCAGTTTGCAGATTTATTAGAGGTAATTGCCGGGCAAGACAACTAGAGGAAGAAAGAGTGAAGGAGAAACGAAGAGATAGAGAGAAATTTTACCGATACGAGAGGAAACAATTGAATCACCGCTGATCTTCGATGTCGAAACGTTGGCAAGCCGCAACCGCCGTCCAGAAAGAAGAGAATAATGTGGGAAATCAATTCCTGTCGTTGCGCGGGTCGTTGTAATTATTTGTTCGTGGGGCTTGTTTACATTCCTTGTTCCATCCGTTTTCTACTCTGTTAGCTATTATTTACTACGTGCCCGGGGCAGTTCCACGACGGAGGAGCAAGCATCGATAAAGAGGAACACTCCTCTATATCCGCGGGATCGGTTCAGTTGTTAGCAAATCGTCTTACATAAAACTCTGAGGAAACTTGGCTTCCTGTCCGCCATAA
The DNA here is from genome assembly GCA_028453745.1 of Agapostemon virescens. NCBI lineage: Eukaryota > Metazoa > Arthropoda > Insecta > Hymenoptera > Halictidae > Agapostemon > Agapostemon virescens. The sequence goes on from CM052099.1 coordinate 10,213,618, forward strand.
ATAAAACAGAATCGTTCGAATAACTCCGGACACCGGCCAATAGAAAACGATATCTCAGTTTCGACATGGGGAACGCTAAAGGAGCATTTCTTCCCCATTGTCGTTGACACTAAAACTACTGAGTGCTACAATAAACTGGTACGTATCTTGAGAAGGCTCGGCAGTGTTAGAAAACGCGACAACCAGAATGATCGGTAGACGAACTTTCATACGAAACTTGTAGACTTTAACCCTTAGCGCTCCAATGGCTCCTCTGAGGCTACACTAAAAATTCTTTTACTATTATTTTAAGCAGCTTTTATATCGTTACGTTTGCATTTAAGAAGTTGGTAAAAATAGAAATGTTAGAGAACAAGGAATAGTAATAAACTTTATATTGAAGGAAGGAAATGAACCATGTACAGTGGAACTATTTTAGGTCAAAGAAATCTTTCGTTTTTAGAGTTAAAATTGCTTGGAGTGCTAAGGGTTAATAAATATATACACTGTTGACTAGACTGTTACCGTACGTTACATATGCTATACATTTAAAGTTTCCAATCGCTGTTTCATTAAATAAATTAATTTGATTTTATAAAATTTTTCGAGGTCGTCAGTTGGGCAGTTAACGTGTTAAAACATCTGGCATTTCAGATGGACGGTTCCTAAAAAAATAGCAGAACTCTGCCGGCCGTTCATTCATTTAAAATTTCCTTAAAACGATATTCGTGTAAAAATTTATGGAGGCTTCTCTATGACAATATAAGGCTAAAGTGAAGAAGTAAAATTCTGTTTTATTTCTGCTTTGTATTTTGGTTATTAATACTTCAACATCCGTCTAAAACGCGACAATCCGCCCAACAGAGGCGTACATTTCGCAGCTCGTAGGGAAGCGTGGCAATCACGTATGGAATGATAGATCAATGCTCACCTTGGTTGTCATTTGGGGTATCAGTGAAATGAAAATGTTACGAGGACTCGCATATTTCGACAGACGACGTTGCACCTGCCTAATCGGTAGAATCCACAAGAATATCCGTTAAATCCGTTAGAATAAAAATGGAACTATGTTTTATGCTTTATTAGACGATACTTTCAAAATGTTTGTTGCAACAAAAAAGCATCCTGCCAGCGTTATTGTGAAATATTTTAAATTTTCTGTCACGGCGAAAAATATATATTGAACGTATCGGATAATGTGATATTTAAATAATTTTAAGTGGTATGTGACTCTTGGACGTCCAATATCGTTGCCCTTTGAACAATGCGTTACGAACGAACAAATTTTATCACATCAATAACAGTGTTTTGCGAAGTATCACGAACACACAAATATTATTTATAAACATCATTGGCCGTTCAACACGGGAACGCAATAATATTCAACGGACCTATCAATTCGCAGCGTAAAATCACCGAGTCAGCTGCAAAATTATAAAAAGCAATTGCCATCGAGGGGAATAATAAGTTTGAAATTACGATCGCGTCACTTTCCGATTTCTCACGCAAAAAAAAAACGAAAAAAAAAAACAGGAAATCAGATGGCACTCATCTGCTTGAAATCGTTGAAATTTTTTGCAGCCTCGCGCCGAGCGCTTTCAACAGCTCGAACCAAACGATTATCGATGCTTTGAATAAGTAGTCGGCGGAACGGTTTGAGCCGCAATTTTCAATGGCGTTGCAGTCTAAAAAATGTTTCGCTGCAGCTACAATCAAACCGGCATTTTATAGTTGATAACGTCGAGGTACCTGGTATGTAAATATGATACCGGAATTTTTGTTCGAAAAATTTAATTCGAAATATTATATATTTAATACCGAAATATTTAATTGGAAGTATTACCCATCGGTAGCTACACATTTTTCCCATCTCTCTGACAATTTGTGAATGCCACGCCAAAAAAGCTGTTCCTCTTTTGAGGCAAACCAGTCATCGAGCCATTTTCGTATATTTTGAACAGGAAGTGTTCGACGCCATTAACACTTTACCTGCCCAACCAACAACCTCAAAAATTCCACAAAATCAAAGTAATTCATTTAATGAAGCAACAATCGAATACTTAAAATGTCTGACACGACCTTCAACCTTCTTGTAATCTCCAGATATAAACTAAATTGACTGCAACGAATGTATTAGTGTACAAATTTATTTTTGAATATGGACAAATAATTCTGTCACCTATATATGGGTGACATGGCAGTCAGAAGTGTTGAAAACTGCTGTAGGAAACTTGTGTGGTTGTGAGTTGAAAATCTTTATCGGATGTTGAAACAAGAAAATGGCGTCAACGAGGAAATTCGACGGTCACTACATTGACCTGGTAGTTTCCAGACACGAAATTCGACGTGTTCAACGCTGTTAAAAATTATGCTGTTGTATGAAACTTGTATGGTTGTGGGTTGAAAATGTTTACCAGATGTCGAAACAAGAAAATGGCGTCGATGACGCGGGTTTGACGGTAACTACGTTGACAGCTAGCGCCACGAATGGGCAAAATCCGGTTTCATATGTACAAACTGGTATTTTGTGTAGTCGCGACAAAGTTTGCGAGAAACGTAAATCGGACGGTTTGTTTTTCGTTAATTATCATTAGTTTTCATCCGCCGACGCGATTCGGTTCGAAGTTGAAGGGAATCGGGTAAACGGATTTATCGGCGCACTTTTATTTCGCCGCGGCGCAAAAAGCGGAAAACTGAGTTGGAATAAAGCGGGCCAAAGAAAGATCGCAAAAGTTTTATTCCGTCCCAAAGTGGAGCAGTATACTCTCTTGGTACGGCCACAAAGGATACCGCCGTTCAAGTTAATTTGGCATACTTTACGTTACAGAACTAGAAAGAAGTGAAATTTCGCCGGGGTCGTCGTAAGTTTCCTGTCCCGTGAAGGAGCCGGCCATTTTTATTTGGCGAAGTGCGCAACAACATTTCACGTTCGGTCTTAATTAGCATGTTTAAAATCGTACCGGTGGAATTTACGATTCACGGAAACACGAAAGTGGTGGGCCAGCTTGATTAAACACCGAACGTCAGAATTATATCGACGTTGAAATTAATGTTACGCGATTCATACGATAAACGGAAATGTTTTCGTAACTCCTACGTTCTGGATACAGCTTGTTTTACAACTGATAAGTTTCTCATTGAAAATGAGATGAAAATTTGAATAGATTGTAATAAGAGATGCACTTTCGCATTTGATACAATCGTTTAATCTATCTGCTTTAACACATTAACTGCCGAACTGGCAACGTGAAAAATTTCACAAAAGCAAACTAATTTATTTAATAAACCAACAATGTCAAAATTCAAAATGTATGATGAATGGTCACTTTCAACCATCTTGTAATCTCCAGACATCAACTAAATTGAGTGCAACGAATATATTAATGTAAAAATATAGTTTTAAACATGGACAAACCACATGTGGGTGACATGACAGTCAAAGTGTTAAAAGAATTAGTTTATCTTAAATATTTCCATCTAGTAATCATAAAAATGTGATAATTAGAATATAGATTGTGTTCGAGGTTTGTTGCAACCTTGAAAAACCGAGAAAATAGTGAAAAGAATTTCGTAAACATTAGCAACGTAAAAATATAAGTTTCAAGTTAATAATTAGATTTTTTTTAAGTTAACTTTCTGCAAGTAACAATTATTCAGTATATAAAACCTTACGGGGCTGGAATTCATCCTGAAACTTTCAGCGAGTCTTCATTTTTCCAATATAACTTTCTAGCGTTATTAGACAGAGCTGAAACTTTAAACACAATAGACCACCACAAAGTTTCATTAAAATCAGAATTTTCGAGTTGGCTGACTTTCCTCGTTAGCTGCTGCTACCTAATCTCCGACATATCTAGCAACATCGTTTTTCGATTAAACAATGTAGGATGGACCTCCGAAATATATCCCTTAGTTGCGTCGGTATAAAATAAATTTTTAAGGTAAGAACCCTAGGAATGACTTTATGGTACGATCGACCATCTGTGAGTTTTATAACAATTTCGTTCAAGCATCGAGCTATTGTAATTTCGTTGCAATAATTTTCTAATTTCGTGGTTGCTGGTCGATATTTGATAACCCCTTTCTGTTATTTTTTAGGGGTTGTTTATTTCAGGTACTTTTGATTGCAGCGATTTTGCATTGAACCTGTCGCCATTATAATTTTATTCGTTACGTGAATAAAATATATACTTTCTGTACTGTGTCTCTATTAACTAAAGTGCGGATTTTATGCATTTATGACGAAAACATATAAATACAAACAATTTAAAACAGTAGAAAAGCTGAAAGCATTTTACAATGTCAATATATTAACATCAGTGAGAACATTGATGCAAAGTTGATTTTGATAAAATTCTAAAAAATTGCATATCGAACGACATATCAGAACACATTTAGAAGACGTTAAAAAGATATTATACTTCGTAAATATAGAACCAGGACTCGTTATATAATAACAACGACCAGTGATTAAAGAAGTAGAGTGATTATCTCTTTTCCTTAAAACCCTTCAGGCTACATCAAGTTCGCGATCTAAAATCCACGAATTTCTCGACGGCTACTGTGCAAGTCTTCGTGCAAGTTAATGTTTCTTGACAATAAATAACTGTATTAAATTGTGTCACATGGAGAAATTTAGTTCGACTTAAGAGATCTTGCAGTTACTTTCGACGAAAGGATTCATTTTTATTATTCCTCAATGTATAGAGAGAAAGAGAATTTTCTTTTCGGGGCGGCACACTACATAAAAATGCCAAATTGTCAGGGGATTTTGGCACTGTCACAGTCCGCGAAAAAAAAGTCAATAACAAATCACTCGGGAGTTAAGGAACGGGCGGGTCCAGGCCAGGATTTTCCGATGGCAGCGTGTCGAGGGTGCACTCGTCGACGTTTTGAATCTCATTGCTCTCGACGACCCGTCGATGTTTAACAAAAAAAAAAGGCGAGGGTGAGAGAGCGAGTCGGGAATGGGGGAAAAAAGGGAGAGAAAAACCGGGGAAAAATGAAAAGTGGGAAGAAGCAAAATTATTCCACCGAAAAACGTGTACGAGGCGTGACAAACTGAGGTTGGGCGACAGGCTATCCGGCCGGCGCGCGTAAACGGCGCGGCGAGAGGACGTCGGCGTCGCCGCGGGCGCCTCATTTACGCACATTTTGCATCCACTCAAGTTTCGTTTGAGCGTTGGAGATTACATGGAATATTATTTCGCCGGCGTAGTGGGTGACGCGCCGCACATGGATGGCTGATGTTGCGCGTCGCGACGCGTGGATCAGGCACGCTACGGCGTCGCGACGCGCCGCGCCGTGGCGAGCCGGCTTTAACGCGCTTTGATATACGTGACGGCCGTGAGAGAGCACTTCGTTCAACGCTTCGACGCACGAGCCGGCGAAACTGTTCTCCACGCGTGCACACGCACGCGTTTCCGCGCGTATATCGCGTGCAGACGGTATGAGCCTCCTGAGCACACTACACCACGAGTTTCCACGCGTCCACAATGACTGACATGCACACCGTCTACAAGCATTTGCATAGTTGGAACTCCTTGGAAATGTTTGAAATCTCCTGCACGCTCGGTACAACTGGACATCGCGTTGTCGAGGATTATGCTTGTCTACAGTTAGGCGCGTTCTACCGAAGCTTTGATTTTTTTAGCGGACAGTGTAAATGATTGGCTGTTTCGGTAAATATACATGTTAACGCATTGTTGATCGGTCACGAGTTAGCTCGCGTTGTTATTCCGCGTTTCGTTTTACGTTTCTGATTAAACGGTTCCCTACGATTCGCTTAAAAGGTAGGGATAGTTGACACTGACAAGGAGAGTGCACAGCCTTTGGGTCACCGATTCAGTTGAAACTTTGTTTCACTACCATGCCAAGCACACATTTCATGAATAATCGTAATAGAACTTCATTTAACGGCACTCAATCGTTATTTATGAATATTTAAAAAATTATTGAGTGTTGGCGAGTATAACCATATACAGGGTGTCCCACGCAACTGGAACAGGCTGTACCTCCTAAATGGTTGAGAATAGAAGAAAATGTTATAAGTAGAAGTTAAATGGTATCAGACGGTGCATAATATGCAACTAATTTTATGCACTTTTGTGCATCGGTGCATCAGAAAAATGCAACTGCATATTTTTTTTAAATAGAAACCTATATTTTTGACTGCACCAATCGATGCAGTTTCTTGTGCTCTACATAAAAGTACTACATACTTATGCCCTAAACTTATTCGTTAAGAAGTTATCGAAGCTAAAAGTTCTCTGAATTATTTCGGTTTCTCGGCAAGTGTTCCGGAGTACCTACGTTACAACAAGTGTTCAAACGGTCCTCCATTGAAGTCCAAACATTTTTCCATCCGCTTCTTGACGATAGTACTTTTTTGTAAATATTGTTTCACTTTCATATCCAATTACGTAATAATAGCCAGCGACATGAGACAAATTCTGTAAAACATTAAATAAAACTTCCCAATTGTGTATCAAAGTAGGTATTGACCGATGTCTCGCAAACAGCATCTCACATGTGGACTATTGTGAGATAAAGATCACATCCTGATCGAATACGTATGGAAATTAGGAAAAGTCGGAGGGTTTTGTGGTTCTTTGTAGCAGCTGATCCGCTACAAATCGCGAGATCCGGGTTCGAGTCCCTTTGCGGTCGGTGGTTTCACTGCCTTTTCCCTAAAACTCTACATTTGGCAGCTTGCATGAGATGGGGGAATATCCATCGTCGTACAATGGCACTAATAAGTACGACAGACGAAGATGAAAACAAAAACAAAATGAGACTCGCGAAGGTTTCTATTGGTCAAAATTAGCCAATATTTGAGAACGGGCACCGGTCAAACTATCAACGCTATCGACATGGTTCAAAAGCTAAAATCTTCCCCAAACGTTCTTCTTTAAGCATTCGCGTCCCGAAGGGGCTAGCTTTTTAGAGGAATCCAGGAGGCTGCATTTTATCAACCCCATTTTGCCCGTTTTAGCGATTTTCGAACACCTCGAAATTTCACACTGCTTACGCTTTCAGCTACGTGTAGCCAGAGTTACAATGGAATCCGTGATCTAAAAATTTTTTTCCATTTTTGCCACTTTTTCCCGCAGGGGAGGTACGTCCCTCCAAAATTATCCAATGTTTGCAGACGTGCCCCAGCCGTACTATCATCATAGGTAACCTTCTTTTAGTCTTGTCTGCGTATATTAGGTCCAGGACGATACTTATTACACTTATTAAACACTTATTAAAAATTGTTTTCGTCACAGAATGATAGAAAACGAGTCACAAATGATATTTCCTATCAACGTTGTTATTTTGATCCAGCAACAATATCTAGAAATATTATTTGATGTAATTTTTGTTACCCAAGAGCTACAAAAAAATTAGAGACATGGTTGATGTTCTAGTAAAATTGTGTCGAACCTCAATCGTTGTATGCAAACCAGATTGTCCCAGCTCTGAACGTGTTCCGTACTTTATTTAAAACTCTGTACCTCGGCATCTTCTATCTTTGCGTTTGTCCCGCGGCCGTCTTTCTCGTAGCTTGGCGGATTTAATTAAGTCTGAGCTACATTGAGGTATGTTAAGTCACGTCCTTTGCGTAATCTTTGTATTACACCACTCGAAACGTATTTCTCTACGGTGCTCGCATGGCGATAAGCCTCGCTGAAGCAGGGGTTCCTCGGGAAAGTTACGTCTCCGCAGAATGCCTCGACCGTTCCTACAATGAACCGTCCCGCCGCCGCATAGTAGGACGAAACAACATGACGACCACAAGAAATCTTTACGTGTTGCTTTTGCTTTCTATACATTTACGGATACTTCAGAAGTTAACCCCTTGACGTACAAATAAAATGGAATTTTACGCGTCCGAGGAATACCATTTAACTGGCTCAACTGAACAGTTATATGCACGCTCAAAAACAGAACATTTTATTTCGAAATTCAGTTTTAAATCAAATTTATTGAAGTTTATTTAGAATGTTTTACTTTACTTCCATATTCAATTACAAAATAATAGCCGATGACATGGCATAGTTTCTGTGTAAAATTGCCGATCAGCAAAGTGTTAAGATGTCGAAACATAATTACGTAGTTTCTTATATTTATCTATTACGTAAACACATTGAGATCAAATCTTCTTGTCTATTTTATTAATAAACTTAAACTACATCTGTCAAAATAAGATTCCTCAAAATGAGTTGTCAACCATGAATTGGAGTTACAGAATCATAAGACTTTTCGATGATAGTTCTGATTTTTTGCTGACTTTCAGCAACAGTCACAAAAATTCGAAAACAACTATTAGACAACGGAATTTTCCACATTATAGTAGAATTAATTTTCTAGCAACTGGCACGAATGTTTTTCTATTTGTCATGTCGTTCCGTCCGACTGTGCGCCCCAAAATTGAAAGAACGCCAGGAAGTAGGCGATGCATTTGTCCGCGAACTTCACCTATTGTTTACACGCGAATTTTCGCGGACGAAGATCTTACGAAGTTTCGCCCAGCGCACTTCAACTGAACCGCACGTAATCTTTCCGAGCGTAAAGTTCCCTGCAGCTTTAATATCTTAACCGAGCTATGAAAATAGTATGAGCTCGTAACTTCAGGGTGCAATCAGGCACACAGAAATATTAAAGAGGATTCAGGCAAACCTGCGCTCTCCTGCTCGCCTCGTGTTGGAATTGGGAAAGTTTCTATTTTGACGCTCGCCCGGAAAAAAAGTGTTGACTAGCAAACACATGAAAAATTTAAATATTAATGTTGTTTAAAAAGTTTGGACGACATCGTCGAATAACAATAATCACGCTGCATTTATGGTCTCATTTTCTGAGTGGTTCGATGTCTTCAATGTACGCTTAAACCAATTTAATCTCACATCGCACAATTTGAAATCAAACTCTGTCAAAAGATAATAGTAAATTTTCTAACGAAATATGTAATTATTATAATGAGTACATTATGCACGACTTCGCGAATGACTGTTTATAAACTGAAACTGAAGATAAGCCTTCGAAAAGAGTAGATTTGTACCTTTAAATAATAAACGTATAATAAACTTGTAAATGACAATGGTATTTCTTGAATCGTATTGAGATTGACCAAATTATGTTGTGAAATGCAAATTTCATTATTAACCTCTTAAGCACGATGCGCCACTATAGTGGCTTCCGCGGATGTCATCTTTTATTACGATGCGCCATTATAGTGGCTTGAGCACACTCAATTCTATTATTAATTATTACAGTAAATTATTAATACTAAAGTATATGCATCATACCTTTTAGAAAAATTACAAGAACACTTTGAACTTCGAACTAGTACAAATCTATAGAACATTTTGATCATCGAACTAGTACATATCTCGAGAACATTGTGAACTTCGAACTAGTACACGTCTATAGAACATTTTAAACTTCGAACTAGTACATATCTCGAGAACATTGTGAACTTCGAACTAGTACACATCTATGGAACATTTTGATCTTCGAACTAGTATACATCTTGAGAACATTTTGAACTTCGAACTAGTGCACATCGATAGAACATTTTGAAGTTCAAATATCGACTAAGACACATCGAAATAATTTTAGAACTTTGAACTTGTAGAACGTTAGAAGCTTTGAAAATTTAAATCCCTGAAACAATGGATGTATATTTGGAAATGCAAAATACATTAATCTATTGTCTTAAATTAGAGCGTGATTTTCTTGAACCAGCGGCAATTCGGACGGAACGAACGCTCGAAACATCACTGCGACAGATGTTAAATAATGTTGACTATGAAGTATTTGCATTTTTAAAATAGCGGAAGGAACGTAAGAAGTTGATGTTCTGGGTCCTGTGATCTGGTTTTCCCCGTTGAATTTCCACGGGATAAGCTGTCGCCATTTCTGCAACGGGCTAATGCATCGATGGAAGCGAAACTGCGTGAGAGTGCAAGTGTCCCATACCGTTGGAGGGTTGCATTGGAGGGGCGTAGGTGGATCGGGCGTCTTTTTTCTTAGCTCTTGCGCCCGAACCATATTACGGTCATGCTCCTGAGACTCGAGGATGCTCTGGATTTGAGGAACTTTCACTTCCACCTTTGAGAGGAAGGAAAAACTTTCAAGCACCCGGCGAGACTTGCTTACGGAGTCTATTACTGGCTCGTTGAAACTACGTAGAATCTTTATACCCGCAGACCGTGCGAATGCAAACTACCTGTCGGCGCAGGCAACCTTGCTGTCTTAATAATTTTTAAACGTGGCGACGAGAATTTAAATTGGAAATTTCAACGTCCGAGACGTACTCCCGCGGGCCTTGACTCTTAACTACAGACAGTCGGAGATCTTTTGGGTAAGTCGAAGATGAAATTGTAAAAACCACTCTCTTAATAATACGATTTTTCCGGCGACGCTGCTCGAATCGCAAATCGCCGACGAACGTATTCCAAGGAATAATTAGTTACAACTTCGGCCAGCAGCTTCGCGATTTTACGGTTCGCACCGCAAACGCGACGAACCCAACTTCATCGTGCGGCATGAAAGAAAATTTCAATTCATCGAAAGACCCGACTAGCGCACTTTCTTTTCGCTATAATTCGGCAAGGAATGCTTAACGAGCTTTCCCACCGGTAAAAATCTATTTCTTCCCGGTCGGCTCCGTTTAAACTCGTTTAATTATCTTCGCGCGGTTTACATTTCGTTAAACATTATCCCGCGCTTGGGTCCGGGGCAAGGGCGCAACATAATGTCTGACCCAAGGAGCTCATTTTTCACGATCCTACGGCGTTGGTCGCGTTGCGAGGGAGAGAGAAAGATAGAGAAAGGGGTAGGTGTGGGTGTTTGCAAAAGTAATTGAAAAATTCCTTTGCGCCTTGTCAGGAACGAAATAAAAGCTCGGGACTGTGATAAACGAGGGAAGAAGCCGGTCGTGGACAACCGGCGCAGGAAAATGCTCATCGGGCAAACCGAAGTCGGTTTCCGGCTGGGTATTAGTCGACGTTTTTCAACTTTTGACGGACAACGGCTGAACAACCGGGCCTCGACCCGCTCGAAAATTTCCAGCACCCTCGAAAACGCACTCGCCAGCCCTAACTGGATCTGTCAGCGAAGGAACATTAGTGTTTCGACCCTTTTCCACTCGTTTCGCGGCCGTGTCACGGTCCTGTTTTTGCTAGCTCCGATGAGTGCTCCGATCGATCACGATGTTAGCCAGTTATCCACTTCTCTGTTTATTGGAGTTCGATATGTACCGGCACTCCAACGTTGCGGTACTCCCACTAGACTTGTTTTTATATTTAATTCTCAACCGGTCGAGTGTCGCTGCTTCCCTTAACTCTTCTACTGCCACGCTGAAATCACATGTTTCCCTCAGGACGCCGCGGGAGTATTTTTATTATTGAAAGCATATCATGGCAAAGTAATAATAAATTGGTGATATGAGCCGTTTATTTTTAAAGTGGCGTAAGTCCATTTAAAAAAAAATCGAGTCAACTACAATGATAGTTACATTTTTACAAGATCTTTTCATTCTGAGACAACTTGTTACTAATATATTTAAAATTGTTAAGATTTTGTAACACGAAAATTTGCGGGTTAATAAAGCGATGAAAAGATTTATTTTGAAAGTGGCTTAACTTCATTCTTGGTAAGAAAACAGATATTATTCGCTTAATAATTGCTATTATTTTAATCGAAACTGTAAATTTAACTGTTTTAGATACCCTTAAGCAGTATGACGCATTGATATCCTATACGTATATTTCTAATTTTATTGAAACACCAAGCCCTCAAATATCTCAATTGAATGGACTCAAGCCACTTTCAAAATAAACAGGTCATTTTAACAATGATAATTGTAATTCAGTGGACGAAAAAGGAATTCCGTGTTCATTACGAGACTGCGTTTTCTCCTAAAGGTTAAATGTGACCATGAGGTAAATACATCCCCGTTTCAACTTTAAAAAAATTAATTTATATCCGTAGTTATTAATTTTGGCGTAGAATCTTTTCCGTGAATCGGACTGGATGGTTGAAAACTGAAAGGATAAAAACGATATGAAATCGGTACTAACGATTGAAGAAGAAAAAAAAAAAGCAGTTTGCTCTTCTCTCTGCAGTTTCATCAAATGATTAGTTAATTTAGAATATGTTGATATTTCTTGTTAAAAGAGACGAACATTCGTTTAATCCCCAATGTTCGCGAGCCGGTGTAAAAAGTTTCAGCTTTTTCCAATCTTCATCCGTAAATTGCTCTGCGCAAGTTCGAAAAACAAGGAGCACTTTGTGCGCTAGCCGGAAATACTAGAATCCATGCCATACACCGCACACGCTTAATAAAATTTTCGAGGGGAATAATTTAAATTATGCGAAGTGCCGGCGCATGTTTCCTACGTTGCATGCCACGTATAAATTTTGCCTCGAACGTGCAGCATACAATTTTAAATGAAATCCGCGGCAATTAGATAGTACGTCTGACCCATGAATTTCCAAATTGGGGCAAATCATCTCTCGTTCCGGCCAGAGAGAACTGTCCCACGCAAACAACTAGTTGCCGAAGGAAAGAAATCACGGCCAGGCAATCGCGTAAAACGAAAATAAATGGCTGAAAAGGCAGACAGAGATCGATGAGATCTCTCCAATTATAAAAGAACACATCCGCGCGACTCTCGCACCTCAAGTTGATCGAGAGATCCATGAGAGCACCACAGTGTTAACAAAATAGGAAATTCCAAGTGTAAGACTTGGAACTTTAATTTAATATTAACTTTATGCGTTTATGGTGAAAATGAGTAGAAAAATATCAATTTACTTAAAAGAATTTACGAATATATGTATAAAATTATTTCTAACTAATAGAAGTCATAAGAGAAAGAAAAAAGTGTTTATCCGACTCTTATTAGCAGTATTCGAGATAGAATACTTTAATTAGAAACTAGGTGTGCAATATTATTAATAACTATTGCAAAAACTTCCAATTTGTTTTTGAAACCAAAGTGATCAATTTCAGAATATTTAAAATCTTATAAAAATACTGTTAACAATCAGACATTTAGGTTTTTATTACCAATCGAATGTAATTCAATTTTAAAGTATCAAGCATCTGCAAATATTTACATTTTGCGTATGCGCTTTTTGAAGGTTTTGATGATTTCGAACAAAAACAACGATGAAAAAAAAGCAAAGCTTTATTTCACGAATGTTAAACGAACATCTACTTTAAAACAATATTTGTTTATTTACGTTTCGCCTTGAAATACGCTTTATGTGCATAAACGCGAAACAGTTCCGTTCATATAATATTATCGAACAGAAACAAGTCTATTTATTCTGTCGGAATAAAATATTAGAGGTATCTCTAACTTTTAACATACCAAAATGAACGTTTTAATTGCAACTAAATAAATTGATTAACCGTAGATTTAACTGAATAAAATCTCAACCCGGTAATGAATATACAAAATTGCTATAACTCGTGTAAAGGGAGAAATTGACAGACAAATAGACTCGCGTCAATATTATTACCCAATAAACGAACTTTGGGAAATTCGTGGACGCTTTCGACATGCGATATCCGCCAATTTTCCTCAAATGTCGGCGCAACATTGTATTAAATAGTAAAGTAACTAAGTGTACGTTTTATAGACGAATTTGATTTCAAATAGGCATAGTTGAACGTAATTACGTGAAACGTACCTCAAGTTCGTGAAATCGACAACTGCAATTCGGTATGGAATTTACGAATTTGAGATTGCTACGAGATGCGTTGCATAACATCACACGAACTTGCATTCTTACAATGAAATCTATACTATCTGCAGTAAGCTTATTACGATATTCAAATAACAATTCATCTCAAAATGGAGGTTGATGTTTACAGCGACGAGGACCGCAGTCATAATATTTCTGCACCGACTTAACGGTTTTCAGTGAAAAGAGAAAACGGCTGTCCTTTTAATGAGTAAACGGGCGGCTGAATTAATTAACATTTTCAAGTGGTTTAAATCGATTTTACGACATTAATGAATCCTATGAAACCGGAAATTACCATTTCACTAGCGGGAGACTGCAAAACCTTTCCGCGTAATTACTATAAAAACAAGAATGCTCTTTAGAACGATCGACGCGTGTTTCTTCGGCGGAAAAGCGGATGTAAATAATTTTCGGAAAATCCTCGACGGAAACGGTATCGCATTGAGAGCGCACTTCCTATTTAACGATGCCACTGGAATAATGGGATCCCACTCGAAATCTGTTCTTTCGCAAAGGCATTATACGTGTCCCGGTTACTCACGATCATTTTACAAGAGCTGCTCGGAATTTTACAAAAGACTATGTATCCGTGCTCGCTGAAAGTGGATGTAACTGTATCCACGACACGAAAGCTCTGCAACTTTGTCTGTAAAAGCCTCGAAATTCCGTAAATTTTCGTCGCGCGTCGATCGACCTAACGGATGCTCGTTGAAACGAAAGATCTACGAATTCGATCACGAATTTCCAGAGCGATTCCTGTGCGGCGTAAATTGCACGATTCACATCCGCTTGAAACATACTGCACGATAAATAGTTTCCTAGTTTTTCGGATCGTCTGGTTTTCAAGCTTTTAGAAAATCTTTTTTGCAACATTCCTCTTCCAAATTCAACGTCTCACGAACGATAAGATTAGTACACATAAAGCAGTGAAAACATGTTGAAAAACAAAAAGAGAAATTCAAAATTTAAATTTTACATCTCCTAATTGACGTTAATAATTTTTATTTTCCATACAAAGCCGTACTTTAATTATTAACAATGAATACTTACAATTAGCAGGAAACGCTGTTATTACATTGATGCAGATAATTTTTATTTACCATAATAAATCCGTACTATAATCATTAACATTGAATAGTTACATTTAGCTGAATACGCTGTTATTATATTTAATACAAGAATGGTATTAAATATTGCAAATTATTACGATTGACGTTCGAATAAATAATTTTCGTGCATTTTAGAATTGAAAATTTAATTATTGGCTTTCATTAACGAAAAGTCAATAGCGCGTAGAACGAATAAAAATGTTAATATTTGGCCCCTGACTGTTTTACTATTCAGAGTAGGTTCGGATTGAAATCATTGATAAAGTTCGCTAGAATGCCTAATAGAAAGAAACCGATAAAACTCTGTGGTAGTCGTGTAAATATAGAAAGCTACAATACGAATGGTCAGACAGAGATAAGCTGTTCAAACATGTTTCGATTGAAAACATCTTTTTTCTCATAACATAGAGGAACGAATGCAACCGAAATAAAAACTAGACTTTTCGGATGTACCTCAATATTTAGTTAACAAAAATACCGTTTGAAATCAGATCAGACGGTGCTGCGCTTTGAAAAAAAAAAAAACACTTCAAAGGGCTTTACTTTACACAATCTCGCCAAGGTAAAGCGTTAAAGCAATAACTTTCAAACGCTGCGCTTCACATCTTGAATATCTTTTAATTAAAAGGATTCAGGTCTATAATAAGTAGACTGCAGATTTTCTGCTTTTATGATAAAAACGAGTTGATGAAACCCATAATACTCGACGTATTAAATAAAACAAGCAATACTACTCTTAAATTAGTTTAAATTATTAACGAAAGAAACACAGTTCCATCTTCTGGTTTTTTCATTTGGCGCAGACAATTATTATTCTTTCCAGTCTAGTAATACAGAAGAAAAAACAAGCCTCGTAATTGCAAATTATCTGCTTGGACGTTGAAAACGATAAATTCCGATGTGATGTTCTTGTATTAATTTTTCAACGCTTTTACAATGATTTGTTACGATATCTTTCGATCACAATTTCCTTTTTCGACATTGTTCATCGTACACGCACCACACATCTATAAATTAATTTAACTCGTACGCCGGTACATTAATAATTGTGATATAGCAAAGATGTGACATGTTGCACATTAATATACAAATGCTTGTAATATTGCAACACCAAGGTGATATGAACTAATGAAGTTCAGGATGTTGCTCGGAGAGCACGTACGCCATATTAAATATCAATTAAGCGAAATATGCGAAAGGTCTCTTCGTGTACTCGTTGTTGCAGCCTCTCTTTTGATCTTGATAACTCAAATTGTAATAAACAACATACACTGTGATCACACATGCGAATTTTACTTTTCTCGAGCATCATTATGCTTTTCCATTATTTGATTACCTTACAGAAGCGCGGCATCTGAAGTATTTTACGCTTTTACGTTATTTTACCGAAAGAACTTGTGAGGTATTAACATTTTCATTGCCACTTTGTCCCGTATCGATGATACAATTTTCGTTTGTCATACTTGAAACTCCATTTCGTCTATAATATATGAGCCGTTTATTTTGAAAGTGGCTTTTAAGTCCATTTATACTCGAATCGAGATATTTGAAGGGTTTGAGTTAGATTGAATTTAAAAATATGGGTAACAGATAACATAATAGAATAATGTTTTTGGGTTTCTAAAGGTCTCGCATTTATTATCCCAATTGGCATAATTAACAGTATTGAAGGAATAATATGTTTTTGATGGCTATGAATGGACCTACGCCATTTTCAAAATAAACGGCTCATATTGGACAAACGAAAGTATGTTAATAAAAATGTAATTTGAGTATTTACAGCAATTGGTGTGGTTACGTTATAAATATTTCTGCAAAATAAAATTTCGCATGAATTGCAAGAGATTAAAGTTAAGTAAGAATTCATTTTTACCCTTCTCTTCAAGTTTATCCACTGTTTTTATCGCAAACGCATAACATCCGCAGTTTAATTGTGAAATAAGGTGTTGTGTAATCTTCTGTGACTTTTACGAGCACTGGTGCGACAGAAAATGTGTTAAAAACTGTACATGCAGAAGTTCCCAATTCTCGCAGATATCATTTCGCGGTGTTCCATTGCTAAAAGCAGCGCTGCTGTCTCAGCTCTGTAATATGTCGATAATTAATCTGTTCCCGCCAGGAAATTCAAGTGAATGACTTCGTACGAGCGGCTTCTACTGGAACGACGAAAGCAATTATCCTACAGCATTCGGCTTTGAGTCTCTGCGACGAAACGCGACAGGGCCTCTCGAATCACCGCGTCAATCATTCGCCAATTAGTCTTCGGGAAATTATTGCTTGGATTGATTCGCGCTCCTAATGCATCTGACAGCCAGATCAATGTTGAAAATGCATTTGCGTCTGACTTTGAGTTCGCCGAAGACTAACAGTGTGATTTCCCGAAACGGGACGACCAACTACGAATTCTCTGATATTCTCGCGTAACACATTTTATGCTCGTCTCTCCGGCTTAAACGTGTCCTAAAGCGCTTAGCATTCTGCTCGCTGAAATAAATTAATAATCTCTGCAAATTTTTATAGAATTTTACAGTGTGCAGCTTCCTTTCGTACAGTCGAAATAATTTGTGTAACTATTCATTCAATTATGGACACATTCTGATTTTCTATGTATAAGAGATTAGGAAAATTAGACAGATTTGTACAAATTTAAATTGAATTAAATTTTAACAAATTTGGATTAAATTGTATAAATTTTAACAACGACAAAGTGTTACAGATAATTTATCCGAAAATTAAATATATCAAAGCAAATAAAATGATGGCGTTAAAATACGTAATAGCATAATAAAATCATTTCCAGTTTTCTGTACTTTGAATACATTATATTAAATTAAAGAATTTCCACGTTTCATTTTCCTGAGATTTTCCTGCACACAATAACTCAAACCGTTTTCTAACTGAAACAATTATCTACGTCTCGAGTTGAAAAATCCCTTCGTAGCGTCGAAGAAAATTCTTTTTTCAGATTTCGAGGACCGTCCAGTTCTTTCTGTCTGTCCAAACACGATCCTATTCTGCTTACCGTCGCACATGTCGTTTTAGCCTACTTGCTTGGCCAAATATTGGCCAGACCGGTGTGTCCGGCCACATACTATCCTATTCCACTTGTAAATCAGAAGCGACTTCACATCCTTTCACTCTGGCCCGCCATATACGCGATCTCCGAGTCCCTCTAACTCAAATTCTCGATGATTGACAAAATCCAAATAAACTCACGACAGTTTTGAAAACTTTTGTAGACTGTTAAAATAAGTTTCGCTACGAGTTACATTATTAGCTGTCGTTATCATTTACGGAAATGTAGCTTCGAAAAGACAAATTCCTCGTCGCGCTTCTCGTAATGTCTAAAATATTACAGAATAACTGAATTAATTTAAACATTTTATAATTAATACACGCGTTCTGTTCTTTTACTTTTACACGGTATACATTTGCACTCCGGTCGCTTAACAACACGCTCGTATACTTTCGTTCGTTCGTACGTTCACATTTATTCATAATTTATTCATAAAATTCATATTTCACGTTTATTCATAATTGATATACAAGAAATGTCAAATCAAGTGTTTTAAACAATGATCTTGGTTGCTCTGTGTAGTAAACAATTTAATTCTTGGTTCAAAACTTTCGTTCTCCATTATTAACACGATTTTATTTATTTGGATTACTTGCGACTTTCCTTACAAAGTAGGATTGCCTACTTTGCCTGAGAAGGCATTTTTATAACTTCAATAATTATAAAATAAAAATTCTGGAAAGGGTCATTTGACCCCCTGTGGTAAGTTTAGTGTTAAATTGCACCTGTGAGAAGCAAATTTCGATATACTCGATTTTTTTAAATATTTCTAACGTTTGCAATTCGTTCAGTTTGTTATAGCACTGTTTAACCCTATTACAATTTTCCCATAGTTGTCGATCGAATATGCGCTCACAGAAATATTGTGAAACTTAGAAACGAACAGGGGCGTAAACAATGTTAACTGAAATTTATTTAAAAAAATCAACTCGTCTGGTTAGCGTAATAAACAGTTGAATTCTCGTCTGGATTTCGATAAGCATTCAATCCACGAGCAACAGAGTAACCAGGACGAGGCAACGGTGATTCCGCCCCGGTGCTCGGATTCATGTAAATTTATTAAAAAGACGCAGCTCGGAATACCGTCGCGAGACATTCTCCCGCAAATTAGATTACTACCCACTCATCAATTCCTCTCCCTTTCGGCCAGGGTGGTGTGTTATCTGCAGAATTAATAAAGGCTAGACGGAAGAGAAGAGAATGGCGAGGATCGAACGATGGAGAGGGGTTGGAAACGGGGATTGGAAGGGGGGTAGGTCGTGCTCGTTGGCGAGAAGGACAGAGCACGGACAAGTACCACTTTCGATTCCGTATTTACATAAAATAATCTACGGCCGGTGGACGCGGCGAGAAATTACACCGTGGTTTCCGGCGCGGCGGCTCGAGTGTCTGCGCCGAGCGTCCCCATGTAGTTGAAGTATTTATTATAGAAAATCGATTTTCGAACTCGGCACAAGCCGCTCGCTAAGTGAATACTAAATCTAAACGTTATAGAACGGTAAACGCTGTTATGTATACTCTGTTAGAGACATAACCGACGACACAATGATCGTACGGTGTTTCTTATGGATTCGGATTAACCCTTAGCGCTGTTACAATAATTGTAACATCTTCTAAAGGAAAAGATACAGCAAGACGTCAATATATTTTTATTTGGTCCAAAGTCACATTAGTTTTGACGTTTCGCGAATTGCAACACCTTCCGAGAAAATTTCAATTACCGATGCGTTCCAGGAAAGATCCTATTATCTCTTTTGACAAAGATCCGCTGAAGCAGAATTCGGCCGCAATAAATTCTACATTCTTCCTTCTATTTTATAACCATTGTCTCCAATCCCATTGTCCGATGGCGCAAAGAAAAGAGTAGCTCTGATTAATCGTCGGCCCATTTCCTCCGTCAAATTTCACATTTATTCCGCGTTGGAATCTTGCGATACCTATGGATATATCGGTGAAACACCTGCGCCGCCACGAGTGATATTCTTAGAATATTTTTCCGATGGATATTCTACTCTGGAAAATGTTAGTTCGCCTACTAATAGTGCAACGTATCTCTTAAACTAATGGCTTTTTTATATCATTGCTACATTAATACGTTTTAATACTTAGTACCGAGACGGTTCTATCAATGCACAAAATTTTTATAATAAGAAGAACTCGATTTTGGACATCTAGATGCAGAGCGGCGTCGCAAGAGTGTCAAGAGCCGCGCAAGAGAGAAGACAGTGAATTAAACAGCGAGCCAGCGAGTTTTTGTATGTTCTATTTCTTATTCATCGTTTCGTGTTTGAAATAAAACGTTCATATGTTCATTGAAATTCCTACAATAAAATTACTTGTCCTTCGAAACAGAACAAGTTCGTTCGAGCCATTTCCAAATAACAAATTCTGGGACTCGCTGAATCTTTAAATTAGACGACTCGTACGTGCACACCTGGCTGATCGTCAGTAGTTTTGTGTACGTCAGCGAAAGACCGTGCATGCAAATATACGATGGTTAAATAACCATGAAGCGTGTGTCTGAATGAGAATTTATTAGTGATCGATATAAATATGAACATTTTAGGCTGCGCGAGACAATGAATTTTAAGGAGTTGTACGCAGAGAGTTTGACAGAGAATTACTAACAGTTCTACCAATTTTTAGGAAGAGAGAGTGGAAAACATTTAAAGAGCGCGTAGAAAGAACGGTACGAGCAACAGTCAATTTGCTTGTCAAGCAATAAATAAAATTCCTTAATTTAATATTAAAATGTCCTTAACACATTAAGGACTTCTCACGAGTTTGCTCATATTTTGCACTTCATCTGTTACGGACCGATCACGATATAACTCGTGTTTTCTACATCCTGTCTTTGATTGTCACTTACTTTGAAACATTGTATCTACTTGGTCTGTTTATCAATAGATAAACTATTTATCTTGTTTACATCAATAGTCAATGTATTAAACTCCGGTCTTTAACCTCTAAGGTACTATGCGCCACTACAGTGGCTTTCGTGGACGCCATCTTCTTGTACGACGCGCCACTATAGTGGTTTTCGCGGATGCCATCTCTCTGAACGACGCGCCATACTCAATTGTATTATTAATTATTAAAGTAAATTGTTAAAGTCAACATACGTGTATCATATCTTTAAGAAAAATTATAATTTTATGATCAAACACATCATTCCAATGTACTTGTCTAGAGAACAGCATTATCCGTCACACATTTCAGTGCTGTATCATTTACACGTAATTCGCGTTGAACTCTGCCGTACAGAGTTAATATCTGAAAGATTCACATAAAGATACGACGATTTTAGTAACGTGCATGTTATCCCAGAAACGTACGGTCCCAAGCGCATGTCTTACAGATTTCTTCGCGGTCCTCAATGCGTTAACAGCAACCTAACCAAATTCCTACAAATATTTGAGGAAATAATTATATTTGTAGATTAAAATGGGACATCCTATATACACGCTGTAAATATCCGACAGTCGAGAAGTCACTGTTCCACCAACTCGATATTTCCGTCGGATCGTACAACTGTCCGCTGACTTATGGCAGCGAATCTCTCAAGTCAGCTGCAACTTCCTCCGGGTTGAAGTCTCTCTCAGTTAGAGCTCCGATGTTCCGTCAAACAGGCAACTTTGCGGTCGGGGAAGCAATTTCTTACAGCCGATCGTACGTGTATCTTAAATCAGTTTTACGAGCGATACAGCCAGGGCGCGAGGGGATGGTTGTGGAGACGGGTAACGGTGTAGAATGTGTTTCTGTTATGGTGGTAGGCGATGTGCGCCGCCGCGCCGCGACGAACACGCTCAAGGAAAACAGTCTCGGTGGCGGAGGTCACGTCATTTCGTGTTATTAAATTTATATAGATGGCACGGACCTCCGAACCCCACGACGTAGATTTGTCAGGGACCCGCAGGCCTTGCGGGAATTCAATATTGCACTTTCCCGTGTCCACCCTACCGTACTCTTCCTGAACCCTCCTGGGGAAGCGACACAACCGGCAAATGTTTGTGAATCTAATGCAGCCGTTCTCAGATTTGATGGCCTACCGGAGAAAATGGGACGCCATTCGGACGACTGGCAGATGATACCGCGAAAATGACTGGGATCACCGGGATTCGGTGGCAACGACGGCATGAAAAACACCGGGAATTATTAAAGGCTTAGGAAGTGTATTACGACTGGGATCGGAGGGAACAGAGGGCAACTTCGTATTCTTATTTGAATAGCGCAGTTTTGCGACTGCGACTCGATCTCTGCACCACTTTTCCCTGCAAACTGTACAGTACATTTGTGCCCATAATTATGAAAGTGGTTTAAGTCATATATTTCTTGCTTCGAGATATTTAATGAATTGCATTTGAATAAATTAAAAAATATTTTTATATTATGCAACACTTTTATTTAGAATTTTATTAGTCTTGATTAATGGAAACTTATTATGATTACGAAATTTTTTGTGAATTTCATACGAAAATGTTGTTTTTAAAGTTTGAATTGACTTAGACCATTTTCGAAATTAACTGAATGTCCTATGAATGAGTTAAAGCAATAAAACACCAGGAGTTTTATTAGAAACAATAATTTTAATCTATTCTATTCTATCTATTAAACGAAACAAAGCGTACATAATGGCTTTGGGTTTGCATATCAATAACAACTTATTTGTTTGCAATTTCAATAATCATTTTTTTATTATTTGTATATGATACAGTTTTATGATTGATTTTGGTATATTTAGGATAATGCTTGTGCTTTTACATTCTTAACTTATTAGCTAGGATAATTACATTCAAAAATAAAATGTTCCAAATGCAACGTACATTTATGTTTAACGCCAAGTGCAAACTGTTTTATGGAATTTCACGCTTAAGCTTTTATGCACGGAAGTGCAAACATCGTAAGCGGTTGTTACTGCAACGTTACAAAGTTACAAATTATAATAGAATCGTTTAAACTGATAAATTTCTTTTAACCCTTTGCACTCGAAGCTGTTTTAACTCCAACTCCAAGGCATTTTTTCTGACCTAGAATATTTGAATTCTACACGATATATTTCATCTTACGCATACGAAATTTATTTACCATTACTCGTCCTTGCAATGATTAAATTTTTTCGAATTTCTTTGACACAAGCATAGCGATATTAAGATTGTTTTAAACAGTGCTGCAGCTATTTTCAGTGGTGCCTGAGAGTCACCATTCGAGTGCAAAGAGTTAATTTGCATATATTGTTTTGTAACTGTTGATTTTCCGTTGCATAAATTTTTTTTATATTGAAGAAAAAAATTCAGCCATAACTGAACAAAATTCAGTGCATAACAAAATTTCAAACTCGATTTTTTCTAAACTGAAAGTCTGTATGAAAAAACTTTATTCTATATATTCGACTCGATTTCGCGCGAGGAATCATCCCCTTGTCGATTGTATTACGATTTCGCAAACACCCTGTACATAGTATGTGCGTATACATACTTGGACTCACAACTATTTTGGAGAAACGTCTCTAAAAAAATCGCTGTGATAAACGTAAGTCAAATAAACACATATTAAAATGTACGTATTGATTTTTAAACGATTCACGGTTTTATATATAAAAGAAATGATTGAATTTGTCTTTTTAAGTTTTTAGAGATTCAGTATTTCTTATTATGCTTTCTTAAGTGCCACGCCGATATTTAGGTATACTTATTAATTTATTAATACAATGCAACTTTTTTAGGTTTACATCGTATTTTACGTTGTCAGTCACCGGTGACCGACGTAACATGTTAATCTTCAGCGTTTACGAAATGTTTTCCTAGTTTCATAGAAGGATGTGTGTGTGTGTGTGGAAGGAGTCAGAACTCGTTTCGAAAGCGTCATGAAAAATTTAATTTGACATTTGTGAAACGTCGAAAAAACGCCTGCAAAGGATAAAGTTTGTAACCGTTTTCACGAAATCGAGTCTCATATTTTTGAAAACATGAACAAGAAAATTGAAATTGAAAACAAAAATATCATAATTTTTAACGATAAGAAAAAATTTCCTTGCTTTGCTCAGATTATTTCGATTTGACTGTAGTTACATTTCTTTGTACAATTGAACATATTTTCGATGCAATCTCATGATCACGAAATTTTCTGAATCGTTAAGTTATTATTCGCAATGATTTGTATGTGCAAAGGGAAATCGTGGAGTTGTAATGCGATCGTTTCATATTTCGCGCCCTCTTTCGGTGAAACCGAATGTGCGGTCAAGTTTACGAGCCGCTTCGTTCTTTCGTTCTAAAGTTGGAAAATATGAATTCGCATTTTGCGCCGAGTTACCTCCTACCGTTCCCTCTCAAGAATTGCAGTTTTGTAAAATTTTAAATATTCCGCGAAACGTCACGGCCGCGTGAAGTATGAGGCAAATAAACGCGCGGTTTATGTCATATTACCGGGGAGTAACGCCAACAAACATAAAGCTGCAAATTTTCAAACACGAAAATAGGTCACTTCCAGATGAAACTCGCTAGATTCTTATTACTTTTTCGTTTTGTTTGTGAAAATTCAAAATTTATTTAATCCCCGCAGGTTAATGAATTCATTGTGCGCGAAGACGTGCTGCGCCTACGTATCATTTTATAACATACCGAATAGAACACAAATGAAATGTTTGTCCATTAAAATTTTCACGCCAGAACTTTTTGCAATGTTGTTTATTAAAATGTACAAATATAAAATATAAAATTCACTACAATATAATAAACTCAGCTGTTTTTTATTAAATGATACTAACGCTCTGAAAGGCCGTGCAAATGACTTTCCAATAGCACCACGTTGGTGTCACCGGACGTGAAAGCGTTAAGAAAAAGACAAGACGAGTTGAATAAAATAGAAATCCCATAATTTAAAAATATTTTCTATTTGTTAAAGAGATTAAACAGATACTTTTATTGTTCACGAAAACCCGTACTAGGAACGTAATATCGGTAACAAAAAGAATTGATTTATTACTAGAAAACTAATTCGTTCATCTTGAACAATGCAGTATGCACTTTGAGAAACATGACGCTTGCAGCTTTATCTGTTGTATAATATTGGAAATAGCATTGTTTCTATTAGTTCAATAATTCTAGACCTCGGCTCTCGTTTTGTTAACTTCCCATCCCTTCCATTCCCTTCCCTGGGCGATTGGATTTTCAATTCTGAGTACAAAGGACGAGGGAAATTCGAGTTTCCCAGGATCCTATTGGCAACGCAGAAGGGTCTGAAACAAGAGAGTGGCTGAACGCGATTAGCGGGGAATCTGATCAGAGGATCAACGTCGTTCTTTCACGGCCTTGGAGGGATATCGTGGGTTGCAATTTTCTTTTTCTTCGTTCCTCTTTTTTCTTTTTTCTTTTTTCTTTTTTCTTTTTTCTTTTTTTTTCGAACCGAACCAGCCCGATATTCCGCTCGTGTTCGTAAGCCGTATGTTTACCTCGTGGTAATGGGCGGGTACACGTGACGCGGTTTCTTAATTTTTCACTTTCTCTGCGAACGTGCCGCGTACAAAGCCGCGGAAACTCGTAAACATAAGCTTCACAGAAATTGAACACTGTTTTCCTAGATTTTTTCTTTTCTAATCAATTGCGTTCCGAATCTATTTTCGCAGAATTAAATGCCAAACATGTTTGTTCGGAAAATGTCAAACATTTATTGTTACGCTTGTGTTGCATGCGTAAAATGTAAAACAACATTGGTATGATTCTGACAGTTTCTTCATCTTCACTTGAAAAAATTGTTCAGCAAACGAAACAACTTTGTAGTGGGAAGTTTACGGTGCATCAATTATTGTCATTTTTCCTAGAATTCGATCGAGTTACGATAGTTGTGTCGTATTACAAGAAACTCAGAATTAGTAGATATTAAATCGAATTGTTAAGGGTACAAATAAATCTCCGCCATTTTTCATCTTAACCTCTTGAGCCCGGATGAATTCTGCACGGGGCTATTTCTCTGTACAGCAGAGCACATTGGAATAAAGTTCTTGAAAACTAAATTATAATTTTTCTTAAAAATATAATGCACACATTTCAGCTTTAATAATTTTGAAATGAAGTTTTCGATAATTAAATTATAATTTTTCTTAAACATATGATGTATATACTTTAACTTTAATGATTTCTCGATGAAGTTTTTGATAACTACATTATGAGTTTTCTTAAAAATATGATGCACATATTTTAACATTAAAAATTTAATTTAATAATTAACAATTCAATTAATTGATTGATCAAGTCACTATAGTGGTGCATTAAATTGGACATTTTCGCAATTTTTTTATTTGATTCTTAAACCTTGAGACACTCTGTATATAGGTCACAATAAACTATGTTAAATAATCCTGGTTCTCTATAGGCCTGTTACCTGAATGTCACATAGTGAATGTATTGCAATAAAATTGTTTAAACGGAAACAATTTTTTTCATTTGCACATATAGAGGTTTATAATTTTTTAAAACAACAAAAATTCGGCCCATAGAGGGTTAAGCATTCGAAGCGCAAGGATAAATATAAAACGATTTACTATTCGTGTGCCCAAAACATTATTTAACAATTATTACGTACGTTTTCTTGATCATCTAGTGTTTAGACGAAACAGATGCAAATAAGAAAAAAAACGCAATTCGACTCTCAGTGGCCGGAGAACAGAGGTCGAAGCGCGAAAAAGAAAGAAGAGTAATGCCGGAAAAACAGTTGAAGAATTCCAGAAATAACAATAGTGGGCAAGCAGGGGTGGAGGGGCAAACGAAAGACACGAGCAGCATGCCAAGCAGTTGCTCAAAGCGTGGCCAAGCTCTTCTATTTTTCTTTACCCTCTTTTCCATCCTCACTTTTAATGATGAGGCTGACCCGTCCTCCCATCCTTGCCACGATTCGTGGTGCAAATGTAACCCACGTGGCATGTGTGCCAGTTTTCTTTTTGTGGTACCGGATGAGAGCCACCTTGTAAATGAAATGGACTGCCAGCCATTACCGATGAAACTTCCTTTGGTCGTCCGCTTCTTCCCGGTTAAAATATGTAAAAAAATATGAGGGGTCGGCCGGCCTTTTACACAAATTGTTAGAAATAAACTCGACGTTGCATCCGCGGTACGTATCATTACATTTTTGTACCTTTCCCGCCGATATTCTCCGGATCCGAGAACGTGTTTCAGTTATTAAACTTTTTATTAATTAAGCAACGTTCGTTCTATCTTCCGCTTATTCCGTTTCACATTAATCGCTCGAGGCAACGTATTTATTTCAAACACGACGATTTCAATAGAAAAACTTTCTAACGAATATTCTATACCTGAATACTAGCTATTTACGCAAGTGTATACAGTGTAATGAAATTCTAAAGTTTATGAAACTGAATATTATTTTTATGCGGTTCTCGACCGCTAATTTGTTAGTTTCAGAAATAATGTTTTCCTTAGGACAACCTCTTCGATATTTGTATAATAAAAATTCCATGGAAACAAGGTATTTCAGAACTCATAATTTAAAGAGTTCTATGCGAGAAGTACGCACATACATCATTTATATAAATATTACAAATAAAATTGTAAAATTGTACTTGAAGGATGTTAGTTTGCCTGCGTGTTCAAAATGATCGGTATTAATATGTTCGAAACTGGTTCATTTCTGAGTTAACAGCGATCAAATGGAAAATATTTTTTCATTTGGTTTAATTGAAAATTATAATGCGAGAACTCTCTTTCGATACATCTGACGATCCTTGCTTTAAACAGAATCTCTTGCGAAGCTCCAAAAGTGTTCGAATTTCTAATTAAAATTCTTGGCTCATATTTTTTTAATAGTTCGCCTGTAACGGACAATGTATGTAACAGAGATACGTGAAAGCGAGGTCTTGGTGGATCCGACAGTTCAGAAAATCTATCATATTCGTATAAACGCGACAGCGCCTTGACACGACTTTCCTTTGTCGCGGGCGCCGAGCAGTGGAGTTCGCTTTCATTCAAAGTTAAATACTCGACGCGAAAGTCCTGCACGCCGTCGCTCCTTACGTAGTCACCCTTAATCATTGATACCGACTCACACCTACTTGGAATGTATAAATAACTAATTTGTTGCGCGCCGGGGGACAGGGCGAGGGGCGCGGCAAATGCATAATTTAAACGTCCATTACCGCGCCTTGCATAGTTGTTCTCTAATGCGCGCAAGAAACCGCGCACTTTAATTTGTCCCGCGGGATCTCGGCCTACCCGAAATCTTACTTCCAACTGTGCTTTGTCGTTTGACTTTCCTCGCCCATTCGGGAAACCTACTCCGTTTTCCGAAAAAATCCGTTGCGTTCTTTATAATTGCGTTCAAAATAATTTTTCTATAATTAGA
Organism: Agapostemon virescens; assembly: GCA_028453745.1. Classification (NCBI taxonomy): domain Eukaryota; kingdom Metazoa; phylum Arthropoda; class Insecta; order Hymenoptera; family Halictidae; genus Agapostemon; species Agapostemon virescens. Next base: position 10,241,878 of record CM052099.1, read on the forward strand.
TCAAACGACTTGACTTTATTTTAGCAATTGGAATAATTAATTTACTAAATGACGCGCTAAAAAGATTGTTAATGAAGAAGAGATTTATGGTACGGACGCTTAAGTTTCGCTACTCTTCAGGAACCGTCCATTTGAAATGTCAGATGTTTTAATTAATGTGTAGCGCTTGTACCTCTTGCGTTCACCGACAGAGGGACAGTAGGATGAGACTTTCTCGCTAGTACTTCATATATATAAAATACCGTTTTTAACCGCCTTCCAGTTTCCCAGCGTCTAAGGCAGGGCTCGCTAGATAACCTTACTGACGAGTCCTTTAGCGGACCCAGGACGGGACAGTCCTCCTTCCTTTCTCCTCTCCTCTTCTCCCCACTATATTTCACAGCCACCAAATATATTTTAGATAGCTCTTGAGAGGCCTATTTATTAGGGATCGTCTTTTTTAGAAACGCGCGCCTCCAAGCTCTGACTTTTTGCGCTCACTAGCAATTGTACGTATCACAAACTTCCAAGGACGGTATCTGAGATGCACCGTCTTGGGGGACATTTCGGATCTGCTAATCCCATCAGTGCAGCTTGGGCGGCAAATTAAGCAACCAATCACAATTTACAAATATTTTTGTACGTACTCATTGGTGGAGGATGTTTACGGCGCATCGATGAGCAGTAGTATAAGTATACGGTTATTGCGACGCTCTCTCATACCGTTAACCCTCTATGGGCCCGTGTAACTTTCAGGTCACATTTCAATTTATCGACATTTTACCAAATAATTATAGCTTTTTTCATGAGAAGGCGCATAAATCTTAATTCTATAACGTTGCCAAGACAACCAATATTAATATTTATGACCGTTGCTAGGCTCATCAACCTGAAATAACAAAATAAATGCTGTGCAAACTGTCTGCAGTAAAAATAAGCGAAACCATTTGATCCAATTGATATTACTTGTGCTTTTCTCAGTGATTACCAAACTAAAAATAGTGCGCATAATAGCTCTGGGTTCGTATATCAATAACAACCTATTTGTTTGCATTTCAATTTTCAATTTGTTACTGTTTTTTTATGATACAGTTTTGTAACTTTGAGGTTACAGTGGGCTATTATGGCAGATTTCGGTACATTTAGGATAAAGCTTGTGCTTTCTCCTGTTTTCAGATTTATACATCATACACCCAAAATATGAATACAAAATCAGATAGAAATAACAGAGGAATTAGAATTAGACGCATTAGCGGTAATAGATCCGATGATTCCTTATTAGATTCTGAGTCCAATGAAGATGTAATAGTATTTTCCCGACGACAGATAAATGTCATTGACAGTGACGAAGAATTTAGTACTCGATCCTGGTCAGATGAGGAAGATGCAGGACCACAAAAAATTGTTTGGCAATCACTATCCCGGACGAATAATAATAGTTGTTATCACCCTTGGAAAGGAGATTGCCCTAATGTCCCCGAAGCACCTCATTCTCCTGTGACCTATTTTCGAAAACTATTTGACAAGGAAATTATAAGCAATATAGTTGACTATACCAATATGTATGCACTGCAACGTGATCCAACAAAGAGATTTCAAAAATAAAATGTTTAACGACAAGTGCAAATTGTTTTATGGAATTTCACGCTTAAGCTTTTGTGCACAGAAGTGCAAACTTTATAGGCCGTTGTTACCTGAAAGTTACATAGTGAATATATTGCAATAAAATTGTTTAAACGGAAAAATTTTTTTTCGTTTGCATATATAGGTTTATAATTTCTGATTTTTCGTTCCCCCAATCTTTTTTGGATTAAAAACAAAAATTCGGCCCATAGAGGGTTAAATCAATGCTTTCGATTTCCAAACAAAAATTCGCGCCGACACTCGGAACTATCGAAAGCGTGACACGAGAATCGCGAGAGAAGAGTGTCTTTTCAATAACTGGTGTAAAAGCAGTGGACGAACCGCGACCGTATCTTCCTTCTAGACGGAACTTATGTGCGACGCCCAATATTGTGATTGCTGGCGACTACAATACCACGCGACGCGAACGTATGACGACCAAGAATGCTATCGGTAGAAAGAGAAAGAAAGAGAGAGAGAAATACGCCATATCGTAACAAGGGTGGAAATGTAGGAAAGATAGAGAGAGGGAGCATGTGTGTGCGAGCATAGGATGGGTCGCCGAATACAGGCTCCACGTGAAGCCGAGTTGACAGATTGGAAACAGTCCGAGACTTTTATGGCAGCTGTTTCCCGCGCAGCCATAAATCCTTTATCCGGATTGTTTATCGTACAGAGAGAGAGAGAGAGAGAGAGAGAGAGAGAGAGAGAGAGAGAGAGAGAGAGAGAGAGAGAGAGAGAGGGAATTTCTCATTTGCGTTAAAATTGTTCCCGGGTCCCGACACCACCTTTGCCACCCTCGCAGCATCATTCTCAAGCACGTCGACGCTCGGAGCTGATGGCAAAGCGCGTGCATCCGATCGGATCGAACCGCACCTGAATGCGCCTACTTATATCAGGTAGATGTTCAATTTTATGGGTCATTTCGCGGGGCTTTATGTCGCGGGAACCCGACACGGATCGAATCGGTGAAAAAAATTTCCGACCCCGTCGCCGTCGTCGGAAGAGACGCGGCTCGACATCTTGACAACGCTAGTCTCCCTTGAAATTAAACGGAGCCGCTGCGGGTTTCGGGGCCTCGATCAATTAAGTGGACCACCGAGCCGACAGAAAAATAATAAACCCAGCCCCTAATGGGAAATGTCGTTCACTCCGTTGGCAGGTGTTTCGATTCAATTTGCGTTTTCTTTTGTTCAGCCCATTAAACGCGCACACGCCTGGCAGCCGCGCCGTAGATAGTCGAGGACAGCGGACAAATGATGTACACGCCGACTCGTCTGTAGTGGTGTGTTTTTTTCACTTGACAGTGCGCGTAAGGCAAATTGATTGATTAATTGATTTTCCAGGCAGATAGGTATAGCATCGTTAATTTTTGACGGGGTACCCTCGGAGAGGTCGAACAATAGCCAAAAAATTCTTTTGTAACTGCTAGTATATGTTGCTGGACGTGTAGTTAGTGTAGCTTCTAGGTTTCAGGTTGATAGCGATCGAATTACGGTCTTGGCGCAACGTTGAAATTTCGCGGCCTTATAATTTGAAGAATTGTCCAAAATAGGGTTGACATTATCATTTTTTCTAGATCCTCCTGAAATGCTAGTCTCTCGTCACGGTGCAGGTGCCTTGGAGTATGTTTCCAACAGTCTTAAGAATTTTTTCAAGTCGGTAAAATTGCTAGTCTGACCGGGGCAGATCGACGTAATATGGGTAATTGTTGAGAGGTACTCCGTAAGGGTTCGAAAAATGGTAAAAATATTGTTGGGTCGCTGATTTATTTGTAACTTGTAGCATCTGTTCCTGGAAGCATAGTTAGTGTACCTGCCAAGTTTCAGGTCGATAACGATCGAATAGCAATCGTGGAGCGACTTTGAATTCTTGCGGCGGACGAAACCGAAAAAATGGCTAAATTGGACTTGATGTAATGATTTCTTCTGCAGGTCCCTGAAATGCTAACCTCTCTTCACGGTGCAGGTGCCCGGAGGGATGTTTGGAACAGGCCCAGGAATTTTTTCGAGTCGGTAGTATCGGTAGTCTGGACAGGGTAAGTCAACATAACATGGACAGTATTTGAGGATGTACGCCTGCAGGTGGGCGAAAAATGGCGAACAATTTTTGGGTCGCCGATTTTTCTGTAGATCCGCGTACACGTTCTCGAAAGCATAACCACTATGCCTGCCAAATTTCAGATCGATAACGATTAAATTACGGTCGTGGCGTGACATTGAATTTTCGCAACGCCCAAAATCTAAAAATGATCAAAATAGGCTTGACATATAAATTGGTAACGTTATTAGTCGGGGTTAGGTTATACTATATCTATTATCCCCTTCCTGTGCAGTCACTTTCCCTTTCCGCCTGCCGAGCTTTCCCTTTCGATCGGAAAACGGCGTAGTACAGCGTAGATCAGCATCGAGCAAACTTTATACAATTTAATAATAATTCCATGTAGCATACGTGACAGTATAAAATAAATACATATTTATATTTGTTACTTTTCCATTATCGCTTGCACTTTTACAAGAAGTTTCCAATTTCCACGTAATATTCAGTCAAAATTATGATAAATATATCAAATTGAATCCACTGAGTATGTAAGTTATTAATTTCCTTTCTCCTTCCTCTAAGAAAATGTGAAAAACAAAGAAATTCGCGTGACTGTAATTCCACTACGAGCATTGTCCGCTCTAACATTACCCCTTTAGCAACGCGTCTCTCCCCCGCCGCGTTCTTACCAATCAAAACCCTTCGCGTCCGTTAAACAAGGATCGCAAAGAGCCGCGTTATCCGAGCAAAACGATCGCCGATAATCGAGATTAAACTCGCATAAATTCCACGGCGATGCTTCCACATCCACTCGTAAATAATCCGAATATTACGTTCGTCGTGTCGAATAACCATCCCCTCTGCAGAACGGTATCCCCAATGCGGCAGTGTCGGCCTCGGTGGATGCAACGGAGAAGTGCGATCGGTTACGAGAGCGAATCGACGGACAGGGGGTGGATCCCGATTCCAGGGGTTTCATAAAAGCTGCTTCGCAGGTGCTAAATCCTTCAGCTTTCCAATCAGCGGCGATCGCGATACGACTGGGGGGCCGGTTTCTGTAGCGTACGCCTGTGGACGTCGTCGAAGCGGTGGTGAACAGCAGCGCGTGTGTCGTGGTCGTCGTCGCGATTAATTAGGCGCGTAGCGGCACCCCACGGAGACATTCGTAAATTTTTACATAAATCTGGTTCGCGTGGCTCAAGGACGGAGGGGGCAGCCTCGATGGCCAGTTGAAGTACTAACTGCTGATTCAAACCTGGAGAACCGAACGAGACCGGCCATGGGGGTGGACACCGTGAAACATTGTTTTAGGCCTATAAATAATCGTTATTGCCGCGTTAATCATGGATAGTCGAGAGGCTCCATTATTCGTAGTGCTTCAGGGGTGGCGCACGGTATGTTATTGCCCCCTTGAACGAAGGGGTCGGCATAGCGCCAACCCTTACGGTTTCGATGCGGCTGGTATTGCTCTGCTCGGGGCATGCCGCGAATTGCTGAGAACGAGCCGATCGAATCCTGCACGGCGTCGGATGCTACGGCCTAGTCTAGAATCCCTCTTATTGATATCTGCATACCTGATGAGTTTTACGGCGGCCTATCCGCCCCAGACCCACCCCTCCTCCCACCCTTTCTCTCTGCCGGCCCACCCTGTTTCGTGGATTCCCATGGAAACCCGGTTTTCGCCGCGATTATTCCACGGTCGTTAACTAAACCTCGAGATCGTTTAGATCGCCGATATTCGAGGAACGAAGACGGATCGAAGAAGTTGCTGGTATTTCGGGATCGCGACCGAAACACTGCCCCTCCCCCTCTCCTGCGAGTGTTTAAGTGATAATTGCTGGCCCCTCGGAGTTTAAGCTGTTGTTTGAAATTGTTCGTCTGGGATGTTGGGCATCGCGATACATCGCAGGATCCGCGATTTCGTTATTAACTGTTCGGCTACACTTCCGAGATAAAAAGATAGTATACGTTAAAATTAACGTAATTTTTATTTATTTAATGTTACAACCAAGGTTTTGTTTTTATACATTCTTGCAAAATACATCTATGAACGTACACCAATGAAATTGAATTGAATTTCGCCGGTGTACATAATAACAGTGCACCATAATATTTCGGAATATACAAAAATATACTAGAATATCGCAGAATATACAAAAATATACTAGAATATCCCAAAATATAGTAGAATAAAGCCGAATATACAATCATATGACATAACATAACAGAATATACGAAAATAGACAATTTTACATATTAACATATTGGTGATCGGTGACAAGTTAACTCGTCCTTTCATGCCCAAACGTTTTTGACCGATGACGAGTTAACTCGACATTGCACTTGCATTATCTATTTCAATTTATGAAACTCAGGGCGATATAGAATATTGCAAAAGGTTTGCGCATCGTGTTTAGTCGTGTCCGCTTTATAATCTTTTCATTCAGTATAAATAAAATTTATCGGAGTTTATTTAAAATGTTTTACTTTACTTTCATATTCAATTACAAAATAATAGCCGGTGACGTGGCATAGTTTCTGTGTAAAATTGCCGGTCGTATAAATTTGTATAAATGTGCGATAGAAAATTGTGACTGTAACTTTATTCGACGGATGCGCTTTGGCTAATTGGTGTGTGCTGACTGACGCGGAGACAACGATCTCGACTTTGCATCTCCGTTTAGATCCTTCTGTCTTTGGAAAAATTGCTTCTTAAACCTAAACACCTAAAGCCATGGTTTCGTTGCATTCCAATAATTTGTACAAATGCAACTTTATAGAAAACTGATGGATTTCTATTTGTAGCAAAATTAGAATTCTGTGGTTAATTAAAAAAAAAGAACACTGCGCTTAAAGATTAAATTGTACCTTTTTCTGTTTATAATCGTACGTAAATACTATGTATTTAAAATATAAATTAATTAGCGTAAACGATTGGCACATTTTCGCATCTAGGAACCGGTTTATAATAAATTACATCGAACTTCCATACGTATGATCGTTATTGTTTGCGCGAATTTTAAATATTATAATTTTGCGGGCGTTCGATATACACTTTATCCGCACAAATTGCATGTAAAATCATTTTGAAAGTACGTATATTATACATTACTATGCACATATCGATGGAATTTTAACGATAATTAACGTTTCATTGATCGATAACCGAAACAATGCGAAGAACGTAAATATTGTTTTAATGCGATTTAAGTTAATAAGTGGCACGGAATGATTGGAATGAACCGTAATAACGAAACAAATAAAATTCTTATTCGAAATTGTTTCGATTCTATTATCCCTCGCTTCCGCCCCTAGAAGCGCCGGATTATTAATATCAATTTAACGTTAATCACGGGCAGGCCGTTTAAAAATTGCTGGTGAGCTTCTTCTTCAATAATATCATTTTAAATGAATTATCGACTACCGTGATTATTAGCATATAAATTACGTAATATGGTATTATCTGGCTACAGTAGGGCCTCATTCCACCGGCTGCGACGTCTGAAATTTTTAATTACTTTTCGTTTGGGAATCTACTCGCGACGACGGAGCAACTTTAGTTTAATCAATCGATAACCGAAGCCGCAGAAGTCGCCGTCGGAGCCGATACTGCCATTGAATTGCAGAGATTGTCACGTATTCCAGTTTATAATTACTTCAGACCCTGCATCTTGAACGCGGTTCTGTCTAAATGAATTTTCACAGTCTAGACTCTCATTAAGATTCTACGTTATTGCTGCCGCGGCTGCGTTCACTAATTAATATCAACTAAACAAAATTGTTTTAACGCTGGCTTTGATCCATCTTCGAACATCTCGCGTTCGCGCCAATAACTACAATGCAAAAAGTTTCCTAGACTTTTAAGCTCTCTTCCACAACTTGTTCCTTCCGTCCGCCGTATTCTTCGCTCATGAATATTTATAAAAGCAAAACGGCCCTCTATTTCGATAGCTTTTATTCGTGCATCGTAGATGCATTGTGTACCGTGTAACGAGTAAATATTTAAAGTCGATTCTCTCGAAAACGAAGACTTAATTGAAGCAATTTTATCGTATATTTTCGATGTATCTTTTTTTTTTTAACATAGAATCAGCCGATATCCGGTTGTACCACCAGTTACACGACAGCCTGAATATCGATATCTCAATAATTTCCGTTTTACATCCTTTCCCACGTTTTTCGTGAAAACATTCATCGTCATTACTGTTGTGTGTCTTGACGAGACTCAGTAGTGTTAGCGAACTATTGTAGTCTGATCACACGTGTCACTTGCGAAGTGGTGTGACGAAATGTACAGGCGATAATCCGAATAGGTAGATGAAATTGGATACGAAACTTGTGGACTTTAACACTAAACCTATCGAGCATTAAAATTGGCTAGTATATATAGTCTTATAAACATGACGAAATTTCATTTATTTATATTTTGTGCAATTTTTACTAGAATATATGATTGAATAAGGAAATCCATTCGATCGATTTCTGCAAAGGCAATTTTGAAACTTCAATCATTGTAAAATAAACAGTCTGAAAAGGGTCAAATGAGCCTCTGTGGTAGATTTAGCGTTTAAAAATATAGACACACGCCTGACTACACCGGTATTGAATGCTCGGGCAACGTTTCAAGTACAAATGTAAAAAGACAGCTTAAAAGTGTAAATTAACAGCATATAAAATTAAAGAAAATAACTTATAAAAATATATGTTAACAGCATAGGAGAATGTAAAAATACAACGGCGAGAGTCTTTTTTTCTATTGTACGACTTGAAAGATTGCCCAATATATGCCGAATATTGGCAGAAATGGGAATACCCCCCCAGCCTTAAAATCGCGAAAAA
>CM052099.1:10250858-10265501 GCA_028453745.1 Agapostemon virescens
GTTGTTTAAAACAAATTCATTGCACATTGATAATTCAACTGTTACTTTGATAATTAAACATAAAGCTGGGATCTCATAAAATTTTATCGTATAATTATTTTCCATATTCATTTGAAACTCTCACAATGGGACTTATGCCATTTTCAAAATAAACTCTTTCATCGCTTCATCAACCAGCAAATTTTCGTGTTACAAAATCTTAACGATTTTAAATATATTAGTAACAAGTTGCCTTAGAATGAAAAGATCTTGTAAAAATGTAACTATTATGGTAGCTGACTCGATTTTTTTTTAAATGGACTTTCTTTTTCTGTTAAATATATTCTAAATAATCGTTTTGCAGGTTATCGAATTTATTGTAAACTAAACACAAATAATTTTTACGACAATCACAGAATATTTTAAATTGTGCAGAACCAATTCTCAATAAGGATACATAGAAATCGTAAACTAACTGTTAAAGTTTACATTTTATAGTTGTTCTAATGACTTTTATCAATAAAAAATAATTGTATATCGTAGAAACGTTGCGGTATGTACCTTGCGATTAGAAAAATAATTCGTGAAATTTCAAGTTGAAGTACAAAGTGAAAAGGTTTGAGGGAAATGTATATTGGAGGGTTGTAAAGTACAGTGAACCGAGTAATCAATCAAAAGTTGAAACGTGGTGCATGTAATATCTACAAAAGTGTAGTAATTTGATAGCGATAAGAAACAATCAATTATAATTAGTCGACGATGTTGTGCATTTATAACAAAACTGCCGTCGTGAGAATTTAAAAGTGCAAAGTACTAGGAACAATTATTCAGTCTCGAGGCTCGCTTAACCTTCAGGCAATTAAATGAAATTTAGTGGGACCAAAGATATTCATCAGTGAACTTGTGATTTATGAAAATTTGACAGTCAACTTTCTTATAAAGTCAAAATAAAGAATATATTTTCAAGACGGTGATAAATTTGCTACTGATAATACTTTTCATTAGTTCGACTAGCCAACGGTGCAGTCGGATCGATTGGAATCAGAATGCTGAAAGTTTGCAATGTTCATGTATTAGAAAGAAATTGTTTACTTTTAGTTCAGTACCGATCGTCGAAGAGGAAACACGCATTCTTCTACAGTGTTCGGTAAAGTAGCCTGTGTTCTAAACATTCTAAGAAGTTTTACTTTTAACATTGTTTTACTGCCCTGTAATAAAATGGCGGTGTCTGTACCTAACGAGGATCATATTCGTAATTGCATACTGTTTCATTTTCACGTGGCATTCAATGCAACGATAACGACAAAGAAATTTTGCAATATTCATGGAGATGTATCGAAGATCAACAACTATCAACGTAGTTTCAAGAGGTTTGCTGCTGATGATTATAATCTCTCTGACTGGCCTCGAAGTGGAGGTATCCTCAGACATGTTTTGCTTTACGGAACCTGAATTTCTATTAGAAGAAGATTGAAAATGTTCAGAGAAGATGGCAAACTTTAATGGCATTTAATTTAACAAAATTAAAAGACGGCAGATTAAATTTAACAAAATTAAGTAATTAAAATCTATGTTTCTAGCATTTAAAATAAATATTTCTTATTATTACAAAATGATGAATTCTTTAAGTCCATTAACAGTGAAGATGTACAGCAAAAACTTCTCGAGTATCATTGTGTCCGAATACTAATGCCGGCCACTGTATGGAGAACGGGAATAATCTAAGGACTCCATAGATCTATGCTATCTTGAACGTCGGTTTGACTCCCGCTGTGGCGATTCCACCCTCGTGTAATTACAAATTTATGAAATATACAATGTCTACGAATTCGCTAAAATGTTCCAGGCTACCGAAGCACGCATCCGTGGACGAGACGCGTTTCTGCGTGATCATGATCGACGTGTACCGCGAGAATCCCTGTGCATTTGTAGTCTTGGCTCGTGTATAGTCGTGGACAAGGCGATGGGCGTTGTGTAGTCGGGACACGCGCCAGTTTCGTTGTTTTAGGACCCGCGGTCCATCGCAAGGGACGAATCCTTCGTGCGCATACCGGCGTTAATTGTGGAAAAGCGAAGCGAGAGGTAGGTTTACCGTGTCGGTTCATTCGGGATCGTTGGAGAGCCAGGTACGATCGGGATCCCCTCGGCCCGACGAAATCCGACCGGGGAAGGAGGAAACACATCAACTCCGATCTCTCGGTTATTAGATTAGTTCGGTCCTACCATCCGTACGGAATATCGTTAACTATTCGTAATCTCATTCCGCTACCTAAACCGTGATGTGACGTCGGCTCACCGAGACATCCGCATGGCTTCTTTGCAAACTGTCGTGGAATTAGCGCACGCCCTTGGGCTTCCGTTGCACGGCTTTGACGAATTCTAATTGAAAATTGTGATTCGCCCATCGAGTCAACCCGAACTCGTTTCCTGCGCTCCGTCTCTGGAGCTCTGCAACGAGAGCTCAAAAAATTCTGGAATCCGCTGGAAAACGAGGAAATTATGGTGACTGGACGAGAATTTTATTCTGATTCTATGTTTGCTCCGTTAGGATTTCGTCTTCTACCGGATCACTTGGCCCCATGCATTCGAACGGTTGAACGGTAAGGAACGGTTCATGATTCTTATTATACACAAAAATTATGTATGGTGTCTAACCGGTTGCCTCGGAATAGGTGACTTGGATTTCGACTGGATTTACGAGAAATGTTTCTGTTAAGACGCAATAGCGTCCTTTTAGTGCCAGAGCCGATATATCGGCCCGCACCTTGTAGCGCTTTACTATTCGCATTGTGAGAGAACTTTATCTCAAAATAAATTTATAATACGTTATAAATGGTCCAATTTCATTACGAGAGAATTAAAATAAATAGTTTTTCGGTTTAACTTTCCCTTATATTCTATACCGGTAGAAATTCGACACGGGTGGCGTCGTTGGACCCTTATCGAAACATGTCGGCAGCTCATTGAATTCTTAATTATAAACAACTCTTTGAGAGCTGTCACGAAATAAGATCGCATCGAGGCAGCGAAACGTAGGACCAGTTAGTTTTTCCTTGATCGTTGTCGTGAGCAGTACATTTCGTCGCAGTAACAGTTCGAAAAGCGTCAATTTTCTTATTGCCGTTGTTTTCCACTTTTGTGAAACATTTTTGTTTTTGACAAACCTATAATCAGCAACACACGATTTCTAAAATTTTTTTTTTAGTCCGAATACTTGACCAGATGGATGTAGCACATAGTGACGATGATGAAATCACCGAAGCACCAAGTGGTATATAAGATGTATAAAAGATGACTTTTCGTATGTGCAATTACGTTTTGAAAGAGAGAACTCAATTTTTCTTTTCTTTATGATCACTTGTACCTTTGTCATTCCTGTAATTTTCAATGAATATAGAAAAATTAGCGTCACTGGTTTATTCTCTATTTCGTCCTTAATACACTGCTTTTTAAATTATGTAAATATTGCTTCTTCTTTGGTTTTTATGAGCCCTTTTCCAAACCCTAGTAAAATCGTGAAATTCGGCCGGTTATCTTCACATAGGTGCCTCTTTTTCGCCCGGCAAATGGTTAAGAATATTTTTATTGAATGAAGAGGTTTATGGTCGGAAGAAGTGGTAAAAATGTCGAAAAGTCAGACTGGAGAATGAAGAAGATCGAGATGGAGTACGAGTGAGCACGCAAGGCTAGAAACAATTTTAACTGTAAAATTCGTCGCCTAACGCAAAACAATGGGTCAAAAAATGTGTTGATCAGCTGCGTTGTTTCCGGGTTTCTCGACTTCGGCGTGCAAGTATATTTGGTGCTGTATAGTGTTTTATGGTTGGTAGGTAGCCGGGCGAATTTACCTGGCCTCGGTCGCGCGCTTGTCCCGTCTTGTCCGGTTTTATGACGCGACATTATGTTACACAGGAAAATTAATATAGAGGGGCAGTTTCCCTAATGATTTACACTTCTGGTTTCCCTAAATAAATCAAAATTAGCATTAACCAGTTTTATCCTGCATTATATATCAATTAAGAATATTACGAACGGAAATTATGGCGGTGCTCTACCTTCTACACTCGCCATCAAATATACAATTGGACGACTTTCCAATTAACCCCTTGGCCTACGATTTATTTTCTGATAACAGTGAATAGATTTTCTTTATCCTTCGCGAAACTACGAAAGGAAAAGTCAAATTTATAAGGTTAAATTACCAGGTTAATACCTGATCCAACTTCGATTCGTATACCAGGTATGTAAATATGAAACCAGAATTTTTGAAAGAGAATACATATTTATTGCATAAAAATGATACAAAATATTTTATTTGAAGTATTGCTTATAGTATGTATATATTATGGTAGTTATACATTTTTCCCACCTCTCTAACAATTTGTAGATGTCACGCCGAAAAAACAGTTCCTCTTTCGAGACAAACCAGTCATCGAGCCATTTTCGTACATTAACGAATGATGTTGTGTACATCGTATCGACCACACCTTCAATTTTGACACACAATTTTGTTTTCTTTAATAATTTAATTTAATGTAATTTTCTTTAAACGAAAATAACATTTTATTTAATTTGTTGATCATATACGGTCATTGGAGAATAGCTAGGCACACAGTAACTACAAATTTGTCTTTTCTTTTTGTCGTTCTGCGGAAGACAAAGAGAATCTAGTCAGCGTTATTGTAAAATAAGTCGTAGGCCAAGGGGTTAACACTAATCCTACCATAAGGGGTCAAATGACCCTTTCCAGATTTTCTATTTTACAATTACTGACGTTAGAAAATTGTCTTCGCAGAAATCAATTCGATGGATTTTTCTATTCCAACATATATTGTAATAAAAATGGGTCACAGTCGAAATAAATTAATTTTTGTCTATTCGGTAGGTTTAGTGTTAAAGAGCTTTGAAGAAGTTGAAGGGGTTGAGGGGCTTTGAAGAACGAGACGTAAAAGTGGAGTATTAGATTGTAAGAAATGGATTGCCTCTCTAAGTATTTTAGAAAGAACACCGCTAATTTGATTGTCCAGCATAGCTGATAGAAAGTTACTGGCGTCCCTCTATGATCAATAATTTGTAGATGGATGACACTCGATTCGCGATAAAAGGTAGTTACAACGAATAAGCGCGTCAAAGCGATAGCTTCGTTCTTGTACGTTTTCAGCAGGCGCGTATCTTTGCTGCAGCTATGATCGATTTTCCTCTCGAATATGTGCATATCGGAAACTCTCGACAAATATGTATGCACGAAGGGCGCCAACGCCACTCAACTTCCTTGGAACGCTGATCATTTGAGGGGCTCGCGGTATCGATGGCAATCTATCGTCTGGATATTGGAGATCGTAATGTAATATTTCGTTACCGACCAAAGCATCACAATGATTTGACACTCCACCATAATTCCATTAACTTCCTTGGCAATCGAGTAGGCCACTCTAAGACGTCGCTAAAAATGCCTATATTATTATACAACATAGTTTTCATATTATTAATTAGTTTATATTTCATAAATTATCGAATATTTAACACATTGAGATTTGTTTCCATTTTGCGTTTCTGTTAAATTGTACATGACGAATATTCAATCAAAATATACTATTTTACGAGAATTTATAAGATTTTAAATATATTCTTTAGCTACTCATTTTTCAGACAGAAGCAAATGAGCTGATAATTAATTAACCCTTTGCACTCGAAGCTGCTTTGTCTCGAAAACTTAAGCATTTCTTCTGATCTAGGATATTTTCATTCCACGTAATTTATTTTATCTTACGCATATGGGATTTTTACTATTACTCGTCCTTGTAACGGTTACATTTTTCTGAATTTCTTAGATACAATCATAACGATGTCAAAATTGTTGTAAAAAGTGGTGTGGCAATTTTTACTGGCGCCCTAGAGTTGCCATTCGAGTGCAAAGGGTTAACACTAGGTTCACGGGATACGTCATTTTGGCTCATCCTAATATTTTTTATTTAGGATTGCTAATATTGTAAAGATATATCCACGAGGAATGGGTCACCAGAATTGTTTCAATGGGTACAAACTGTTTCAAGAGGGGTTAAAAATTTTAATAAACGCATTCCCAAAGAAAAAAAAAAAATGTATAAAGTAATGTAAAATAGTCACATTTAGTGCTCCGTAAATCTAGTGTTAAATGGCTCATACGTCGCCGGCGCTGAATGTGTTACGTTAGCTATGAGTAAATTCTATCGCTTGCGTATGCACAAATATGTTTGATAATGAATTCCCATTCATAAAATAGAAGCCATGAGAATGATTGTATAAGTGTATATTTATGTGAACGATTTTTTAACCCTTTAAACGTATAGTTAATATTCGTGAAATATACTTTGGAAACTAACAAGAATTAAACATTTCTGCTTTTCATGTATTACAAGTACTATTGATCACGATAAATTAGCTTCAACAAATTCTGTGTTCCCTAATATCCAAATGTTTGCTTTAAATCATTTCGGGAAAAATAACTCCGAAAGCTAAATCTGCTCCGACTAGCTGGTAATCCCAAAAGAGAAATTTGCCGATCGTAAAGGGTTAATTTAGTGTGTAGGGCGCGAGTGGTACGCACGCGTGCGTGCATACAAGGGAGTGAGCGGGAGCGACAACGCCAACTACGAGTTATCTCTTCGTTGGCAGTCAACGTGTTAAGCAACATTTTCAGCAGCGTTCTGTTTCCTCGGCGTGGACTGAAACTCGTATTTATTAAACACACTGCATAAAAAATCTTAATTTTTCAATATTCGCTACTGGTCTGATGTTTAGTGAATAATTTTACTTCAAACAAGAAATAACACCAGGTGAAATTGAACTACTTAACTCATTGACTGCCACGCAAATTTAGTGCACCTTGTCCTGGGTGCCACGGTTTTATTTTAATATAATTAATTTAATATATAGTTTTAATAATAATTTTAATAATAAAAATTGATAATCAATATGTTCTCTACACATTTTTCATTCATCCTTTCTAATAGTTCCTAACTCAAATAGCCATTTGTAGCCAATGTAAACTTGCAACACCCACTACGAGATATCTCGTAGCTGGCAGTTTTGATACAGACGCTTACTACGAGATATCTCGTAGTTGGCAGTCAATGGATTAATGAAGGATGACAACTGAAAAGGTTTAGCAGTGAAATCCAAACCGTAGCGTGATATGAGTTAATCTTAGTTCCTTCTCTTCCGAGATACAGATAAAGACTAACTTTTCTCGGTTTCTTCGATGTGGAAAACATCGTCAGGGAAAATGGCGGAGGTCCCAATTCCCGATTTCGTTTCGTTTCTCCTCTTCGCGAGAGAATTCACAACCGTCCGAAACCTTCAATGGTCTCGCGAAGAGGGTAAGTGTGGGGACGACAAAATCCCAATCGCCTATAGTAAAGACCTAGGTCGAAATAATCTCCGACAACTTCATCTAAGGTGTAAAAGATCTCATCCTCTCAAACCAAACCCTCGAAACATGAAGAAAGCAATGTTTCCAACAAAATCTTCTATACTCCAACAGAAAATCCAGCAACAAAATTGGAATGAAATCGACTACCACAAGACTGATAATTTTCAAATAGAAGAAACGTGCACGAAAGAAGACATTAAATTCAGTCGCCGTGGAATGCAGGCAAACGGTTGGCCGATTCGATGGGTTTGGTATCACCGATGAAAAGTTTTCGGGATACTCGTTACATCGGTAATCGGTGCGCCGATAATTACGCTAATCTAGAAACGGTAACAACATGATCGAGGGCGGTGGATCTCTGAAGCAGGTAGAGGATATCGCAGGCAGGCTGGGCGCGTCATCATCATCAACACCGGGTGCACGGTCGGGTGGTACACGCCGGATAATATTCCTACATATGTAGCGACGCATTATTACGCGTTATTAGCCGCGCTGTGGGCGCATGCGGCTCGCATCGATTTCCCTCCATTATTGTCACTACGAATCCCGGTAGATCAGCCGTGTGCGAAGCCTGCTCCTATAAATATCTGTGCCTGGAGAGAAGCCGACGATCCTGTTTCCAGCACGGGTACGCCGACGATCCTGTTTCCGGCACGGGTGCGCCGATAAACGCATTCTCCGATGGTATGCCACACCGTCGCGTCACTGCGAACGTGAACAGGTGAGAAAACGACCACCGGAGCAGCTAAGAAACCTGCGCTGACAAGGAGACTGCACGAATCCAGGGACATCAGTTACGTTGAAATTTTGCATATTTGTAAAACTCGTTCTTCTGCTTGTGCACGCGTATTATGTATCACGAAACGATGCGTCTTTACTGTCCAATGGTCAAAGCCTATGTCAATGTATAATGGTAATAAATAATAAAATAAATAATATAATAATAAAAAAATAAATAAAATGTATAATGTCAATGGTATAAGCCAAAGACAAAACTCGTTAGCTTTTCATCTGACACCATCTAACTTGTCGATTTCATTAGTGTTTTTTCACGTATATTTTGTGGCGGCTGTACCTCCTGCACTCATCGACAGAGGGACAGTATTCATATTAAAATAAAATATTAAAATAAAATTTTAAAAGTCGTGCCAAACCCGTGGGCCCAAATGGTCGGGGAAGGAGCCGAACGGAGGAGCCTAAGTGTCAGAATTTAAAAGGCAATGTCTTACGACTAAGTGCGAGATAGCCGCGCTCGTATTTACTTCACGTGATGGAGCCCTTGTGTAATTCAAACGAATTTGAATAAAAAACTTTTAAAAAATATTTCAATTTTTACACGTGATTGAAATAAGTTCTGTACAAGTAATAATAATATAATTAATTAATAGCGGAATAGTTCATATTTGAACTGAAATAAATTTTTAGATTATGTCACTATCACCGGACCGCAAAATGAAGAACAAAATAAACTATTAAATATCAACAAACTATTAAATTGAAAAATACTTACAAGTTTGAAATTAATAATCTTGCATGGAGACATACGATCCCATTCGAGATATTCACGTTTGACCTAACATTTTCATTACGAGTCAGACTGGTGAAAATAGTGCAAAGGGTTAAAACAAAATATAGTAGGTAATCAGAATAAAACATGGCAGAGTGTACTTGATAAATGACAGAAAAATGCACCAAAATCGATCGAATTAAATTTCCGTTAGCTTTGCATTTTGTTTCCATAAAAGAAAATTTGTAACCGGGTTCGTTGAAATTCGGCTGTTTAAATCAATTCCTGGCGCAGCAGCGTTCGTTTTCGCGTATATTATTTTATACAACGAATATTTTCTCCTATATAGAAACCATAAAAACAAGGTGTCAAATATTTTATTTCGGTGAAAAAAGCCAAAATGAAAGATAGCGAAGGCAATTAATACAACCGCGTATAATTTTCGGAACGGACAATGCATCATCATGGTGACCGGAAACGGCGACTGAAGCGTAGAAATGAGTTATCCCCCGCGGAAACATCGGGAAAACAAGGGGCGCGAAAATCAAGGGATTTTGAATTTGCCGGCGAATTCGACGAACAAACTAGAAGGCGGATCTCGTTCACGGTGATAGTGTTGAGAGAAAAAAAGATTAGGCAAATTTCCTCGGGAAATCGGATGTCCGGCTCCTCCGGCGACGACGTTCCTCGCGTTGCGTGCTTTTCCGCCGGAATTATTATAGCCCGAAGCCGCAGGGCTCGCACGTACGACAACGATAGAGAAAGCAATTACCGTGGCCGCGCCGGTTAATTTTACATTTTTCAGCCGTGCGATAATGTAACTTAACTGAGCGACGAGCAGGCGAATATTCCATTACACGAGCAATTTCCCGAAAATTATTCCAGGGCGACGCGTAGCTAATAGAGCCGCGAGTGCGGCAAAGATGATTGCCTTTTAAGCGGAAAATTCAATTATGCGCACAAGTGACCCAATTTGCCTGAAGAATCCGAGATTCAAAATCGAACCGCGCCACCGCCAACCGCCATTTTGACGTTGCGTAAACCGGATCACTGCGGAACTCAATCGGATCAGCGTCAGATATCGCATGTTCTTTAAGCTTTGCTTTTATGCAGTCCCTACTCAAGATAAAATGCTTTGAAAAATTCGTTTATTTCATACGCGAATACTATTCGATTTTCTTCTTCGTTTCTCTGTTAAATGGAATAAAATCGTTTTTACGAACGAAGTAGACATTTGATTTATCTCCGAAACATTTCGTCGCTTACCTTCCAAATGAAATACCATTTGTTAGGGGAAAATAGACGTGCAACAGTGAAGAATGTACACTCGTTTATATTACTTTAAATGTAGAAATGATAAAAACATTTCTGTAATGCAAATGAGAGGTACGTATACGAAAACTTTTTTGTCGACACATTCCACGCATAAATTGCGTTATTTGTACGGTAGCGGAAAATGTTACGTTAAAACCTCAAAAGAAAAATTTAATTTTTTCGAATAAAAATATTTGAAGCCAGATTCATTTTTAATTCCTCCACTTATTCATTAGACAATTTTAGGGACCTTACAAATGTTTTAAAATTCAAACGACGAGGCAATAGAAATAATAATTTATTCATGATGAATAGATTCATTTCCACCCAATTACATGACATTTTGTAACAAAACGATTAGCTAAGTTTATTCCTGATAATTCTAAAACAACAAATATATTGTCGATATTGAATAAAATAATAATTGGACCGTTTATTTTGAAAGTGGTGTAAGTCCTTTTTTTAAAAAGAATGAGATATGGCGTAATTTATGCTTAATTTAGTGTAAACTTTTTGTTTATAACTAGTTAGTATTTAATATCTTAAAAAGTGCCTATGCTTTGTTCAATTTAAAATTGACCGGTAAAAGAAATTGCGTAACTATTGATTATGAAAGTGTTGTAAGTCCAATTTCCATAGACAGAAAAAATGGCATTACGAAAAAAGAATTTCCTGTACACACCACAGGATTATTATGACGTTATAAACCAATGTAGACAACATAATAAATTTATTTTACACGAAATGAAACGAGGGAATTTCGTTTCAACAAAAAATCTACAAAACGCAATTAAAAAACAGATAGGAAGAAACACTAATGGAGAAAAAGTAAATTGGTTGCAAATATGTTGAATGAGATTTTGCAAAAGCAAAATCCAGGCCAAGCTGTTACATATGAAAAATATAAGGATATGCAGCAGCTATTACCTTATATACCTCCTGTGCATCATGAATATTTCAAAACGCTGCCACATGAAGAGCATAAATAATTAATAATACCAATATCTTGTGTTAAGTTTAACAATATATAAATATAATTAACGTTCAAAATAAAAAATACTAATTCTATTTTATTTCTTGTTATTATTTATAAACAAAATTGGATTAATATGAAATATATTTTAAGTGATATTTGTTATTTCAAAATTGAAATTAAATGATATTTACAATTGACTAATTATGAAAGTGCTGTGAGTCCATTTGCAGCCTGGAAATATATATTATTTTAGTTAAATTCGCCTAAAAGAAATTTATATAATCAAATTACATATTGATAAATTAGTACAAACATTCCCAGACTTCACATAATTAACCTATATTTTTTAATTGTCAGATCTGCTAACATTTAATTTTCTTGAAACAGAAGAAAATGGACTTGCACCACTTTCAAAATAAACGGTCCAATTATGCGCTGCGTATTGGAAGAAATGACAGAGACTTTACAGAGAACGAGTGTTCGTTAGTTTACAACCAGGCTGCAACGGTCCGCAAAAATTCGCGTTTTCCAAAGATGCGTTGCCAGATGATTGATTAAAGAAAAACGAATTTCATGCGATAGAGACTCGATCGAGTTACAGACAGAGTAAGAAAGTTTTCCGTTCGGTGTTTTACATGTTGAAGCCGGCGGGCCGACGTCGAATTTCTATTCTGTTAATGTTGTGGACATTGTCCCTTATCACGGCGGAATAAAAGATACAGAGATGGAATAAAGTTTTCCGCACGAATTCGAGACACGTCGTCGCAAAAATTCGTAACTGAAACTTCGCGGGACTCTGCTCACAACTTTATTTCGATTATGGAAATGTCTTATTACAGGAACTTTCTGGAATATTTCCAGGAATGCACGTCGGCGGAACTATAACGAGCCGGTACTGGGTCAAGTGTTGCTGTAATCGCGCAATCTTGGCTCGTAAAGCCACTGCCAATTCACGTTACCTCGGATTATGCGCCATTGCGAAGCAACCCGCCATAATTTTGACCGTCGCGTCGGATCGGCGGGTAAATAAAGTCCGATGAAATACGAGCACTTTTCAACATTGATAACACACTTTTTCCTGTCGCCGTTCCTATTTATCATTTTACGTCGCGTAAATCTTAATCGAAATTATTCATTAACCGGCACGGCAGAAAGCCGTTTGCATTTCTGTTCGTATCGCTCTCCTTTTTTGTTTCATTAATATTTCAAGCCCTAGGACGATCGATATCTCGTGTCGTTGAATCATGAATTAAGGAGATTGGAAACACTTTCGACGCAGCCATTTCCGCGGGCTTAATTGAATCGGACGTATCTGAATGGAGGAATCGGATTTTGTAAATTTTTTAAATGAACCGGTCGGTTGTAATTACAAATATGTAACTGACGCGTTCGAAGTGTTTTGAAAGCGCTGACAAGACTATTACAATGCGCGGCCCGTGAATAACGAGATTCGAGCACACTTCGCTCGCGGAATTAAATCGACAATTCAATATGGTCGGCGTACTCGAAGCAGAAAGCTGAATAGTGTTCATCGGAACGTCATCAATTGACTGTACAAAAATGCGGCGAGAGGGAAAGCAGCCGCGATAGCCAGACGAAAACGAGGCACGTTTGGAAATATTTCCGTAACGAAGTTACGCGAACACAAATTTTGCGACGCGAAATCCGAAACCGTTCGGAAATATTTTTCACCGATTAACGGTAGTCATTTAACTTTTTAATAATGCTTTTACCGTCGTTATGTACATTTTAAAAGCTACATTTGCTCGGAAATTGTTTATTCTGCTGGAGTTTCGTTATGTGCGATACTCGCGCGTTCAAAAGAATTTTCAAGATTTTATATATTCTCTTCTCTCTTTGCATACAATACTAGAGGTTTGGGAATTAGTTCAAAGAATTTTTCCCACGTGTTCTCGAATTATTCAGTGTGGAATTAAGTGTTGCCTTTTGATTACGACCAAGTTAAAACGTTGGCATTAAGGAAAATTAACACTTGATCTTTATTTACAACAGATCGAAAATTCACGTGAATAATAATAGAAAAGGGAATATAAAATAGTCAATATACACATCAGAAAGAATATCTACCGACTAGTAAATAAATTCTTCACTTGAAGAAAGGACAACGATACAGTAAAACGAATGTAAAAGAGCCAGTACAAAATGAAAAAGACTAGGTACAAATTATAACGACTAAAGGTAAAAAGACCACAGGTAAAATGTAAAGAACGACAGCCTACCAAATGTAGGGACGAAATTGAATACAAAACTTGTGGACTTTAATAAATAAATATATATATATAAGAAGATAGCAATTGTATAGACAGATAGTAACTGTAGAGTAAATGTTCTCTTAACAATTTTCATATAATTAATGTGTATTTTCTCTGAAACATTCCGGTTTCATATTTACATACCTGATAGTTGCTCCAGAAAAGTCAAGTCGTTCAATTTTTAAAAAGTTAGACTTAAAGAGTGTTCGAATTCCGAATATGTCCCTAACAAGAAAAATGCTTCCAGTGTTACTAACGATGTTAGTTGATGATAATTTGTAAGCACTCTATGGATCGAATTTTTGTTTTTAATCCAAAAAAATTGGGGGGACGAGAAATCAGAAATTATAAACCTATATATGCAAATGAAAAATAATTTTTCCGTTTAAACAATTTTATTGCAATATATTCACTATGTGACTTTCAGGTAACAACGGCCTATAAAGTTTGCACTCCAGTGCATAAAAGCTTAAGCGTGAAATTCCATAAAACAATTTGCACTTGACGTTAAACATTTTATTTTTGAAATCTCTTTGTTGGATCACATTGCAGTGCATACATATTGCTATAGTCAACTATATTGCTTATAATTTCCTTGTCAAATAGTTTTAGAAAATAGGTCACAGGAGAATGGGGTGCTTCGGGGACATTAGGGCAATTTCCTTTCCATGGGCGATAACAACTATTATTATTCGTCTGGGATAGTGGTTGCCAAACAATTCTTTGTGGTCCTGCATCTTCCTCATTTGACGAGGATCGAGTACTAAATTCTTCGTCACTATCAATGACATTTATCCGTCGTCGGGGAAATACTATTACATTTTCATCGGACTCGGAATCTAATAAGGAATCATCGGATCCATTACCGCTAATGCGTTTATTTCTAATTCCTTTGTTATTTCTATCTGATTTTGTATTCATATTTCGGGTATGTGATGTATAAATCTGAAAACAGGAGAAAGCATAAGCTTTATCCTAAATATACCGAAATCTGCCATAATAGCCCACTGTAACCTCAAAGTTACAAAACTGTATTATAAAAAAACAGTAACAAATTGAAAATTGAAATGCAAACAAATAGGTTGTTATTGATGTACGAACCCAGAGGTATTATGTGCACTATTTTTAATTTGGTAATCACTGACAAAAGCACAAATAATATCAATTGGATCAGATGGTTTCG
>CM052099.1:10265601-10279078 GCA_028453745.1 Agapostemon virescens
TGCCATAATAGCCCACTGTAACCTCAAAGTTACAAAACTGTATTATAAAAAAACAGTAACAAATTGAAAATTGAAATGCAAACAAATAGGTTGTTATTGATGTACGAACCCAGAGGTATTATGTGCACTATTTTTAATTTGGTAATCACTGACAAAAGCACAAATAATATCAATTGGATCAGATGGTTTCGCTTATTTTTACTGGAGACAGTTTGTACAGCATTTATTTTGTTATTTCAGGTTGCTGAGCTTAGCAACGGTCATAAATATTAATATTGGTTGTCTTGGCAACGTTATAGAATTAGATTTATGCGCCATTTCATGAAAAAAGCTATAATTATTTGGTAAAATATGGATAAATTAAAATGTGACCTGAAAGTTACACCTTTTGTAGGGATAAATCGGGGACGAATCAGTAGTTTGGGGCGTAAGACAGATTTAACCGTTTCGCTTTGGCAGTCCAGTCCGCCGAAGTGCCGTCACCGACCGGAAGCACGCGCCAGAAATGAGCGCAGTGCGCGTGGTTTTCGGTATATACGTTTTTCTAAGTTTTAAATAATTACAATGTTTAATAAAACAATCGTTGCTCTAGTAGATCACGATTTACAAATACAAAATGACATGGATGCCGGATATACCCGGCGTTTGTACGCACAGATCGTCGCGCGGATGCCGGATATATCCGGCGCTCGAAGCGAAAGGGTTAACGGTGCAATGTACACGGTCCCGAGTCGATTCGGTGTGCTATTACAGTCGGCATTACGTGTTACACGCCGTTTCTCAGATCTCAATTAGCAGTGAAACAAGCGCATTGTTCACCTGCCGATAATATCGCAAATATTGTTATAGGCAACTCCGTTTTTTCCCCCCGACATCGCCGACGGTAAAGGAACGGTGTTCCAGGTACACAATTATTTCTTCCTCGGGAGAGCCGTAGGAACACGAGGTGAACAACCGCGGTAAAAGTTTCAAACAATCGCGTGCGCAGTTCGCGACCACCCCCGGCCCGGTTCGGAACGCGTGTCGCGTCCCCTGTGTTTGATTCGATTTCCAATCGTACAACTTCATAATTCGAGCAGAGGTTTATGGCTGTCTTAAATCTTTCAGCAGGCCGATCGAACGAATTAAGAAATTTATTGCGAAACTGAAGTACAAAACGTTACCTTCGATCGCGGTAATATTTCATCGCGCTCGAGGACCATTCTCACGAGCAACTGCACTCTGAGCGATTTATGGCAACTGAATACACACTCTGATTCCCGTAAAACTACCAGGAACCTGTAGCATGCAATCGAAATCATATTTTTCCATTGATTTAGCACGATGACTGGACTGCGGATCTTTATGTTTTATCTTTATCCATGAGGATCTTTAGCTGACAGAAAAAGATTCGGCATCAACTGCAAGACATGGGAGCTACATAGAAGTATATTTCATTGATCATTTTAATAGTTAGGCATTTTGCAAGTAGAAGGGCCATAGAAGGGTTTTAAGATTTACTTCCATAAAATCATCAATAAAACAGTATCTTTCAGAAGCGTTTCATGAATTACTCCAGCAATACACGATCTTTATCCAGAACATGAAAGACAATACAAGCCTCATCGAAGATTTACTTCCTTAAAACCTCTTGACCTTCCCACAAAATGTTGGAAACAGTAAATTATCTAAAATACGTCTGAAGACACGAAAATATGTTTTTCCTTGGCTGCTCGTGAAATGCAATGTGTTTTACACAGTGTGCTCCAAATGCTGCCAAAAAAGATTATTTCGAGTAAAGCAACGTATTTTATAATTTAAATCTACAATCATTACCATATAGAAAGCTTTCGTTTCAATATTCATAAAAACCTATTTGATATATTAAAAATTGTATCAATTTTTGTAGAGTGATGGAACGAAGTCGGAAACGTTAAAATACACAAGCTACAAGCAAAAAGCAAAAAGAGTTCGGACTGTATTGTGTCAATTTCCGCAATTTTTTAATCCTTCCAATATCTTAAATTACACATTATGTCATTGTGGCATTAAAAGGTGTGTCTATAAAAAACTATAATAATATTTGTAAACTTCATTCTCATTTGATCAGCTGCAATCTTGATTTTAGTTAAGCTTTTGCAATCTGAATACATAAATTTCAGGATTTCCACAGCATTAAAAGGTATCGCAACCTTCTATCTTGTTAATTAAATTTTTCTTAAATTGTTGTAATAAAGATAAGATGTTAAATCATGTATAATGTCATTTTTTCTGTTTCATAAACGCTCGAATGATTCCGTCGACGACCGCATCAACGATCTCAACTTTCTATCGGCAATACCGCAGTTGGAGTCAATCATAATCGAACAGTGAAACGTCACGATGAAAAGACCTGTTATCAAACAGCCAGTAGATAATTTGACAATTCAATTTTCCCTGCTAAAATTCATTGTCGTGCATGTGCGAACGTTTCCGCGTCTGCCAGTAGATTTATTCTCGCTATTGTATCATTGTTTTTATTTTTTTACACAAAAAAAATAGTGCGAGAAATAAAGAATCTACATTACAATTTATTCACGCGGTAACGGTAATTTCGCAACCGGCAAAAAAGTACGACTGAACGCTGATTTATGACGGCTAGTCGTGCTATCAGCGACGCCGGCACTTCCGAAAATACAAATCGGTTTAATTGCACGGAAAATTTTTGGCCACGCTGGCACGCTCGCAATGCGCATTAATAAACTGACGGAAGGGTGCGAATAAAGGATTCCTCCGGGGGGTGAGCCGAACATTTCGCATCACCTTCCCCTCGGTCCCTCCGAAAATTAAGCTTTTGTTTAATTACGTCGGCCGTCACACTTCGGTCGACCGTTGACAGTAATACTGCACGCGAACGCTTCGCAGGAAACGGGAAACGTAACACAATGTTGCGGAAAGCTAGACCAGCTCATTGCTTCGTTTCGCCGGAATGGATTTTTGGTTTTCTTCTTTTCTTCCCCCTTTTTTACTCGAATTGCGGCTCGCGTTACGCGAAACACCAGGCGATTTATTTGAAGAGATTCCGTAGCCGCCGCCGCGGGAAGGAACATAACTGTGCAAAGCGAACCAAGTGTAATAAACATCCAGTCAACAAAAGGACCGAATTTAATGAACGAAATAGGGGTTGAATAAAATGGAGACCGATCTTTTGTACTTGCAGTACAGTCGTTGCTGATATTTTCATTTCACTCAGCTATTTACAGTATATTTTTTTTTACACTTTTATGGACCTAGCAATTTTACATTATTCGGTTCTATTTCATTTTCGATGCGTTTAATTTTATCGAATAGTCGAAGAGACGATGTTACAGGAAATATAACGCTATTCTATTTCATAGTATTCCAAAACCGAAACGGAAACATTGTGACGTAAATGAAATAAATATCTTTCCGTGAATAACTTAACGAACATAATAATTTAGTACTGGAATCTAGAATGAAGACGAGATATGTATGGAATGAACTGGATTTCTGGAGTGTCGGAATAGATGATTGTTTGCGCTGGATAACTGCGGCGTCGACGTAAATTTGAGAACAATTCAGAACAATTGAGACAAGCGGATTCGTCGCACATTTTTCGGTTCAAGTGAGGCAACCGCCGGTCTTGGATGATTGGTTTTTTAAAATCGCATGGGAAGGGAAAATAACTAAAACCAATGATCATGCACAGGTATAACTCGTACCTGCAGATTGCTCTCTCTCTCTCTTTCTCTCTCTCTCTCTCTCTCTGTCTCTCAAATGGCCCTGCTTACAAACTACAAGGACAGAAAGAACGTCTAAGATTTAGAATATGAAAGCAGAATACGTTTATCATGGTCGAGACTTGTAGTAAATAGTAAACATACTATAGTCGTAGTTAAAGTAAACATACTAAGGGCCTTCAATGTTACTGTTATTCAGCATTCTTATTTACTATCAGTATGTTTCCAAACGCGATTCCACTATGTCTTATTCAATGACTGAAAAGTGTGATATGATCACGATTTACTGTGAATGTAGACAAAATGCAGTGCAGGTCCGATTACTTTATGAAGAAAAGTACCCCGAACGAAACACTCCTTCTATACAGACTTTCATTAATACGTACAGGTTGTTTCGAAGTACTGAAGGTGTACATGCAAGACAGCACAAACGGAAGAATCCCACGACCAATGAAGACAATGAAATTAATATTTTAGCAGCTATAGCTGTTAATCCTCACGTGAGTACGAGAAAAATTTCCCGGGAAGCAGGCATAAGTCAAAGTAGCGTAATACGAATTCTGGCCCGACATAAATTTCATCCGTTGCACATATTACTTGGATGTGCTTATCAGAGTTCAAGGTTCCTTCAGAGCTCGTTTACATCAATGTATCGACGTAGACGGCCATCATTTCGAATATTTGTAAAATACAGGTATTCTGCTTCCATATTTTAATTTTGAATGACCTTGGAATAATATAGTCACTGAATTCCTAATGAAAGGGACTATCCTTGTAGGTGTTTAAAAGGGAGTAGTTCCGTTTAAAAAAGTCAAGGTAACCTTGATATCTCTAAAACAATGATATAAAAACAAAATTTTTTTATAGCATCGTGTCAGCTCCATTGTACCATTCAATTTTGTCCTTACCATATTTTACGTATCTTTAGAAACAACAAAGATATTTGAAGTGCAAACGTTTGGTAACTCATCCTGTATATGTTGTGAAATATGTTTTTAAAAAAACGCATCCCTATTGTATGGTAGTCAAGGGGTTAACTATATTGTTCACAAAGAGTCCCGTGTTGGTTAGGATTCTCTGACGTCTTTTCAATTTTCAGCACGGAACGTACAGCGTAAATTGTTATTTATCTCTGAGAGGGTCCAAATATTCATCGTATCCGTTACTCCATTGAGAAATGATTTGCCTCTGCATAGAAATGGCGAAATAATAATCGCGAAGGTTCAAACATTTCTTTTCTTCGGTTCTCTGAATTACGTTCGCGTCGACTGAACAAACATTTTCCAGCGGTGCCGTATCGCTCTGGAAAACAATTCATGCGACTCCAGAGTACCATTCTGACGGTTGATTAAAATTTTTCTTCGAGCAAGCTAGACTTCCGTCATCCAACCGGAAGATAATTTCAAGTTAACGTAATTGTTGCGCGAGGCGAAAAGGAAAAAATAGAAACGCGGAATAGAAGGAAGGAGAGTCTCGGCTCGTATATCTCCGAAGCGGGTATATTTGGGAATTTTTAATCTCGTGGACTTTACACCGCCATAAGGAACGCCGCCAGCTGTATTTAGAAGCGAACTGCATGTAGTACGTTTATTAAACGCCGCGTGCACCCCCGGGCCTGTCCCTCGAAAATATACGGAGCGATTCGTTCTTATCCTGTGCAACCGTGATTCTCGCCAAACGCGAAAACCACCCTGTAAAACGCCGTCTCCTGTGAATCCAAACTTCCGCGACTCGGCTGCGTCTTTTGCCTGCGATTAACGATTTCTTCCACCGCGAATGCCGAATTCGCGCGATTTTTAACTCGGTGACTTCGAGCAGTTCATCTAGTTTTGCAGAAGATTTTCTGATATTGCATAGTGGGAAAAGTATTGCGAGATTTTTGTCATTTTTTGAGTAAATGTTTCTTCTATTCAAAATGAATTTTATTCAAGTATATATTGGCCATTATTATCTATGACTTTTTGCCATTTTTTAGGGTAAAACCATATTCCCATCGGAATAGAACTTGCGTGCTTTATTGGCTAAAAACTTGGACAAGTGATTTTCACAGTCCTTTTTTGAATCCAATTTTTAATCTTAGTTTACCAAAGTGGTTTTGCACAGATTGAAACAAACTATAATTTGATGGTGCAAGGTCTGGACTATGTGGTGGATGTATTAAAACGTCCC
Source organism: Agapostemon virescens (assembly GCA_028453745.1). Classification (NCBI taxonomy): domain Eukaryota; kingdom Metazoa; phylum Arthropoda; class Insecta; order Hymenoptera; family Halictidae; genus Agapostemon; species Agapostemon virescens. The sequence continues at coordinate 10,271,490 of CM052099.1, forward strand.
AGCCAAGCTCCCTCAATTTTTGGGGAGTCATCAAATTTTTGTGTGGTCTGGCGTTGTCATGTTAGGACACAACACCTTTTCTGTTGATCAATTCTGGTGTTACATCAGACAACCAAACAACATCTAGTGGCAAAAATCTCTCAATACTTTTTTAACTATCCAATACTCCATTTTGGATCATACTTTAAACATTGTGTATCACGAACTCCGTTCATCTGAAATGTATTTGTTAATTTCTACGAGGAAATTGTTTTTCAATTAATACTCTTAACAGTCTTCATGCGGTATGCGAAACAAAGAGATTATTATAGTGGAACCTCGATTATTCGTACTAATCAATTCAACATGGGTATTTAAACACTATAAGGACTAGGTATTAACAATGCTAAACTTAGTTGGATCGACATATACGTTAAATCATTTAAGACTGAATTATTTACACGTGGGAAGTAGTTGGAAATAGAAAATTTAGATGCAAAGGGTTATAATCGAGATGCTCCTGTATTTTTTAATGTGGTTATTTGTTACGTTCTAATCTCGTACCAAAAAGTAATGCACTATTTTCTAAGATAAGTTTTTAGTACATGATTTCCTAATTTGTGTAGCTTACAATTTTCAAAGTAACAAGTGCATTTAATCTTTGATATTTTAAATGATACATACAATTTTTTTAAAGCAAAAAAACCTAGAAATTTATGATGACGATAATCATTTCTTAGCAATCGACGGCTAGAGAACATATAGATATCTGTTTAATCTTGTTTTAGTAGAGTATCGAATTTTCTCTGTTATCGATGAAATTCAATTGTATTAGAAACCGTTCATTTTCTGAATTATTTGGCAGCACACGAATAACGAACAATTAATTTACAACATTTTGTTGGAATTGAAAATCCGATAGATTCACCGTCGTCGATGAAATTTGCACGGGCACGCGATTAATCACTGTAAAAACAATTTTTGAAATATAGATAAGACATTTGATGACTGAATGAAAAATGAACGAAGGTTCGACTACATTCTGCAGTTGTTGCAGATTGGGATATTCGAGGTTCAATGACACGCCAGTTCGGCGATTAATGGTGTAATAGAGCTTCGACGAAAAACCTCGATTATTGGTTTTCGCTTAACCCCACGAATATCCCCATAAATATTTATCGACTCGCTTCCCATGAAAGTCAACCGATTCCATCTAATCGTTCTTCCCTCGGAACTGTTCGAGAAACATCCTTGCTGCTGTTCCTCAAACTCAGTCGTATCCACCGGGGAAAACTTTATCCCCGGAAGTAGAAAACTTGTCGTCGGGTCGATTTAACAGTGCCGATCGTCAGATTTCTCTGAAAATATGTGCTCCGCGCGGACCAATCGCTTTCAATCACTTCTGTTCCTTTCGAATAAACGTTGGAATGCAATAAACAGAAAATGGAATTGCACGTGTGTGGATAGAAAGGCCGGCAGAGTGGAGTCTTTCTCGCATCCTTTGCTTCGAGTACGATTAATTAAAATATTAACCGATGATTAACCCCTTGCTCTACAACATCGTGTCAGGCACGTGATGTAGATTTTGAATGGAGTTTAACACTAGAACTACCAAACCAGTCATTTTGACTGGTCCCTAGTTTTTTCTTTTGCAATTATTGAAGTTATAAAAATGTTTTCATCAGAAATTTTTTGATATACTTCTTTAATAACGTACACCTTACAATAAGAATTATATGAAGTTTTAATAGATGCAGTCTCATTATTACAAAGCAATGTATATCATTTGATTTATTGTTGGGTAGTTCTAGTGTTAATAATCTTACTAGTTACCCCGAAATTGAAACGATATCATATTTCATTACTGTTAATGAACGTTCATTGGAGAACATATAGGCACAAGATAATTCTAAATTCTTTTTCTCTTTCAGCAAATAATGAACTCCAAAGAAATTCTAACCACTGCAACCGTAAAATAAATCGTAAGGCAACGGGTTAAGTTTCGTAATTGAATTAATGTATACTGGGTGTAATGTTAACATATTTGTTTAGAAAATGCACATTTATTGTAATATTGGATAAAAAAGAAGCGCCTAACTTGATCGCACATCTAATAATATGATTATAAAACGAATCTTTTCCCATCCGGAATGTTACCCGTTCGTTCCAGCTCGCGACACATTGTGGAAAATTGAAATTTCGATGAATCAGGCTTAGTTCCTCGGATGAAGTAGAGGTCGGCCGTGATGCAAACGCGGAGCCCCTTATCAAGGCAATCGCATTATTACAAACTAGCAAACACGGCCGGGCACGGCGGTAGTAAAATCTAACGGCTGCTTGATACTTTGAGCACGTAAACGTCTCTTAGCGTATGCATGGACTCGTTGAGGAGAGAACGGTCGTCAACGCCGCGTGATCCTGCTCGCTCACGCGACAGCTTTCGATTATCCAGCTAATAAATCGTGAACGCGCGGCTGCATCGAGGCCACGTCGCCTGCCCCGCGAAATTTATGAAAACCAAACTATAACATTCTTATATTAAGGCCCGTATCGGTTTACGACCTCGTAAACTGGGTATGCATCGCGGCAGGTGCATTATAATATCGTGGCGAATGTTCGTCGGTCTTCGTGTTGGACCTGACACAGCCTCATCTTAAATAAAACTCGCTGGAACCTCGGATAACTTCGTTAAAAGTCTCTCTCTCTCTCACTCTCTCTCTCTTTCTTTCTTTCTCTTTCGGTCCCAGCCTCCAGCTTGATGACGGCGGTGACCGATTTTCACTGTGTAAACATTTCAGTATTAACCGCCGAACGTCAACAAAATAAAGAGCAAACAGTGCTCTCTCGCGTTCGGGACTAGAATATTCAGCAAGTCTTTTAATGCCTCCATCGAAGGAAACGAAATAAATGGCAATCCGATGGTACAGCCTTTCCGTGAATAGCAGACGACCTTTTACTTGCTCGTATTCAGTTTTTACACTTGCACGAATGTACATGTGTAAAATTCGACAGAAATGTTCGCGTTGATTTTTCATAATTAATGCGATGACAAAAATATGCTAGGCAGGTTATAGAGCACTATTAAACACGAAACAGCTGCTATGGATATACAATAATTTTGCGACATCGAATAAGGTTAAACAGTGACAAATGGAAGCAATCTATACACGAAAATGGAAATTACTTTTCAAAAAACAATATTTGGAAGATAGTAATTCAACACAAATTTTCACCATCAGAACGACAGTCAGAAACGACAAAAGTTGTGATTTCAAGTGAAAGTACGAGCATCTACAATACTTTTATGTAAAATCGTAGAGTTACTATATTTTTACCTCAAAGTTCGTTTCTATACTACTTGACTGGCCAGAGAAAGTGTGTTACTACTTATTTTATCACGGTAGATAACGCTACTTCAATTAATCTACTAGTTGTCTGACTAACAATACAAATTTTCAGCAAAACCATTTTGAACGACAAACGTTTTGATTTCAAGTGAAAGTACGAGCATCCATTTAGGTAAAACCGTAGAGTTACTATACTTTTATCTCAACGTTCGTTTCTATACTACTTGACTGGCCAGAGAAAGTGTGTTACTACTTATTTTATCAGGGTAGATAACGCTACTTCAATTAATCTGCTAGTTGTCTGACTAACAATACAAATTTTCAGCAAAACCACTTTGAACGACAAACGTTTTGATTTCAAGTGAAAATACAGGCACCCACAAAATTTGTACTTGACTGGCCAGAGAAAGGGCATTATTACTTATTTTATTATGGTAGATAATTCTACTTAACTAGGTCTGAAATGTACTACGAGCAAATATAGATAATACTACTTAGTCGATTGCCAACAGAGCACTCTTGATGAGAATACTACTTGTCTGACTAAAAACGAGACGATATCATTGGTACGATCAGTCCTACTATTTTAATTATTTATTTTTCCGTGCAGCAATTGTTTTTACATGCAGTAACACCATTGAGCTTAACGCTAGAACTACCAAACAACAAATCAGACGATATACATTGTTTTTTAATAACAACAAGACTGCATCTATTATAATTCCATACAACTCTTACTGTAACATGCGCATCATTAAAGAGGTACATCCGAAAATCTCTGATGAAAATTATTTTATAACTTCAATAATTACCAAAGGAAAAACTAGGGACCAGCCAAACTGGCTGATTTGGTAGTTCTACTGCTAATAAACAAAAATACAGTAAGTCTAGTGAACAATAGGTGCACTATGCAATAATTAAACATAGAGGTTGAGGAAATTTACTACAGAACTAGAATACTCTACACTTTGTGGTGCACGTTTTAATACCTTGTTTTAGACAGTCACAAAAATATATACATAATTTTTAATAAAATTTCGTACTACGGAAACGTGTTCTACCATTATTTCATGAAACAAGCGACATCGTTGAAATTGTTTCGAACCATCTAATCTGAAATTTAACTGTTCTAAATGATATACAGTATTTCTGAGGTATTCGGTTGCTATTGTTCATTAAAGGGTGGAGCGTATATGCATATAAGGATGCGAATTCAAGCTAATCCACAACCACCACGATACTCCAGCCGAGATTAATAAGATGGGGTGCTGGCCCGAACACCCGGCCGGCGATGTCGATATGGAAACATTCCGAGGTGTGGCTGAATCTCCCCACGAAGGGGGAGCTGCGCCTACTATTAACTGTTATTGTTCATTAGACATGTTAATTTTTCGCGTACTAAATTCTTCTCGTGCCCTGATATCTCTGCTTTTACGTCCGTTTTATGTCTTTGTTTTTAAACACATACAACACCGCGTGAAACAAAATGAATAAGAAAACAGGCGAAGAATTTGTAGGTATTGTATTACCAATTGATTCGACTGATTAACCTCTTAAGCACGATGCGCCATTATAGTAGCTTGACCACACTCAATTCTATTATTAATTATTACAGTAAATTATTAATATTAAAATATATGCATCATATCTTTTAGAAAAATTACAATTTAATTATGAAGAACCTCATTCCAAAATTACTAAAGTTAAAGTATATGCATCATATCTTTAAGAAGAATAATAATTTAGTTATCAAAAAAGAGTGTCTAAGAGATTAAGGAAGGAAAAACATTTTTGGATTTATTTCAATTTGCTGCAACCGAGGAAGAACGGAAAGAACTGTCCTGATAGACTTATAAATGTATAATGATCGGGTTGACGGAATTGTGATTGCTTGAGTTCTACGTCTTGGAAACAGAAATTCTACCTGTGACTGTTTTTATTCTGAACATTTGACTGAGAAGTCTTCTACGTTCTAGAATCATCCAGAAATTCTATTTGATTAAGGAACCAAGCCAACCTAGTTTCCCAAGCAAGCGTTATTCCAAACTACGAATACTGACGTTCACGCTTGACTTCAGTTTTCATTTTAGGTAATTTAATAATCACCTACCGTAAACGAAGCTTACCAATTAAATTGGTAAAAGAAAATGGCACTATTCGGTCGTAAAAAGCATTCGCTATATTCATTATTCAACGGCGCGAATTGTAACGTTCATTCTCTTATTACAGCGAATCCGGGGTATTCAATTCCATGAACACTTAAGGTGTGTCGCGTAGCCATAAAGAATTACTGTCAACGTCCGCCAACTGTTATCTGATAATTAAAAGTGTATCTAATTGCAGCGAGATACTAATTAAGCAAGCTGGTGTCAGGATACAGGTACCCTAGGCATTAATATCTCGTACAACTATAAAATAACCATTACGATTTTAAATCAACTAACGATACGTTGTCGAGCGCATGTAAATTAATCAGATACACAATGAATTATGGGTCTCCAACGACCGGTCTTCAAATTCGCCCGACACTAATGAATAAAATGGAATGTACCCCATTGCCGGCGAATTAATGCTTGATAATTTCTGTCACACATTTCTCTCTCACCCGCGAACATGATTTGCTCGCCTAACGCGTAGCCATTATGACCAGCATCTGATAAGTTAATACCCACACGACTTCACCGTGCACGGTCACTTTTCATTTGCATACATGTGTAACCAACTTCACGCTTAACGCTGCTCAGTTTCAAAGAAACCAGAAAATTATCGTCGCGTCGCATTTAGTCTATCTAATCATTCAAATTATTTACACCGCGGTAACTCCATTGTTTCGAACGAGAATATTCCATGGCGGAATAAAATAAAATTATGAATACACTTCTCTTGTATTCAGGATGGTTAATTGGCAAATTGAATTATCTGTATGTAGCTTTAACCATTATATTAATACATCATACGAAACACATATTAATTCACATCTTACGAAAATGGCGAAAATGGCTTTCTTAGAGTGGCATCCACAAATTATCAGAGATATGGGAAAAATTTATAGTCACCGATGGGCGATACTTCGAATAAAATATTTTGTATCATTTTCATACAATAAACGTGTATTTTCTATACAAAAATTTCGATTTAATGTTTACATACCTGAAAGTCCCAGGGAATGCAATAATGAGGTCTAAGTAATTGAAAATGATGACTTTGTCTATCTGGTCTCCTAACACATGTTTACTAAAATTCAATGCTAGTTGACAGTGTTGTCGTCTCTGAACAGACTGCCTTTTATAGCTCATCGACGGAACAGTATAGACACGAAGAAAGATTGAAAAATAAGGGAAACCAAGTGGTACGTGAAAATAAGTTAGTTTCACAGCATTTTTAAGTTTCTGTATGTAGCTTTAACTATTATATGAATATCCAAAATTGTACGTAGCGTTCAACAAAATTGCAGAAGTTACTTCACAGTTCCAGGGAATGAAATGTGGAGTCTAGATAATTGTAAATGATCTGACTTTGTCTATCTGGTCTCCTAACACTCGTTTATTAAAATTCAATGCTAGTTGGCAATGTTGTCGTCTCTGAACAGACTGTCTTTTATAGCTCATCGACGGAACAGTGTAGACACGAAGGAAGATTGAAAAATAAAGGAAAACCAAGTGGTACGTAAAAATAAGTTAGTTTCACAGAATTTTTAATTTTCTGTACGCAGCTTTAACCATTATGTCAATATCCAAAATTTTACGCGACGTGCAACAAAATTGCAGAGGATGCTTCCGAGTTCCAGGGAAGGTAATGTGGAATCTAAGTAATTGTAAATGATTTCACTTTGTCAATATATTTTCTCAGTACAGGTTTAATAAAATTCAATGCTAGGCGAAATACTTGTTTCGTTGCTGTCTCTGAACAGACTGCCTTTTATAACCCATCAACGAAACAGTGTAGACACGAAGAAAGTAAGTTAGTTTCACAATATTTTTAATTTTCTGTACGCAGCTTTAACCATTATGTCAATATCCAAAATTTTACGCGACGTGCAACAAAATTGCAGAGGATGCTTCCGAGTTCCAGGGAAGGTAATGTGGAATCTAAGTAATTGTAAATGATTTCACTTTGTCAATATATTTTCTCAGTACAGGTTTAATAAAATTCAATGCTAGGCGAAATACTTGTTTCGTTGCTGTCTCTGAACAGACTGCCTTTTATAACCCATCAACGAAACAGTGTAGACACGAAGAAAGTAAGTTAGTTTCACAATATTTT
>CM052099.1:10284118-10391551 GCA_028453745.1 Agapostemon virescens
TAAAATTGTTTTTGTAATAGCAATCTTGGAAATGAGAGTACAAAATTATAAAGGGTGTTATATATTTGTAAATCAGAATTTCCTCCAAGATATTCGAAGAATTGTAAAATTGGTTTTTTAATAGCAGAATTTAAATTAATTCTAATAGCAAGAATTTAAATAAATTAAGAAAATACAACTCCAGAAAATGACGTCGACTGCAAAACCAAAAGACGTTTCATAAACTTTTGATTTCTTCGGATCCATATTTGCTTAAATCTTTTCGAACTAAAAAATTAAAACAACAATATCCACATCATATCCTTTAATTTTTCCTGATAAAAGTAAATAATTAAAAATAATGTACCGTCGAATTGCTTATCCGTTCCTCATTAATTAATATTTTTCACGTATGCACTTTACTTTACGTGACAAATGACGAAATAGCATAATTACCACTATGAACATTTTTTTAAATTCTCGCCATGTTTTGAACATTTTGCATCGCTGCGCGTTGAAAAAAGCCACGATTCTCGTGGGGGAAAGATGAGCGTCCTTTTTCTATCGGTTGGCTCGCTGATATTGATAACAGAATCAACGTGGATAAGAACGAGGGAAGATCCGCCGAGCGAAAAGCCCGGTAACCGTCAGCGGAGAAATATATTTTTACTGTGCTTAATCCGAATATAATTCGGCTTTATGGTGACATTTAGCCGTGGCGGCGCACGTTCAAGGGAGACCGGCGTCCCGCGTGTGCGGTTAATTGTTAGACGCATGTGTTGGACTCCAATTAAACCATTATACGGGGGCGCGAAAGGCGAGCCGCAGGGTCGGAGGGCAAGGGAAATATAAAATCTCAGCAGGGTGCTATATTTCACCACCGGTCTCGCGTCAGGTTTCGCTCGCCTCGACGTTTTACCTGGTTTTTATAGTTCCTCCCGTTCCGCGTGTTATACTATCAGGATTTCACATTTGTCATGGTGCCTTAAGCCTAACCCGCATTCGACCGCATTGTTTCGTAACATACCGTTGTCCCTTTTCGCGGAGTTTCGGCTGAAAGCGGTGCGTGCTTATTAACCCCTTGTCATTTTATAACGAGTCAGACCTGCGTTGAAGATTTTAAACAAACTCTACGAAGTATAAGTGTTATGCCTTCTTCTTAAACGAAATCAAATTGTATTCTTTCGTATCAATATTTAAGCATTATTAACCTCTTGCCATTTTACACGAAGCCAGGCCTGTGTTGAAGATTTTAAACAAAGTCTACGAAATATAAGTGTCATATCTTTCGTTTTAAGCGAAATCAAAGTGTATTCTTTTGTATCAATATGTAAGCATTATTAACCCCTTGTCAAATAACACATGAGCACTGAAATCTGGGAAGAAGATGAGTATCAGAAAAAGAGTTTTGAATGATTGGTTTTTTAAAAGTCGTATGGAAAGAGACAAGTAATTAACCGAACTGATGGTCATTCGCAGGTACAAAAAATGTAAGTAAAAATAGAAATAAAAAATTGGTGAATAGTCCTAAACATCATCAATTATAAATTAGTAAAAGTGATCCCTCGTTCAAGGGTTAATAACTTCAATTTTCCTTGAGTCTCAAATTTTATCTATACATTTTTATTATAAATACGATAAATATATAATCTATTGATCAGGTTTTGTTAGCCAGAACTTATTCGAATATCCGAATGTTATCAACAATTTCTACTGACCACAAACACTGGACAGTATTAATATTAATGTTCTCTACCGACAGATTTATGTTAAATTCTTCCGAAAATTTAGAAATCATACAGTCACAAGTGATATATAGCGACGCAGCACGCAATTTCAACTGCATTTGCAATTTGATATTTCTTGTTAATACTACTTTAGTAAATAATTCAAAATAACTGTCAGCTTATGCGGCACAGTTAACGTTACTGCATATTAATACGTCCGAAAATAATGTAAAATAGACTGATACATTATTCAAAATCCGTTCGATTACACCGGCCTCTGACAACATTGCAAAGCACATTTTATCTTAAATGAAACTCTGTATAAATAATTTTGATGTATTGCATTCAAAGAATGGACAACCAATGCATCGGTACACCTATTCGTTCGCGTGCCACTCAAATAAGAATTATCGTGCAAAATTTTATACGATTCTCATTTGTTTGTTGCTTTTATTTTCATTGTCAATGATTTTCAGTAATATGACTCATTCCACTGTTTTATAACATTTGGGGATTGTTTCCGCGAATGATATTACATTTTATGGAATAATTCTTGCGGTCGTTTAAAAGTATATATCTTCAACAAAAAATTTTATAGTGGTAGTAGAGTAGTTTTATAGTAGAGCGCGTCACGATGTTGCGCGAAACGGCTTATTGAAGACGGTGTTTGCAGTCGTGAAAAAATATATCAATCAATTTTAAATTGCACAGAACTAATAAAAGAATTCTTTAACAATAGAACTGTCAGACCAATCAGAATGACTGGTTCCTAACTTTTTCTTTAACAATCACTGAAAATATAAAAATATTTTCGGAGTTGAGCGAAATCAGCGAAAAGAAACGACTTTAACACCTTGCCCTACGATTTATTTTGTGGTAACAGTGACTAGACGTTCTTCGTCCCCCGAAAAACGACGAAAAGAACAGGAAATTTTGTAGCTACCGCGGACGTGGCTATTCTCGAATGGCTGCATACGAGCAATAATTAGATAAAATTTAATTTCGATTTATAGAAAATTAAGGACACACATATTGAGAAAATTCTGTTCGAAATCTTCATCGCGAGTTTGACTCGTTGTTGTAGGGCAAGGGGTTAATGGCTGTTCCTAGCCTTTGAACATGGATGTGGACCAAAGTGAAAAATACATGTCAAATATTGTTGGGTGTAAGAGCAGGAAATATCGAAAGTCGAAAAATAAGAGTCGCCCGTGCGCGGAACTAATAATTCGCGATCACAAAGAACACGAAGCCGTAACGCAAGTACCGTATTGGCAGTGTAATTTATTTGAGCTCGGTGTAATAGATCCATGGCCGTTTCGTCAAACAGGCGAGCGTTTCGCAACAGTGCGACGTGCCAAGGATAATCAAATTTCGAGAAACGTTTTCACGAAATTAACGCTCCCAAAGCCAGCAAAGGGACAATTCCATCGCGTTAAAAGCACGATGAAACGACCTATCGATCGGTAACGCATGTCGTTAATAATTGATATCTCCCTTAAAGGCTGCTCTCTAAAAGCCGGCGCTGTTACTTTTCATTCGAATTGCGTTAGAGGCATCGCATAATCGACTGAAAAATCCCTTACGCGTTTGTTCGTTCTGCGAAGCGATCGACGGCCGCGCTTTTCGAACTCTGCCGTGATACAAAATGACAAAAATTGATAAAGGTTTGTAGCCCCGTGCCGGACGAGTGACATGAACTTTGGTTTCGCGAAATTTCGTGAAAAATTGAAATCCGGTCAAAACCAATGGAACATGAAAAAAAAAATATTAAATCTAAAAATATCACATTTCAGTTTTTCTCGTTTTGATTTTTCGAGTTAGGCAGAGGAATTTACACGTAATAGAAAAAATCGATGTTGAGTAAACGCACAAGTCACGATAAAAATTGATCTGCTTGAGTTTGAAAAATTATATTTTACGAGATAATATTATATTGCAACATTCTCATTTTAAATTATAAGTGACATTTACTGATCCTAAAAGTGTTGATATCTTTCATACAATAATTATAAAGCTAGATCAACGTTATATAGCATGATCAAGTAGAAATTTTATAGAAAAACCTAATTTTAGTTTTGGTGTAACGTCGCTTCGATTATTCTATTAGGTAAATCGGAAAGTTCCGTCCGTTTTTTTACAAAAAGTAAAGCTTTATTCATGAAAGAAAATGAAAAAGTACATCAATCAAAATATTGTCCATCGTTAGTGATGACTTTTTCCCATCTTTCGGGCAGCAAGCGAATTCCGCGTCGAAAGAATCATTCATCTTTGGAGGTTATCCAGGCGGAGATCCATTTTTCGAGATCTTCGTATGAATTAAATCGTTCTTCAGCAAGTGCGTGTGCCATTGACCGAAACAAGTGGTAGTCAGATGGGGCACAGTCTGGTGAATAAGCCGCATGTGGTAGCACTTCCCAGCGAAGTGCTTCTATCGTTTCTTTGACAATTTTTGAGACGTGAGGCCGAGCATTGTCATGCAGCAAAATCGACTTTCGCTGTCTCGTTTCATATTGTGGTCGTTTTTCGTGCAATGCTCGACTCAAACGGATAATTTGTTGTCGGTAGAGATCTCCTGTGACTGTTTGACCAGTTTTTAGCAGTTCATAGTATACCACACCTTCCTGATCCCACCAAATGCAGAGTAAAGCCTTTTTTCCGTGGATATTCCGCTTTGGCGTCGATGTTGAGGGTTGGCCAAGATCACAAATGGTTTTTCGACGTTTAGGATTGTCAAAATAAATCCATTTTTCATCCCCAGTGATGAGACGATGGAGAAACCCCTTTCTTTGTTGCCTAGCAAGCAAAATTTCGCAGATGGTTTTCCGCCTTTCAATGTCTCTTGGCTTGAGTTCATATGGGACCCACTTTCCTTCCTTGTAGACCTTCCGTAAGGCTTTTAAACGGTCGGAAATGACAGATTGAGCACAATTTAACGCTTCTGCAATTTGTTTTTGCGTTTGACATGGATCTTCATCCACCAATGTCTGCAATTCAAGAAAACAAAGAAAAATCACCATTTTTAAAACGTCGAAACCACTCTCTACATGTTTTATCGGAAACAGCATTATCGCCATAAACGTCTACAATCATTCGATGAGCTTCAGCTGCCGTTTTCTTCCAATTGAAACAAATGACTAACACTTCGCGCAAATGACGCTTATTCGGCTCAAATTCCTACATCTTCAATGTAGAAAAAAACGAAGTTATTGATGCAAGCGTAAATTGTTGTGTACTGAGTTTTATTAACAGATGTTCAAACTAAAAAGTTAGCCTTACTTTAGAGGTTACAGTTAACCACAGTTCGATCTACGGCTACTCGACGCTAGATGGACAGAACTTTCCGATTGACCTAATACATTAAGCGTCACATGTTATTGAGATACAAAAAGTACGTACCACGCGTGTCGAGCCTTACGGAAGTGTCTTATTGTCAGAAAATTTGTAGAAAAATTCCAGCATGACGGATCGCAGTCCGAGATAGCGATGTGCCGTTTGGGGGTTAAAAGGCGAGAAGATTATGGGTGAACGAAGAGAAATAAAAGTCGGATGGATATGAAATTTTGAACGGTGCAGCAAACGGTGTAAGATGGACCGGCATCCTCGCGGAATTCGATGCCTAGAGCTCTGCACGGTGCTGCGTTGTGGCAAGAACCGACGGCAGGCCATTTCTGACAATGTAAAATGTCAGAGAAGCAAGTCGGGGGTGAAACAACGCAAGAGTCATGGGCATGAAAACACGTTGCCCGTGAGGTTTTCCGGAGGAAGCAGGCGGGTAGGGGGCGAGGTAAGGTTGCAATACCTGGCTACGCGGGGTGCGGCAGTCGTCTGGGAATAAGTTATGAACTCCATGCATTTTAAATGACTAAATCTCTGGACCGAACGTACTCTTTGCTGGATTTTTCCGCGAGAAATGCATTATTGGCCTGACAATCTCTCTGGGCGACACGACGGTGCGCGCGCTTTACGTGCAGACCCTTATCGCGCATCATGGCCCACCCTTGGTTTTGTCTCTCGAAGCAACATTACGCACCGTTCTTCTCTCTCTCTCTCTCTCTCTCTCTCTCTCTCTCGGATCGGTTGCCGTATTCCGTTTTGTACGCCGTGTGCTTCGCCGAAATTAGTTTTCCGCGCCTCGTCTTTCGTGCGCCAGGCTCAAACTTCCCCCGAACGAAGTCGAAGAACACTCGTTACAGGACTTCGAAAAATAATGGAGCTACCGAACGACACGATTATATAGTTCCTAGAATACGGAGGAATGAATACGGTGCCGGTATCGTGTGTTCAGAATTTCATTTTGCCACTGCGAAATCGTACAAACGGTGCACCAAAGTTTTTCTATTGCTCGTATGCGATATTACTGACAAAGTTCAGCCGTACGAACACAGCCTTAAAACTGAACTATTTTACTAAGGAATAATATCTTTGCTAAGGAAACATATATTTGCAATATTTCCCTGCGCGAATACTTTCTCTTTCTTAATAATTAGAATTAGTTGAACACGATACGACGGTATTTGCAAACTCTCAAAATGTGTTGACTGTTTCACAATCAGGTCTTCCTGTCGTCGACACGTTCCGTCGCTGTAGCTGTGCACCGTTTTCACCATTTATGCTCGTACGCATGTCAGAATAACACTGAACTGCAAAATGTGCGAATTAACTTATGCAGAAAAGAATCCAAACAATTAATCGGCTAGTTCAATGTTTCCGGCGGACCATGTTACAGGGTTCGAAAAGTTAGGAAAATCTCGCGACGGTAGATTTTTAGCAGAACGTAAGATACACTCCGAAACGATGGTGTATCGCCATTTTCTTGTTTCCACATCTGGTAAAGATTTTCAACCCACAATACAAGTTTCATACTGACTAATGTAGTTCTTATTAGTCAATGGTCAAAAAGATGTGGGAAATGTATAGCTGCCGATGGGCAATACTTTGAATAAAATATTTGGCATCATTTTCATACAGTAAACATTTATTTTCTATTTTAAAATTCCGGTTTCATATTTACATACCTGATAAAAATTACTTTTCTTGTCTTAACACATTAGTAATCGGTGACGAATTAACTCGTCTTTTCTTGCCCAAACGTTATTGACCGATGACAAGTTAACTCGTCAACGCACTTGCAGTATCTATTTCAATTTGTGAAACTCAGGGCGATATAGAATATTGCAAAAGCTTTGCGCATCGTGTTTAGTCGTATCCGCTTTATAATAAAGAAAATACTTTTCTTGGTATTTAGATTTTTACCACAATTTTAGTAATTAAAAAATGTCAACCATGACGGAACGTAACGGTGAAGAAAGTTTCAATGAATTATACGCGGATACTTTATCCGATTGTCCGAGTGATTTCGAAATAAATTGTAATGATCGGGAACGTGATGAATCTGACATTGTACCACCAAAACGGCAAAAAAGAAATGTTATAGAATCTGATAGGTTTGAACCTAATATAGAATCTGATAGAAGGTGTAGAGTATGCTATTCAAAAGGAAAGCGCAGCGAAACGAGATACATCTGCAAAACTTGTTGTGTACCATTACACGTAGGTAATAAACAAAACAAAAATTGTAAAAGTTATATAAAAAACATGTCCAAAGTTTAATTTCATTTCACTCAGTACAAATAAAATTTATTGGAGTTTATTTAGAATGTTTTACTTCACTTCCATATTCAATTACAAAATAATAGCCGGTGACATGGCATAGTTTCTGTACAAAATTGCGGGTCAGTAGTTAACAAAAAATAAGTGGACGTAGAACGTTCGAATGCGAAACGGACGTTCTATGGACGTTTCCATGAAAGTACGCGTCCCATGAAAGAATGAAATGTTTCAGACCTAACCGAGTTTCCTCGCCAATTAAACGTTTCGAGTGGCGAGAGGTATGAAAAAAAAAAATTGCAACACGATCTTACGTCCGGTGAAATAGTAGCGGGGAATAAGGAAGCGGAAGTTCTCGCGATATTTCGCCGGTTGAATCGAAAAATCGAAGGGAGGTCGAGCGAGGAGGCACGAAAGGCGGCAGAAAAGGACGAGAAAGTAAAAGTTCCAGTCGGGAAAAGGGGAGTAAAAGGAGAAGTACGAGAAAAGGAGGAGGCGAGGCGGAGTATGAGGTGGCCGGCGCACGGACCGAGCGATTTCTATCGGCGGCGGTTCCCTTCGCCGGTTTAAGTCGAATCAATTGGAAAAGTTCGATTTCCACTCGTTTAGAACCGCCGCGTTCCACCGGATCGCCGCAGCTTTCCCTTTGGTTTAAAGTAGCGATAGATCAGAGAACGTTTCCGCGTGGAGGGCTGCGAAAGCCCGAAACTTCGTCGCTCCGCCGCGGCATCCGGTTCCTGTCCGCTTCCTGCCGGTCTGCTTTCTTTCTCGTGGAACCGCGACCGCTCGAGAAATTTCGACGAACTCGGACGATTAACCCTTCGTGCACGCCAGCTTGCCGAAGTTTCCACAGGAGAAATCCACGGTTTTTCTTGCCGTGCCGAGGCATTTAGGGGCGGCGGTATGTATCGATTTGTTGGCTTGCATCGCCGCCAAGGATCACGGCCACGAGCTAGAACTCTTGTAGAAGCGAACCGCCGGAAGAACGGACTTGTTTCGCCGTGCACACAGCCCCGTGGATCCTGACGACGACCTCGGACTCCAAGAAAAATTTTCCGAATTTTCAACTAGGACGAACGTGCCAGCAAGTAACCAGTTTAGAGTAAGATTACACTACAATTATTTGTAATTTATTATTGTAGGATCCTTGGAGAAGGGAGAAGTTAATTAACACCTTTGTTAATTTAAATACTATATTTCGCTTAACACTTTGTTTTTCATTGAATTATCAATCCACGTTTAAAAATAAATTTGAACGGTAATATATTCGTGTGCATTCAATTTCGTTGATACCTGAAGAGTACAAGAAGGTTGATAGATAACTATATGCTATACATTTAAAGTTTTCAATCGCTGCTTCATTAAATGAATTAATTTGGTTTTATGGAATTTTTGAGGTAGTCAGTTGGGCAGTTAACGTGTTAAACAGTCGCTCTTAGATCCTGCCTGAAACACCATCTGACTCCGGTCGCACGTCAAACATACGCTCTAAACGCTCGCCTAATATACAGTGACTCTTATTAATATTCGGACATTGTGCTATTCAAAAAATTGTTGCTAGTTTCGATCGTTTGCAATAGTAAATTTGGTGTTCTTGTTTTATAATATAACAGAACATTCATTGTATAGTTTGTAATAACATAAATTTTATTTGTTTGTTGCATATACTTTTCTTAATACCAAACAGTGAACTAAATTATGTCGAAATTTATCGTCGCAAAAATAATCCTATATACGTTGCATTCATTATCCTGAATCTTCTGCCATCATGCAATGAACGTGTATTTTCTGTACAAAAATTTCGGTTTCATAATTGCAATCTATTTCTAGTTGTTTTAACATCTTTATTCTATCTCTTATAAATGCATAAAAGTGTCTGCAATCGGTCGAACACAGAAATGCGCGAGATTCAAACTACGATTTCCAACTACGTGGTTATTTCACACACGTGCCGAATGTATGTGTATAAGTATATGTATTTATACGTATAAGTATGCGCATACGGTAGACTGTATATGCAGTTTCCGATATGTTAATTTTCGATCATTATGTAATATTGATGGAAAATGCATGTAACGAATATTTCTATGGCTGCGACGGCCGGCAATGGAGTTTGAAAAGCATCCGCCCCGTAGATATTTTTATGGCGGTGCCTACGGTGCAACAATAGTGGCGATTATATTCGGCAATATATACGAAATTGAAAGCTAATTGCATTGAGAATTAAAGGCACCCTCGCAGCTCGTTACAACGTAATACCGCGTACGCACCGGCGCCTAGGGATCAATAAAACCATTTTAAGCCGATTTCGCGTTCAGCGAATAAACGAACTTCGGTTACACGTGGTTGAAGTAAAATAATTATTCCATGGTTACTCGCGCGTTGAAGGAGATTATTAAATATCAGGATGGAAGACAGATGACGTGTCATAATTTCAACCGTACACGGTTCATTAATTTCTAACACGAGCGACGTTTAAAACAAGAATATTATTATACGTGTCACGGCAGCGGTGCAATTTTTATCCGATTAATAAAACATAGTACTGAATTTTTCATCGCGACAAATTTCATGCAATTCGATTCTAGACGTATCGATAATATGACCATTTTGCGTGAACGACATCTATTTCGAGTGAATCTCATCTTTATTTCGGGAAGTATGTACTTTTAACACTGGAACTACCGAACAATAAATCCAACGATATACATGGCTTTGTAATAATAACGAAACTGCACCTATTCAAAGTTTATATAATTTTTATTGTATTATTTGTGTCAATAAAGACATACATGCGAACGTTTCCAATGAAAACATTTTTATAATTTGAATAATTACGAAAGAAAATAATAAAGACCAGTGATTTCGACTGGTTTGGTAGTTTCAGTGTTAAGTCACTTTGTAGTATTATATTGTAATTCTGTTTTATCAGTGAATACAGTTTAAGCATGTTTAACCCCTTAACCCAAATCGTGGTTTCCAGGCACAAGATTCCACATGTGCGACACTATTAAAAACTATGCTGTTGTATGAAACTTGCATGGTTGCGAGTTGAAAATCTGTTTCAGATGTCGAAACAAGAAAATGGAGTTAATGTGACGCGGTCTGACGGTAACTACATTGATAGTTAACTAATAGTTTGGTAGTTAACAAATTTCGGTTTCATGTATACATACCTGGTGCACTCACTCTTACGTACAACCATCTCTCTCCATCCGGCCTTACACCATAAAGATTTAACATAATTATTATCACTATTGTACGTAACTCGCGGCCACGTTTTCTCGTCGATGACGGTGTTTTTAATTTCTGCGGCAACTCGCTCGTCGATCGTCGTCGACGTTGCGCTCAATTCCTCTCGCGCTTCTTCCTGCATTTTACAGCGAGAGTGGGAGGAATTTATAATGTCGCTCTCAAGCGGGGTGGATCGGGGCGTTAAAGTTAACGGCTTCCAATATCCGTCGTATACGGCTGTACTGCACTCAACAGCCTGATAATGCTTTACTTGCATTATGGAAAACAGTTCGTTAAAACCGTATTATCCGCTTCGTCGAGCGACGACGCTGGCCAGAGGCTCAGCTGTGCACCGGGAGTCTTCCAACTACGATATATCGCGATACGTAAAGAGTTTTTACAAAAGTGACGCGATCGCGTCACGGAAAATTTGAATTATTTGATCGTCGAACTAAACGAGAAATCCGAAAATGTAGAACCGAAATCTCCGCCTAAGATCCGTGATATTTCTCATCTAATCTGATCAAGTAAATAGTTTTTAGACCCTTCTGGCTTAATAGTTGAAGCGCATTTTATGTAATCGTTAAACTAAATTAACACTTTACTTTAACTGCCCGACCAACATCCTCAAAAATTTCACAAAATCAAAGTAATTTATTTGATGAAATAACAATTGAAAATTTAAAATGTATTACACATAGTTATCCTTCAACCTTCTCGTACTCCCAGATTTCAACTAAATTTAGTGCAACAATTATATTAATGTGCAAATTTATTTTTAAACATGGACAAATTATTCTGTCACCCATATATGGGTGACATGGCAGTCAAAGTGTTAATAGGACTTTCAATAATTGTGATGTATCAATATGAAGCTTAAAAAACTGCTTTTACATTGCAATTTGTAACGAAATTATTAAACAACATTACTGAGGATGCCCTGTTGGTTTTCAATAACAATTTCTGCCAGCGTTGAATGACCCATTAAAAAGTTTTCAGTAATGGTTCATGGACCTTAGAAAATTCTGAAATAATCGCCAATCAGTAAAGTGTTAAGTTGTCAAAATTAATAACTTAAGAACATCGAATTCGGTAATGTTATTTTGACTATTTACACTCGTAGCTGTTTTAATCACAATATTCAGACGTTTCTTTCGTCCTGGAACATTTTTACTGGACGTAATCCGTTTTACATTGTGTACTTGGCATTAAACATATTTTCTTTACAAGAAACTTGATCGACCATTTTATAGCCCTTCTCAAGGGACTGCTATAGGCACTCATCTGGTCAGATAAGTCAATCGAGGTCTTTGCTTTATTTTATTCAACGACGATTTTTGGTTTGAAGCAAAATTCTCTTTCTGTATTTACATCTACCATTTTACTTGAATATTTTAGAAGTTAAGTGCTCGCTCACTTCCGGCTGAACGGAAAGGACAGCAATATCGACGCCGGGCTCAACGTGTTAAGGACGATATATATACATGTATATGTATCGGAGGCGGATCAGGTACTAGCGAGAAAGTCATCCTATTGTCCCTCTGTTGGTGAGCGCAGGAGATAGAGCCACCATAGTACTATTCTAGGTAAAAAATGTATCAATTTTGGGATTAAAATTGCTTGGAGTGCAAACCGTTTTGGATCAGAGTCACCATTCGAGTGCAAAGGTTTGATAGTTATTTCATGAAATTGCTTTGATTATACAAAATTGTTCAAGTTAAATTGTTCAATTGTTAAACTGTATTAAAAAATTTAATGATCCGCGATTCCTTGGAAATATGATAGAATCCCTAATAAAGAACGGAGAATTTCTGTGAATCCTAATCTCTGCGAAGCAGCCCGTAATTTATTTTCTGTACAAAGATCTGCAGTGTAATAATCATGTAGAACGAATAAGCGAAATGCAGAAACAAATCAATTTCGCAGAGAACTGTCGCTGGAACGAAATGTAGGTCGGGCAACATCTAAATTACGAGACCGTCTCGACTAGCATTATTTTCCGCATTTTATGCAGCGTTTCACAATTTCCAGGATAACTGTTATTCTTCAAGCTTATTTGCAAAAACGCCATGGATTTATGCAACACGCGACGTCGTTGATTCTAAACTCCGGTTGCTGTTGCGCATTGTTGACTCGCCCACGAATGCAGCTCTTGTTACTACGGTTTGTTTTTTCCGTTAATCCGCTGTTCCGGGTAACGTAAAACTTTACTTTAACGAACTCGAACCTTCTAAGCTGTTCCCCGGCATTAACTAGAAATGGGATCAAGTATTACATTACAAACAGATTCGAATACCAACTTGACGGAATCGAGAATATCGCGTGCGCTTTCCAAAAGAAAAGGAATATTTCCAAATAAATATTAGCCCATTTCCTTTGTCCTCGTATATATACGTAAATTGTAAATATGCTCCTTCTTGTACGCTTGAATAAAATATTGGATAGTTGAGAAGGTATTGAGAGATTTTTATCACTAGATGTTGATAGATAGATAGGACAACACTAATCAGATTGCGTCATACTGACGCGCATTTGAGAAGTGACATTTCAGTCTACAATTTTCATGCAGACAATTTTGTATTTCGTCAATCGTGTTAAAAGTAATATTAGTCTGAAAATTAGTGAAATTTCTGACAAAATTCGCTACATTTTGCAATTTTATTACGGAAAAGGCAAAAACGCTGCACAAGCCCGGGAAAAATTTGTGGTGTTTATGGTCAAGATGCTTTATCAAATGCAACATGAACATGAACAATGCTTTTTTAAAATGCACCATGCTCTGGTCGACTAATTACCGAAAAGGTCAATGAAATAATGTAAATGGTTGAGCAAGATCGACATAGAAGCAGTCATGAGATTCACGTAAAAAATACACGAGGTATTCACGTACAAAATACATTGTATTTCCTTTCGAGGATAAAAGCATGGATTTTATATTTTATGTTTAAAATACATGGGGTTTGATCGCATCTTTCAAATACTTTATATTAATTACATGTATATTGTGTAAACGTAAAGCCGCCAATTTGAAACGTCACCGAAATGCATAACTGAAATCCTTTCCGAGAAAAGAAAAATAATAATTATGGAATTAATAATATCGATTAAAACACCAAGCTTGTACAAAAGGGGAATTATTAACAATTTGAAATTTCTATGCATTAACAAAATGTAATTGCACTTTGACGATGCGAACAGTACTTGAATAATAACGCTAATTTCGACACATCGACTTTGAACGCTTATGTCTCGATAATAGTTTATACTAAAATAAAAATATTCTAATCTTCTGACATCCAAGAATACTTAACACTTTACCGACCGGCGAGTGTTTCAGAATTTTTCAAGGCCCATTGTCCATGATAATTGCTAATTGAAATAAATTCAGTAAACTCAGTAACTTTCTCTAATAATTTGGTTAAGAATTGGAGTGTAAAAGCAGTTTGTTAGGCTTCATTTTGTTACAGTGCAACTATTGACAGTCCTAATAATAGGCTTCCGGTCGGTGAAGTATTAATGAAAAATATACGTTTCCACAAAAAATTTCGATTATAATCTCTACGAATCTCTTCGAAATTGTTGCAACGTCAAATTGGACAATTTGACAATTTGAACGCGTACTTTGTTCTGTGTTGCACAAATTTTGTCGAAAATATTTTTTTCGTACGACCTATCTTCTTCGAGTAATGGAACTTTATTCGGAGAACGAGTTTTTCATCGGACTGTGCGCCACCAGAAAGCAATATAAAACTGGCGGTGAAGTGTCACGCGAACATATCCGTACCTAATCCGAGACGGAGTGCGCGAATTTGAGCCGGCATTGTTCCAGAACGCTGCCTTATCACCGTTCTCCAATTCCCTTTGGAAGTGTCCCCTACACCTCGAAGGAATCCCGGCAGTTCTCAAGGATTCGACCGGAGCCAACTCGATCTTCGGCCGTGTCGTGTATCCACGCCCATCGGCTGCACCGAGTCGATGGCCATTGTACTTTAAACAAAGCGGTCGGCGTGAATTGTACGGGATTTAATGAAAGAAGATCGGGCCCACCCTTCTATCCGAGCCGACAGAATGGCGGCCACTGTCGACTGCCTCTAACCAGCACCGATTTCTAAATTATTGAGGAGAACCGCGTTGCCGAGCCACCGACCGTGGAATCTGTTAAACGAACTGTGAACCCGCAACGGAGAATTTTCTCTGCTTCCCTCCGAGTACGAAGAATATATAAAATCCTTCTCTTCGGCGTTGGCTAAGCGAGAATTAATAGATTCATCCCAAACAACAAAAATATGGAAAAGAATGCAACGTAACTGTTGCGTCCTAGAAATCCTCCTCGCGACGGGACAAGCGAGCGAACCGACGCAGGTAAATTCGCCCGACCGCCTACCGACGAAAACACCAGGCAAATTTTCCTGGCCGCGAGCAAGGCTAATAAAACAATAAGGTAGCAAATGTTCCGCGGAGCAGAGGGTCGAAAAACCGGGGAAAACCCAGCCGATCGCCAAATATTTTGGCACATTGTTTAGCATTTGGCGACGGAATCGGCTTCACCATCTTCAACGACCGGTAACTTATCTCTACCACACCTCGACCTCCCCTCCAATTTTTAGCACACTTCCGCCACCTATGCAGATACATTTTTTCACTAATAATAAACAATTTTCTTGACAGCATCCCCTACCCTTCCTAAGGAACAGAGTTTTCCTAAACGATAACACGGTCACAGCGCATCAGAACAATTTCGACAACCGTTACAACACTAATCTTAAACCGACAGAATCAATATTAACCCTTTGCACTCGAATGGTGACTCTGAGGCACCGCTAAAAATTGCGAAGCCATTATTTAAAATAATTTTTACGTCACTATGCTTGCATCTAGGAAAGTGATTTGAACTTGACTCTAGTTTTCAAACTGTGATACTTGAGACAAGGCGGGTTAGTCTAGCTAACGGTACAGCCAACAATCAGACGATGTACCAGCTCTGGCAAGGAAATCTGCCTTCATCAGAGGCGTGCCAGGTCGAAAACACTTCGGATGACCGTCGGAGCGATTCCCGCGATAGACTGTCCAGATCGTTTCGCCCTCCCTTCGATCTCCGTTGTCGCGTGAGTGATTTGTGCCTTTGGAGCCGGTCGCCTGACAAAACAAGTCGTTACATCGCTGTCGGAACGGCTGACCCAGCCAGGCTGCTATCTACCGTCACTGCCGGCACTCGTAAACCGGCAACACGTTTATCTCGCAGCTCGGTGCTACCAGTCGTCAAAAAGTTCAACTCGTTTCTCCCTTATCCCTGGTCTTCCGTCCGTCGTCGTTAAGCCGTCCCTGGGCTTCGTCCGTCGCCATCGCGGCTCGTTTTCTCGACAAAAATCCATAAATTTCGCTCCCCTCTCGACAAAAACACCTATGTCGTTCCTCAATTATGTTTGGATTTGTCTGAACTATTATAACATCGTTGTTCGCTGCAGCTTCGGACGTTTTCCAGTTCGAATTTTATTTCGTGATCCATTTAACTGTCTGTCTTCGTTGTTGATATATTGTGTCAAATGCAAAGCAGCTTCGAAATATTTTTCAAGTATTTGAATACTTCTATGGAGATTTCATACTAATCAGTAAACGACGCGCTTCGACAGCTACGAGAATTCGTGCATTTTACGCAAACACTGACAAATAATCGAGGAACACTGTGAATTAATTTGAATAAAATTCCTAACTGAATAACTGATGTAGATCCACGAGGTGCGCGTTTTCAATTTTTATTATGGACTCGAATAAAAAAATATTAACATATTGAATACCGCGGTGGTCACCGGTGACCGGCACCATTCCGTTGTTTTAGAATGATTACCGTTAAATGAATAGCATTGAACGTTAATTCATTACTGCCGAAATTAACCAGATTATAGTACGAGTTGAGAACTTCACTATTCGGTAGCTAACAATTCTCCTTAATAACGCTGATCATTTCTATAAATGAAATAAAGCACGCAAAATTCGCTCGGCATTCGACACGTCAACAACTGCATGTTTTATTTTTTCGTATAATTTTTGTGCCACGTGCAATTTTAAGGTTATAATTTCTTTAAATGTTTTACTTAGACCACCTTCGTAATTAACACTAAATGAATTCCATATAATGTTGAAATTACAATCACTACCTAATGATTTATTTTTCACAATATCGTAAAAATTACATTGAATTAATTCAGTTTAAAATAATGTGGTGTGAAATAACCGATAAACTGTAAAATTGATAAATTTTTTAAAAATCTTGACTTAAACCACTTTCATAATTATAGGCTCAATTATATGATGACGATACTGGTAGAGATACCGTTAAAATTTTTCCTCTTTCAGTTTCTTTCTATTTTCTAATTTTCCATGAAAATTATAGTTAGCAACGACACGAACTTCCTGTACAGGAATCGGTGACGGCTCAAAATGGTAGCAAGATGGTGATTCCAATTGTCCATCCGTTCATCGGTTGGCGATCGTAGGAAGCAAAGCCGCCGGACACGAATTTTAAAAAAGTTATTCTGTTTGAAAAATTCGTCGTTTTGTAATGTGTACATTGGGACGACTTTTCCCAAGTTTCGTGCATGCGCATTATGCTACATATCATCTCCATAATGCACGGGAAATCGCCGCACGGTGGTTCTTTTGTCCCTGTTTCCTCTGCGCCCAAGGACTATGCGCAAACTTTCGGACAGAGGAGCTTTTCCGGCCGCGCGAAACTAAAGCATCGCCTGGCGTAGAGAACGGCGCGACGAGTTTCGCTCGTGAACACTTGCCGGCCGTTTCGCAGGAATTTTCGCCAAGCTGCGTCGTGTGCAGCGCCCGTAAACTTCGCCGGACGAAAGACGCTTCTGCAGCTAGCGTAAGCGCGCCGAAAAAGTTCCCGGGCTAATTAGTAGCGGTCGTTGGTTTGAGTCCACCCGACCAGCAGCCCCTTTGACCAACCTGGCGATCGATAAGCCGGCGAAAAGACAGATTTTTATCTTTTTCGGATTTACTTCAGCCCCTGGCATGACCTATTTTTCTACATCAAGTGGCCGTTGCAAATATCGAGACTGTTCTCCCTCGTCTTTATTATTCTCGCGCGCAGAACGAGAAAAATTCTTCGTACTTCGCCCTCCATTTTCTTTCTATTCGTGGAGGAAACAACGTTGGGCGACGCTTTATGACAGGATACAGGTAATATTGCGTTGGGTCCCGGCTTTTGACTATAGATTTTTAGACACAGGAATACTTCTCACATCCTATAATATCAATTTTTGTTAACGTACTTGACGCGCACTTTTGTCCACCGCTTACAGCATTCGTTATCCTGTCCTCCAAAACGATAGGAGAACCCTCACGCGCAGTGAAAGTAACAAGGGAGCTTACTCAGATGTTCAGATGGTTCAGAAAAAATCAAAGCTTTAACCCTTTGCATTCCAAGAAATTTTAATTAATATCTCGAGACATCTTTCTGTCCTAGAATAATTCCATTGCACGTGGTTCATTTCTTTTCGTGCTTATCAAATTTGTTACTGTTAATCGTACGGCAACAGTTTAATTTTATTAACTTCTTAATTATAAAAATTTATAATGTATAAATTATTTTGAATAATAGTCTGACAATTTTCGGTGTCGCCTCAGAGGAGCCATTGGAGTGCTAAGGGTGAATATATTGTTTAAACAAAACACTTTTGTTAAAATTTTATTGGACGACTAAAATGATTAAATCTGACCTAGATTGACAATATATGTAGGTTATAATGGCCTTGTCATAATCATTTATTCTGGCCAAAATGGGCAATTCTTGAAGGTGATAATGGCCTTGCCATAATGATTTATTTCGGCCAAAGCTACCAATATTTGTTGGTGATAATGGTCAGGCTATAATGATTTATTCTCGGTAAAATTGGCAATAATTGTAGATGATTATGGCCGCACTATAATAATTTATTCAGGGCAAAATTGGCAATTTCTTAAGGGGTTTGTGGCCTTGCTGGAATGATTTATTCTGGTCAAATTTGCCAATAGTTGAAGGTGATAATGATCCCTCTATCATAATTTAGTCTGGCCTAAATTTGAAATTTTTGGAAGGGGAAAATGGAGTTACTATAATGATTTATTCTAGGCAAAATTGCCATTGTTTATAGGTGATAATGGCCTCGCTAAAATAATTTACTCTTGCCAAAATTGTCAATTTTTGAAAGGAATTATGTCCTTGAAAATTGCCAAAATTTTTAGGATTAGTGGCCTCGCTATAGTAATTTATTCTTGTCTAAATTGTCAATATATGTAGGTGATAATGGCCTTGCTATAATGTTTTAATCTGGTTAATATTGACAATATTTGTAAGTGATTATGGCTTTGCAAAATGATTTATTCTGGCTGGTTAATATATTTAATCAAAGTGTGATAATAATATGTTGCATTCATTATCCGGAATCTTCTGTGATCATACAAGAAACACGTATTTTCTATACCAAAATTGCGGTTTCACATTTGAATGCTTGGTAGTCTATTTCAGAAAAACATCCTAAAATGATCCTGAATGAAAATTGATAATAGGATAAATGATCCAACAGTTACTGACAGCTGCTCCACGGTTAGACAATGTATAATGGGTGAAGTAAGTTTAAGGCCTGTTAAACAAGCGAAACGAGGTGCGTTGATAATTGGAAAATTGAAATTGGACGATCTATGATTAGTTAAATGGAACAGTAACAAAATGTGAGCTGAACTACGATGGGGGCAACGGAACAAGACTGACTCTTGGGTATAAGTTAAGTAGTTGTTAATAGCATACATGAGAAAAGGTTATAACTCGTTTAAAATAGTTAGAAAGTTGTTCGTCTAACCGAACCGATAGGCTACGTACAATACTTCGTGTACGATAATTGTACTTCGGTAAATGTTCGCAATAAAATTGATGTCCACCGTAAAATATAAATGTCTGGCGATTATTCTCAAAACGGTCCACGTACGTCGCGTCTTTACGCGGAAGAAAAATTAACCAACGAAGACTACGATAGTGATTATGTCAGTAAAAATCCAAGCGTAACCTAATTATATTTTAACACATCCTCGCCGGGTCGTGTTAGAACGTCTATCGAATGAATAAGCATACAAACTTCATCCCGTACATTCTGAAGTAGGATTCGAATAAATGAAAACGAACGGGATTTCAAGCGGCCCGAACAAAAGGAGAAAGTGGCGGAAACAATGACGAAGAAAGAAGCTGGAAGCGTGGTAAATGAAAAGGGAAGTAAGTATACTTTAAAAAAGAAGCTGGCTGTCGAGCGAGGAGGCCGGTTGGGAACAAAACTAGAGAACGGAAATTTAATTAGCGGTGCACACTCGTTAGACGTACCTATCCGTATTTTCATTGGTTCCCCGAGGTTCTGCCTTCGGCGTACTGTTATCATCGAGCTGAAAGCTGCGCGAATTCAGGCCATCTTGAACGCCAAGGCATGGTCTCGCCGAATGAATTATATCCTGAAACGGAATTGAAAGATAAATGCCAGTGGACGAGGCCAATGATTTACTAATGGACGAGATGTTGAGAATGCGCCATTCGAGAATGCCGAATAAAAAAATCGTTGCAGCAGCGGAACACGGTAACCGAATGACCGGCCTTTCAATAAACTCTGTTTCGGCGGAAGAGCTTGCTTATTATTGAAAGCCGAGCCAATGCAATTTATCGGGAACACTTAATTGAACGCCCCTATTTTCCCTCCCCTGCGATAATAACGATATAGACGTGCTGTATTACACTATTCTGATCTACGCTATTCCACTTCGTTTATGAATTATTGGACTGGCTGGCACAGTTCTATTGCACGGGATATGCTTTACATTAAAAACGCATTGACCACGTTTTCTATTTAAAATGTGGCGACTCTACCTGGTTCGTTTGTACGGCGTTGTGACGCGGATAATGCTTCGGCGTCGCCGCAGGTCGTAAACCTTCGACTCGAATTTCTTGACAACACGAGTTCGAAAGGATTTGCTACTATCCGTTTAGATGATAGGGATGATACTTTGTTAACACTAGAACTACCATACAATAAATCCAACGATATACATTGCTTTGTAATAATAATGTGACTGCTTCTATTAAAACTTCATACTATTCTTATTGTATGGTATACGTCATTAAAGAAGTACATCCAAACATTTCTGACGGAAACATTTTTATAATTTCAGTATTTTTGAAAGAAAAAACTAGGAACCAGTCAAAATGATTGGTTTGGTAGTTCTAGTGTTAAATGACTGCAGAGATATTTGCAACGAACGTAAATCCTATATTTTAAATGCAAACACAACAACTTCGCAACGATTACATGTGAGGTACAGTTACTCGTTTCAATATTCGGACACTAATTCATTACTTTAGTTTTTATTGTTTTCCACATAGTAAATCATAAACGAAATTAGACACAATATTGTTGTCGAAAAAATATTCGGACACTTAACATTACACAACATTTATTCCTATTTAGAAATACATAAGAACAAAATTATAATAATTTTAATATTTTGCGGGATATCCCTGTTGTCCAATAACATGTTGCAACCATGTCGGCATATTTGAAATTACTTGACTTAAGTAATTTTGAGTAATACGTCTCCACTCATCCGTCAGTCGTATTTTTAATTCTTTTGTTTTCATAGGCGTTGTCGTAATATTACAATCCAATAAGTCCCATAAATTCTCAATTGGATTTAAATCCGGTGATTGTGGTGGAGGATGTAGCACTTGCGGACCAGAATACAATAAATATTTCTGAACTATTCTCGATTTATGTTTCGGATCGTTGTTCTGGTAGAAATTAAAACTGTCGCGTATACCCATATTCGTACTTTTTAATAAATTTTGCTTTAATAAGTCTAAATATTTGTTCTTGTCCATAATACCTTCGATGAAAACTAACTCTCCCAACCCAGCAATTGAAATACAGCCCCGTATCGTATGATGTGTTTACCGGACTGATGAATTTGGTAAGCTACAGTGACTCTTATTAATATTCGGTCATTGTGCTATTCAAAAAATTGTTGCTAGCTTCGATCGTTTGCAATAGTAAATTTGGAGTTATTGTTTCATAATATAACAGAACATTCATTGTAGTTTGTAATAACATAAATTTTATTTGTGTCAGTTGAAAGGTAATGAGTCTAGTCGGAATTTTTTATTTGTTCGAAATCCTTCTCAAGAGACTGACCGGAAGTTGCAGCACGAGTACAAGTGGCCAACGGGAAAACTGGTCGCATGATCAAATGGGTGAAGCGAAACGAATGATTCGATAACCGTATACGTCGAAAACAAGTGCACGGCGGTGGGGTGCGAGCGCAAAGATGAAATGTTCCGAACAAACACGATAAAATCGGCATAACATAACTCACAGGCGACCGTGAACTGTTTCTCCGCGGGAAATTACGCGACCGTACGGTCCCGGTCTCGGTTTGAAGTTGGACCAGGCAGTCGTAAAGAGGGCCAACCGCTCTCCGGAAGGCTATTACTCCGGAAAAAAGGCTGCGGTTCATCCCCTGAACAACGTTTAGGTAAGCACCGTCAATAAAAAGAGACGCCCTTCCGTAACAAGACCCGGTGTAAGACAAACGGTTCACCGCAGGAACGTGTGCATACGGGAGGGGCAATCAATTCTAAGAGATATTTCGAAACCGCGGCGGCCGCTTAAGCCGGCTTTATCGTATGACGTATAACGCGTGTCGTTCCGCTCGATGAGAATCGCGAAATCTTATGGGGGCTTGGCTAATCTATAAAATATTGCGGATATTCCCTTACTTATGTGCTTTCTCGCGCGGAAAACATACGCTCGACGCGCGGCAAGGTATCCTTTCCGCTGGATATTCCTGCTGTGCTTAAAGGGAAACGATTTTAGAATACCTAAATACAAATCTCCGCGAACCTACCACTGTTTTTGCGCGTTCGAGCACGCGGGGATGCATAAAACATAAGACCGAGAGATTTCACTCGAGGTTAATAAATTTCAGTAGATTTCCGAGTGTTTCTGTAATCGTTTCACTTACGGTCGCTCGCCAAAGTATTCGGACACTCTTTAACCAGTTAAGTGTGTTTCACGATTATATCCGTCATGGAGATGTGGCAGAATTTTGTGTCATGACGATTATATTCGTCATGCGTAAAATTTTATTACAATTTGATATTTAAATTACAATTCTGGCGAAAACTAAATTATATTCGTAAATTTTAATATGTTTAAAATGTTTAGAGGTCAAGACGAAATGAAACAAACAAATGAAAATTATAAATAATTTGACATAGGTTCATGCATCTCTGTACGCTCTGACCACAGTTAACTGGTTAAATCGAAATAACTTTTGCCAAATTTAACGCTAGAACTACCGAACCAGGCGAAATGACTTGTTCCTGATTTTTCCGTTTACAATTACTGAAGTTATAAAAATATTTTCACCAGAAAGCTTCGAATGAATTTCTTCATTGAAGCAGACACTGTAATAAAAATGGGACAAGATCTGAATAGATGCAGTTTTGTCATTATTACAAGATAATATACGTCAGTCCGGTTATTACTTGCTGGTTCTAGTGTTAAGTTATACAAATTGGTTATTCTGAATTTATACCCTTGTTGAAGTTTCGTTGTAGAAGTGTCAGTAAATACAGTATGTTGAACTTTCAACTGGTCCTTCGCTAATTAATTAGTCGACATACGTAGAGCAAACACATATTTACAAAGTCCGAAGGAATTCTTAATTCTACCACGGCTAATAAACAGAGATGCTTAGAAGTGCAGCCACGAGGAAAGAGTCGGCAAATATTGTTTAACACTTTGACTGCCATGTCACCCATATATGACTGACAGAATTATTTGTCCATGTTTAAAAATAAATTTGTACGTTAATATATTCATTGCACTAAATTTATTTGGAGAATAGAAGAAGGTTGAAGGATAACTTTATGTCGTACATTTTAAGTTTCCAATTGTTGCTTCGTTGAATAAATTAATTTGATTTTATGGGATTTTTGAGGTCGTTGATTGGGCAGTTAAGGTGTTAAAAAGTGGCTGAAAATTTGAGCAGACACGTTCTCTCGATATTTTTATAAAGTAATGCAAAGTAGCGGTTTTTAGAGCTCCGTGAACCTAGTGTTAGGAACAATGTAAAATTTGATTTCTCTGTTATCGATTGTTGGCTCCGGAGTATTAGCATCTGAGTCGTTTTACTTTAACATTTTGTAGCGCAAGTGCAGTGCTTTATCGCAACTACGAGAGTGCAGCCGAAACAAATTATTTTGGGCTAGGACTCTGGAGAGCGTCCGACGGCTTGCATGCAGCTGGCAAACGCGTGCATCTCCAGTGTCCTAGTCTTCGAGTAGTAAAACAGTAAACTCATAGAGAGCCAGGTCGTCAGCAACACCTGGTCAAAGAGTATACAACGAGAGGGATACAACAGTCTGCGACACGTGGAAAGGAAGACGCTTTTTAGAGAGAGAGAAACAAACCACGCAGACAATTTAAAGGGCCGAAGCAAAGAATGGGGATACCAGAAGCCACCCTTAACATTAAGTTTACGGAGCACCAGAAGTGAGCATTTTAAATTACTTTATAGAAATAAAAAGTCTACCCAAAGTTAAAGTATTGTTTTAATAACATTGTTCGCTGTCCGTGGTTGATTTGTAAGATTTTTCGGACGTTGCGTTGCCTGCACGACGTGTGCCGGCTAGAAAATTAAAACTCGAAGGACCAGTTGAAAATCGCCACTTTCTCGCTAGTACCTGATCCATCTCCGATTCGTATTGTGGCGCCACAAACTGGCGGCGAGTCCCGCAACTTGTTTAGGTTAAGTCTCGAGTGCGCCCGAGTGAATGGGTTCGATTGCATACTGCGTGTATTTATACTTAAATTGTATAGATTACCAATGTGTAATTCTGCTTAAGCGTATCTAAAACAGTTAAATTTACTGTTCCTATTAAAGTAATAGCAATTATTAAGCGAATAATATGTATTATCTTACCGAGAATGCAGTTAAGTGCTTTCAAAGTTAACAAGCAGATTCGTTATAAAATTTCAAAAAGCTTAAGTTCATTCGACATAATTTAAAATGCTTCAAATTGAAAGATTAGTATTAAATTTATTTTACATATCTTTGCAACACTTCAACAATTTATAATAAATATTATATTATAATAATATAGTAAATATTAAAATAGCCAGCTTGTTTTTTAAAAAAAAGGACTTAGGTCACTTATTAAAATATTAGAATACGTCATTTTGCCGCGTCCCGTAAACCTAGTGCTAAACAAGAAAATACTTTTTAGAGAGGGACAGCCTATACAATCAATTTAAAGTTCGGCGATGCTTGTTGTATACTTACATATTCAATTTGTTCATAAATAATAGATGTTGAATAAACTAATCGATGGATAAATTGCGCATTCCGCAACGGACAAGAAGCTCGTTGCCTCCGAGTTAGATGGTTAAGAATACAATCAGTTTGTGACACTTCAACTCGTATTGTTTGATCCTTTAAACGATTCCGTGATTTGTTCTAACGTCTGAATAACTACCTTTCTTAATATGCGAAACATTTAGATTCGTGAAGATTTGATTTGCGATATCTGATGCGAAACGCTCTAGAAATAGTCTACAAGTGCATCCGAAGCACTCGAATCCGATCCAGAAAGTGAAATAATTTGTCTTAACGGACCATGCCCAATAAGTTCATCGGTTGTAGTGTCGAAAAATCGAAGGCAAACGCTGCTGCGTTCGAACGAGCTGCACATCGTTAAAATTTCATACCCACCAACAAATGGATCTGTCCAAATAGCAGAGAGCTAACAATTGTTAATAAAATCAACGATCTGCATATGTGAAATAAAAGCAGCAATTGTTCAGAATCGGGGGTCGGAGTCAGTGCGTCGGATACCGTTGCAACGTGCTCGAGAACGTGCTTTTCCGACTAAAAGATAACGGGGAATATACGCAACAGGGATTGATAACATACAGGTAGACAGAGGATTTTTACACGTTTATGAAACGTGTGAATCCGACAAATAAAACAGAATGTTCATAAATGGTAAATTTACGAGCCGCCTTTTCTCCACGCATCGACGAGATTTCAGGATCAACTGAATTGTTTCGAGCACGCTATCTTAACCCCTTGTGTCACGATTTATGTTACGATTTCACCGTTGAGAACTTCTTTGTAGTTCATAGTTTTCATGAAAAAAAAAAAACGAGAAAAGCGTATAGCAGATTACTGTGGTCCAAAATGCCCATGAGCCAATTTTTCATAATAGAATTTTAATGATCGGATAAAAATTCTCAAAAATGTATTGGCAGTACAAATGAATCTCCGAAGTATATAAATTAACCCTTAGCACTGCAATGGCGCCTCTGAGGCGACACTAAAAGTTCCCCTACTATTATTTAAAACAGCTTTAGCAATACTCTGTTTGCAATCACGGGGTCGGTAAAAATTGAGATGTGGCACGTGCGAGCAATAGTAATAAACTTTCTATTTACGAAAGGAAATGTACCATGTACATGTGGAATGGATTATTGAACATCAACAAGTGGATGCTGATTTTTCAAGCAAAATCATCCTAAGCGATGAAGCACATTTTCACCTTGATGGCTTTGTTAATCACCAAGATTGCCGGGTTTGGGGTTCGGAAAACCCACATATGATTGTCGAACAACAAATGCACCCACAACGTGTCACTGTTTGGTGCGGATTTTGGGCTGGAGGCATCATTGAACTATACTTTTTTGAAAATGAGGCTGGTCAAGCAGTAACTGTTACTGGTGCTCGATATCACGACATGATAACACAGTTCCTTCTGCCGAAATTGGATCCTATTGATGTGGCCAATATGTGGTTTCAACAAGACGGTGCCACGTGCCATACAGCCAGTGAAACAATTCAATTACTGCATGAGACATTTCCTGGTCGTGTACTCTCTCGTTTTGGTGATCAGAATTGGCCCTCTAGATCGTGTGATTTAACACCATTAGATTTCTTCTTATGGGGTTATTTGAAGTCAAAGGTTTATGTCAACAAGCCCACAAGAGGAAATTCCTCTTGCATTACAAGAGGAAATTAAACGCTGCATCAACGAAATTCAGCCACAATTATGCAGAAAGATCATGAAAAATTTCGACAAAAGAGTGCGTATGTGCCAGCAAAGCCGTGGAGGCCATTTGCCCGATGTGTTATTCCATAAATAACCCTATCCTATGTACTTTATGATTCAATGAAAAAATAACAATCTAAAGACTAAAAACTGTGTTTTCTATTTAATTCAAACCTTGCGTTAATTTTGGGACACCCATTACTTCTTCCTCTTTATATATTACTTCTTACTCCTAATATATTTACAGCCGTGATATGTCAGAATTTCCTAAAAAATTTTTCCAGCAATGAGATGGGGGAAAAACGAGTCTTGTAAAATTCTACAGTCTAAACAAGATCTCTCACGTTTTCGGTGGCGACACGACAATGAAGGAAGTAAAAGTTGAGTCCCTAAAGATCGAAGTTTGCATAAAGATCCCTAGTTCATTCGCTGTGTAGACAAACAGATTTGTACGATAGTTTAATTTTTAATCGGTTCGGGATAGGACATCAGATGGTTTTTCCCACGACCTTTCCACCCGTTCAAAGAATCCCTCGACACTGAATTCTCCAGTAGATGGACAATCAACCCTGTCGTCTATGACGACATCGTTGCCGGTCGATCAACTACTCTGTAATAGGAACACGTCAAGTCTCTCCTGCAACGTCACTGATGTAACAGTTCTTGACCCGGGGCGCGACTATGACGTCTCAACGGAAGCGTAAAAGTCAACCGCGACAACGACGTAAGCTCGACAACGAGGACGATGCAGGGGGCGGCTGTTACTGTCTATAGACGGGGGGTGCATAACTCGCACAGAGTTAGTAGTTGCACGTAATTATTCAAACTCGGGGGATAGCCTGAAGTTCAGGTTGCTCTATTGATCGGGCAATGGTCGAGCAGGGGCAGTGGAAACGTAAGTCTCGAGTACGTTGCTCCGACTGGATTTCTCTTATTGTCAGTCACAACTCTGTTATCGGGAACCGAATCATCGCCCCGGCTCTCCGGATAAATTAATTCGCGGTAGTTAGTCGCGAGATTCTTCCCCCGTCTGTTTGGTCGCCATCCGTGCAGCTGAGTCCTCAGCGAATTGTTTTCCCGCACAGTGCAGTCAACGGATTAGAGACTGGGCATTATAATTTCGACGCTGATTCATTCGAACGTTTGTGTTATCCGTTTTGTTAGCTGCGGTTTAGAGAATACTATTTTCTCTAAATCAATTTGTTTGTCTAATTCGAGTAGAGGTATATGCGGACTTTAATTTTATTCAGTTCGATTGCTTTATTCTACTTCTTACAGGGGATTGAAAAGTGTCATATTTTTAAATATTTAGATATTGCATCCGATTAAAACAGTTACGGAGAACCGGAAATGTTTTATAATTGTTATGAGTTCACCATTGTTATGTATCAACCATGTCAATAGCGAGTGACGGCTGTACCTCTTACCCTCGCCGCCAGAGGGACAGTAGAACGAGACTTTCCCGCTAGTTTCTGATCCGCCTCCAGTTCATATGCACTCCGATGATAGGACAGATGTCCTGCTCATTCAGCACGCAATGTTACAGAATTTCTAAATAGAAAATCTGGAGATTGTTGGATAGGTCGATGAGGAAGTAACAAATGGCCGGCACGATCCCCAGACCTGACATCTCTCGATTTTTATTTGTGGGAAAAATTAAAGGCAGGAATGTACCGCGAAAAACCAACTACAGATGAAAGTCGAGTGGCGTAAGATCGAGCGATCTTGATGCTCAAAGAGAACTATATTTAATTTTTTAATTTTTTTATAACTTTTTAATAAAGCTCTGTGTGACCTATGTTTACACAAGTTTTTTCTTATTTAATGCCATAGAATACACTGACAAAGTTTGATCCTAAAATCCTGAGACATCTTGTATATGAATTGGAAACAGGTACTAGGGAAAAAGTCGTCCTGTTATCCGTCTGTTGGTGAGCGCAGAAGGTACAGCCACAGCTTCATAGGCGCAAAAATGCAAACTAACGGATGTCTGAACAGGTGTTTCACGGCGAAACACTACTGATAGTATTTACTTAACACTAGGTTTACGCGTCAAAATGACGTATCCTAATATTTTATTATTTAGGATGATTAAGAGTACAAAAGTGCATCCATGGGGAAGGAATCGGCAGACTAACTTCTTTGAGTATATATTACTTTAAAAAGTAGCTAAAAATTTTAAAAGACACAAAATTAATTATTTTTATAACCTAATGCAAAATATTTGCTTCCAGTATTTAGTAAACCTAATGTTAAGAACAATATACAATTAATAAAATGCACTTACCTGCAACGCACAGCTGACGCTCCCAACACAGAAAAAAAGAAGGGATAAGGTTATTCGCAGAGAAATAGCACATGCGGATCCATCGTTTATTAAAGCAAAACTTTATTATAGCAATAGTGAACAATGGATAACTATTAAAGATTTTTAACATATTTTTTTGTTGTTTTTTTGATAAAAATAGCGATTGGATGTTTAGGTTTATGTATTAGGTGAATATCTAAAGGGTCTCTTACCGTACGAAGTTGTTCGAACTAAAAGAAGTGTCTACAGTTGAGTGTGTTTCAACGATGATGATAATCGCGCGCACGCGTGGGATATACGTGTGTGAATTTTTCATCAGCGGGGCAAGTCCACCGTGAATCTGGGGAAACGGTATTATCGAAACAATTCCGTCGATAAATTCCTCGATTTTTTTCGGGGTTCACGGGGGGGGGGGGAGGCGAGTCCGGGTGCTCGTCATCCCCAAACCACCCCGGCCCGGTTGGCTAACCGATCAAAAGCATGAGAACCGATGTAACGCGCTAACGAATCCAATAAATCGCGATTACAGTCGAAAATTGGAAAACAGACAGTAAAATTCCTCCGGTCGTTCATACTCGAAATATCCTCGATAAACGAAAATGGAACTTCCGCGAATCAAAGCGAAAATTTAGTCCGCAACGTGGCTTTCGCCGCACCGGCCAGAAAAAATATTACCGATCCTTTAAATCTAATTGCTCGCATCGTTGCCACGCGAACGGGGTCCCGGTTTCCCTCGCGACTTTCGGCGAATTAAAGAAAAAGTTCAAACAATCAAGATCGCGCGGGTTTCGGCCGGTATTAATAAAACGGCTGAAACTCGGCTCCGCGAAAGTAAAAGAAAAAGCCCCGGATTCACGGTGTACTTTGGTCCGACCCTAATTTCTACCCTTGATTGCTGCAGTCCAGAGAAGGATGAGCACAATACAAATAAGTGGAAAACAGCGGTACAAAGGAGGAGGGAAAACGAAAAAGGGTGGAACAAAACCGGACGCCGATGACGCCCCCCCTCCCAGGGATAATAATAATAATGCCGGTAATGAGAAATGAATTTCGCAGATACGAAACGATTAATCTCGCGCGAGATCTCTCTACTGTTTTATCATGCTCCGTGCGCGAGAATACTCTCCGCGACGGTCGATGGGGATTGTCGTCGAAACGATATCAAAAAGGGGAAACGACGCAAGAAGACAAATGGCGGCGCTGCGATAGAAGAAGCTAACTGATTACGCGAAATTGTTGGATCGTTGCTTGCGAACAAACGCTGTCTCCGCCGTGAAACTCATCTTCTAAATTCATCATTCGATATCTAATCTTGCAGAGCTACCAGTTCCACCCGATCGTTATAAAAATGTATTAATATTTTCTGCTTTGCGGTAATCCAATGATTCGGCTCTTGAAACGTGTAACGAATACAATCAGTGAAATCTCCTTTCGAATTCGTTTGTTACGGAGCACGCGTCGCCGTATAAAAGAATTTTTTATTTCGATTTTCGAAAGATATAGATATAAAATCGAGAAGGTCCGATCGCAAGCGAGAATCCAACGGAACGAAACAATGAAGGAATGATTGTTCTAATCGGTGTTCGCGAGAAACGCGGTAAAAAGATCGGCAGATCACCCCCTCCCGCCCCCGACGCCTCCGGAGTAAACAGAAAACCGATTCCGTACAGAAATCTAGAGAACCTAAGACAGTCGTCGGCTAGTTCTAATGATATATTTGAATTAGTCGTTACCGGCTATCCTACTCTCCTCCTTGTATCGTAGTAATAAGTCATCGTAGTTTACGTGTTTTTATTTAGGGCATCTCTTTCCTCCTCATCGCTGTTCCTCCCCTCTCTTATTACCTCGAGTAACTGTCGTCGCGGGGGACGTCATTATTTATTATTATTTTTTTTTTTCGCACAGCGTACACTAAATCGATCTATAACCTATCTGTGGTCGACGCGATCGCCACCGGTCGGATCCGATCGATCGCAGTTATCCCACGATGGTCCCCGAGCCAAACGATCCACGCGCAATGCACACAAGTCGGCTCAAGTCGCTCTTCTCATAGTATCATCCCCCTCACCCCCGTAATATACCCCCCCGGAAATCGAACGGCGGCGATCGCGTCGACGCAATATACAGTACTCCGATAATCTTACAAATAATATATCTAACAACGTTAGGTTCATCTTAGATTGCTTTCCGTGATCACTCCATATCTGTCTCGAGAGGCTGAGCGTGCACTGGTCGCGGCCGGAAATCGTCGGACAGCGCGATGCTCGCGACATTGGCGTAGAGCGTTACGCAGAAAAAGAAACGAGACTAGTCGGATGTTGTCCGGTTGTTTTCACCACCGTCGGCCATCGACCGGTGCACGGAAGACTCCTGGCCAAAGATCATCGCCACCGTTTAAGTGTCTTCTTCCGTGTCTTTGTCCGTTTCGTCTCGCTTCGCCTCCGCGATAATACGTCCGCCATTTTCATCAAGTA
This sequence comes from Agapostemon virescens, assembly GCA_028453745.1. NCBI lineage: Eukaryota > Metazoa > Arthropoda > Insecta > Hymenoptera > Halictidae > Agapostemon > Agapostemon virescens. The sequence continues at coordinate 10,315,577 of CM052099.1, forward strand.
AAATCGGCGCACCTTCCGATAACTTTCTTCAGACGATAAATAGGTTACTGCTATTCTCTTCTCTTTTTTTCTTTTTCTTTTCGTTTACGTATCGTTTCGACGTGACACACGCACACCCTAATTCCGAACATCCTCTCGCAGCAGGCATTCGAGGAGCCGCGGTCGACTCTTGGGAATAGTCTCGAGCGCCGTCCGAGTCGTTTCCGTCGTCACGAGCGGATCGCGTCTTCCACATACTCTCGGCACGCGATTCGCCCTCCCCTCGCGATCCGAAACTTAACTGTTTAAACCTTATCACGTAATACTATTCATTACTTGTTGAAGCTCATAATAAGTACATATTTGAGGATTAAGTTACCGATTATTGTGTTAACCTTACGCACCTACTCGCTGATTTTTCTCGCACATGCTTCCCCTCGTATATTCCGGTCCGATTCTCTCTTGGCTCGTTTTCACGCGATTCGCACACTCGCATACATACACATACGCTCTCTCTCTCTCTCTCTCTTTTGTTTTGTTATATCTGACAGTGTACCTTTGTATGCCGTCGACGCGGTAGATACAGAACAGAAAATCGTCGAACTCGGTGTACCCAAATATCTCTGTACAAGAATAACTAACGCATTCGATGAGACGCGACCGACCAGTAGGGACGACGTTGATTTAGGAAATTAATAAATCGACGTCGCATAGTGATGGAAACGCGGAAAGTTACCCGCCTGGCCATGTCGCGAGCGTCTCAACGATACCAATGGAATTTTCTATTTACAAACTGAACGACAACACTGCGAAACTATCATCGACGCGGCTCCGTTCTCTCTCGCTCTCTCTCTCTCTCTCTCTCTCTCTCTCTCACTTTCTTTCTCTCTCTTTCTCGCCATCGTCTTCGCGAATTCTCGTTCCGATTCGCGGAGAACCCGAGCCTCGGGCGCTCCGCGCGCATTGTATTATTATACTTTATAGCCTACTCGTACGTCTATCTATGATGACGAGCCGGGCCGCTGCGGAAACAGCGACCGTCCCACGGATTGTTTAATACAGCACCGGTAATAAGCATCCATCTCCGTCAGAGCTCGGATAAACGAGTCGTCTAAACGAGAGCAGCGAATTCACGATCGTTTCAGTTTACCTGTCCGTTGAGAATATCAAGATATACTTGTTCTTACTCGAACGAGAATTCAAGTTCATTGACGGAAGAAATTTTTGCGATGTAGACTGTGGATTTTGTAATTTCTGTTGGAAGTGAATCGTCTTCTTCAAAGACTTGTTGCAATGTACCGTTCGCATACGATATCGAAACGAATAAGTTCATAAAGATTTTCTATTTTCAGTGTTTACAGCTGGCTTCGCAAGATTTTAAATGGTTAATCGAGAAATTACAAGCAGAACGGTCGTTTTTCATGCAAACGCAGAAGAGTCTGTGAATGGTCTCACAGTTGGTAGGACGTTACTTATTAATTTCTGTTCTCACAGCGAGACCGTCGAGGGCAACACGATGGGGAGCGACCACTGTAATTTGCAATAGGTATGATCGTGCATTGCCTCGCGGGCCATTACCGTATGGCTCTATCGAAGTACAGGGCGGCGAAGCCACGCCCGCTCGATGAATTTTACAGAGAAAGAGCAATACTGTCTTTTATTGTCGGCGACGTTAAACTGGCAAGATTGAAAGGCAAGAATGGAACTTTGTCCAACGTCGTTCAGCCCGAAGCGCTGCGTGGATATGCAATTTTACTGTCCCCGAAATGAAAAGGCGACGATTATCGTAGAAAGGTTGCTCGAATCTTGCGAGATGTCTTGGAACAAAAATTTTTTCGGTCACGGGAAATATGTTCGCGTTCGAAACAGGTTGAAAAGCCTCGGTATCTCGAACGCGAGATGAAAGAAAAGCCGTGTCCACGGTCGTTGCTCGAAAGTCTCGTTTAGACGAGGAACGTTCCCCGCTCTGATCTCCGTCGGTAGAGGCGATCGGCCATCGTCGCTCTACGCTGATTAAAAGTAGATTTAAACTAACGCTCTTGCTAGGTGTACCGCAATACAGAAAATCGATTTCGAAACGATTAAAAATACAGCGAAACGAACGGTTTCATTAAAGGAAAGACAGCAGCACGGCTGTGAAACGAACAAAATTTCGCGAGCCGTACCTCGCGGTTGCACGGTGTCGCGTCGTTCCCGGAGAGAGAGGAAAAAATTTGTCGTTCGTCTTTTCCGTCTTCCTTTCGCCTTTTTTTTTTCTTTTATCGTTTATAAAAATACCATGCGCTATCGCGATCCTATGTACACACAGACGTTCCCGAACCGGAAGAAAAACGATTCCGACGGGGCTCGGACCACCGATTCTCGAACAGAGACGTTTCTCTCGAGGTCGTCGGAGAAACGAATCGGAGAGCTATCGCGGACGTTAGTTTTCTCCGTTCAGCTTCTTAGCTTCGGCTCGAACCGATCGTCTGCCCAGCTTGACCCGCGATCCACGATCGGCTGCTCGATCGTCTCTCGCCGATCCAGATCCTAAAACCGAGATCCGGCCGAACGGAAACGGTCGAACAAACAGCAACATTCTATTTCTAGGCTGAGAGGTATTTGCGACAATGGTTTTTCCTTTTTTCTTTTTTTGACTCCTGATCGGTGAGAGCCGACGAGATCGGCAATTATTCGCGCGTCTACGCGTGCAATGACGAGCGAAAATAAGCGTACACCTTGAGGTCCATCGAGTTCATTCGGGAAGATTGTTAAAATTGCGAGAACTACACTTGTTGAACTGCGAGAACGAATTACAATATGTTACGGTGACGTTAAACAACGTAATCGAGAGATTCTGCCAACGAATTGTAAATTTCCTGATCGTAGTTTTCGCGGTTCATTTACAAAACTGTCGAATTTAGTTTTTAGGGTCCAGGAATAGTTCATGTACTAGCATATTTTCACGAAGTATCGTAGAATTGTTGATTTATTTATTTGTCCACTCGTATGAGAAGAATAAATGATAATTACGTTCTTCAAAGTAAAATTAAATGGCTGGATAGAAACTGAAGATAGAATCCAAAAGGTCAGCTTTGTAGCTGTATAATAAACTTGTAAATTATTATACTAGTACTTCATCAAACCACTTCGTAGCATTTGCACAAGATTCGCAATTCATAATGAGAATTGCATTTCATTATATTAAAATAAATTTGACTTCAAAGTGAAATTTAATGTCTAGATAAAAACTGAAAATGGCATCTGAAAGGTCAGATTTGTAATAAGGTTATATAATGAACTTGTAGACTGTCATAGTAATTCTTGACCAAACCACTTCGTAACATTTGCATTCTAAAATTGGACACTTCATATGCAACAATCAACATAAACATGTACAAAATAAACATTTTCAAAGATCAATTGTCAGAAGTAGAATTTTCATAAAAATCTGTTTACATTTTTAATAATTTCCATTCATTTTCGTCATGTATACATAAAACCAGCAAGCCTGTAGTAATTAAGTTTATAGTGATCTGGTAATAATTTCATGCTTTTCAATGAACTTGCTGGGTCCCTAAAAAATTATTTATCATTGATAACACCGTTTGCGTAATGTGAATCAAATGAATCGAGAAGACGACGATGATTGCTCTGCCCTAATCGAAAATTTTACGATACGTGCAATGGCTTTGTACAAAAATAAGTATACTTCAAATGTAAATCAATATCTGCTGATCTAGAAAAGCGAAAGTCAGCAATTTTGTGATTTGTTGACGAGAAAGATAAATGTGAGAGCATGTGGTTGGCAGACACTTTAACACTAAAACTACCGAACAATAAATCGAAACAATAAAATTATTAAAGAAATGCATTCGAAAATTTCTGGTGAAAATATTTTTATTTCAATAATTGTGAAAGAAAAAATTAGGGACCAGTCAAAATGACTGGTTTGGTAGTTCTAGTGCTAACGAATGGAGTTGGATGAACGAAGATGTACACTTACTTCTCGCTTCGATTGCGATTGACACGATTACGTGTTCCGCGAATTGTGAGCGCGTCCATGGGGCTGAGGAAAGTAGTGCGAACGTTTCGGGAGTTGTAGGCCTTAGCGATTTCCAGCGCGCATCGAACGCAGCTGCGTAGCACCTATAGAGTTCTTGACAACGATAATGGCAATAGCGATACCGGTTAGTGTTTTCCTAGATACAGCGTTTCACGAGTGGTAGCTCGGTCGCAGTGGTACGCGTGAAAGTATCATCAAAAGAGAAGATATCCTAATATCAAATTATGGCATTCGCAAGCTCATACGAAAACGAAAAAAAAAAATTATAGCAACAGTATCGCGCTTTTCCAAGCGACTAAACGAAAGGAGCGTGTCAGATTAACTCTTTGCACTCGAAGCTGTTTTACCTTTGAAAACCAAGGCACATTTTCCGGCCTCGAGTATTTTATTACGTGATTTATTTGCTCTTATGCATATTCAGGTTGTTACTATTATTCGTCTTTAAAACGGTGAAATTGTTATTACTTTCCTGCAAATATAGCGATGTAGAAACTATTTTAACCAGTTAACTGTGATTGACGAGTATACTCGTCATGGAGAAGTGGCACGATTTTGTGTATTGACGAGTACACTCGTCATGCGTATAAAGTAGTGACCATTAGCTATTTAAATTGTAATTTTTGAGAAAAACAAAATATATTCTCAAATTTCAAGATGTTTAGAATACTTTGAGCCCATGGCGGAATAAAACAAGCAAATGAAAAATATAAATAATTTCAGATGAACTCATGCGTCCCCGTATGCACCGGCTGAAACAACTTACCAGTTCGCATAACGAATTTATTTATGTGCGATGATAACGTTTTTTAGATGTTAGCTTAAAAGGGGCAAAGGCAAAAGTCGGAAAGTTGATTTATAATAGGGTTCCTTCAGATATGGTCAGTCATGGGAAAAATGTATAATATTTAGTTTTTATTGCGTTTTTAGTTTAATATATATGTAATATACGTGTGTGTTTACCAAATAAGTAAATATTAGTAATAAAATTGTCAATTTTATAAAATAAACCTATCCTTTTGATCCAATATCTTACCAGAACAACTTACTCTGTGATTGACGAGTATACTCGTCATGGCTCGATTCTGGCGACACAAAACGAGAGCGCCACAGTTAATGGTTAAACAATGGCATTGCAATTTTTAGTGGTGCCCCGGATTCACCATTCGAGTGCAAAGGGTTAACCCTTTCGCTTCGAGCGCCGGATATATCCAGGATCCATACGACGTTTATACGAGTACCAAAACCACGCGCACTGAGCACATTTCTGGCGCGTGCTTCCGGTCGGTGACGGCACTTCGGCGGACCGAACTGCCGAAGCGAAAGGGTTAAAAAGTCAAGTACGCTAGGAAGAAGTCTAAAACCTCGAATGAAAGCGTGTCAAAAAACGCGAGACGGGAAAGGGAGAGAATGTCGAAATCTGAATTCCTTACTTGCTACACCGAACCCGGAACTTCGAACATCGAGAACAGGTTCGACAGTTCGAGTGTCTTAAATCGATAGAAGATTAATTTCAAGGTAAAAAAAATAGATAATAAAAGGGTTAATAAATTTCGCTTACAAAACTATCCTTATTAAAAGAATAAAAACTTACCTAAACTATTGTTCACTCGAACAAGCGTCACGAGCGTATATATTGTACACGCTTCCTAAAAAAAAAGTCTCGTATTCTTATTTTCCATTCAAGAGATACGCAGTCACGGTATCTCAAAAAATGTGTTCTCGCCATTGGCTCACAACTAACGAGAAATTACAATTAAAAAACCGCTACTGGATACAACTAACACTAAACCTACCGAACACTAAAACCGAACTCCGTCTATCGTTTAATAAAAAGGACAAGATCGAACGTACTTCGATTTCGCGCGATTCTTATCCTTAAAATATCCCGTTGGATAAAACAATTTATTCGATCATTTCCCGTGGCAAGTTATTAATAATGTCAATGATTGTAAAACATACCGAATGTTCGACCGCGGATGGCAGAAAATTTAGGGGACGATTCTTCGTGGTGGTATCAGACGAAAATGGAGGACAAACAATTGCAATTTCAGCTTCCTTTTGAAACGAATCTACGGAGTTAGTCTTCGCGTCAGAAATTAATAGATCGATTGCGAAACATTTGAGAACTTTAAATACAACTTAAAAAGTTAGAAACAGCTCACGCTGATCCGTACATGCCGAATAAATTATTCTGCATAAGAATCAATATAGATACAATAATGATAACTGCGACGCGCTAAACGCGTGCTGAAAAATTTTCTTTTAATCCAAAATAATTCCTCTAATTAAATTTGCATCTTCAAGCGAAGTTTTTCACGCAAAGAATCGTGCCAAAAATTTTTCTTCGGTCTCACGTCGAACGCCACAAGCAAACCCGGTCGTTTCATGGTGGTAGGTTCAGCGTTAACCTGTTAAGCACGATGCGCCACTATAGTGGCTTTCGCGGACGCCATCTTATATTACGATGCGCCATTATAGTGGCTCGAGCAGACTCAATTTTATTATTAATTATTACAGTAAATTATTAGTGTTAAATCATATCTTTTAGAAAAATTACAATGTAGTTATCAAAAAGCTCATTACAAAATTATTAAAGTTAAACTATATGCACCATATCTTTAAGAAGAATTATAATTTATTTAATTTAAGAGAAACTGCCCCGCACAAAATTCAACCGTGCCTAAGAGGTTAAAATCGATAGCTTGTCCGAAGAACAATCGGAGTCCTTCGATGGGAGAACGCGCGAATCTCGATGCGCGTGTCGCACGCGAATCGCAGGTCCCGTTCGCGCGTCTGCAGGCAGAATGCGACGGTATGCGACGCGTGAATCGGGAATCGCGTGTATTCGTACGAAAGGGCTGCGAGGAAACAAAAGTAGCGTCGCTGTCCGCGTTGAATTGACCGATTGCGAAAATAATTAAGTAAGAATGACCCGTGCGTTCAAAGAAGCCCAAGGAGCGCTGGGTCTCCAGCGAACCACTGCGATCGGGCCGCGATATGTTAACCTACGGGTTAAGCTAGGTGTCCATTTCAGAATTAAACTCCCGCGACTTGCTCTCGATACTGTCTCAAAGCTCTCGAGTAGCCTACGATCTTGGACGCGTGCACGGAATCTATCTTGTATGACTCGCAAAAGGGATTTGAAAAGGGACATAACTGTCCAGTCCACACGCTTCTCGCTATTCTCCGAGAAAATTACGAAATTGCCACTTCAGGTGTGGCACATCGCGTGTCGTTGATCTTCGCTTCCGACGTGCTCGACCTGCGTGTCGCTGAATGAGTTAGCGACGATATGCGAGTCGAGTTTGGCAACCGATAGGTTTACCGATGGGTTTACCGATAGGTTTACCGATCGGACTGGTTTTTATCGTAGACGTTAGAAGCGAGCGAGAGCGAAGCAAATTGACGCTCGAGCGTTCGATATTGTACCATCTCGCCTGTAATACGTGTACAAGAATATTCGTGAAATGAAAACACATCGGTATTCGTGCGGTTCGAAGTTACACGGGTTAACACATTGAATGCCGAGCGAATTTTATATGCTTCGGACAGGTTTCATTTATTTCATTCATAGAAGTGATCAGTGTTATTAACACTTTAACTGGCCAACTAACTGCCTAAAAAATTCCACAAAATCAAAGTAATTTATTTAATGCAGCAACAATTGAAAACTTAAAATGTCTTACACATAGTTATCCTTCAACCTTCTGTAATCTCTAGATATGAACTCAATTGAGTGCAACGAATATATTAGCGTAAAAATTTATTTTTAAATATGGACAAATAATTCTGTCAGCCATATATGGATGAAATGGCAGTCAAAGTGTTAAATAGAATTGTTAGTTACTGCATAACGAAGCTCTTAGCTGTTATTACAATCTGGTTAACTTCCACAATAATAAATCAATGTTGAATGCAATTAATTTAATGATAATCGTTCTTATAGGACAGAATGGTGCCGGTCACCGGTGACCACCGTGGCATTCAACGTGTCAACACTTTACCGACCACTATTAACCCCTTGTCCTACCATTTTCTTTGTGACTGCAAGTTACTGCATCATATTCATCGTTAAAAATGTTACAGAAGAGAACAGACAATTTATATCTTTTATGTTGCTACGTGTACTTCAATGCTTAAATATTGATTAGAAGAGAATAAAATTTAATTTCGTCGAAAACGAAAGGCTCGATATTTATATTTGTTAGAATTTGTTTAAAATCTTCATCACGAGTCTGACTCGTTATAATATGGCAAGGAGTTAATAGATCTTTTAATAATTCCCCCATAACAAAATGAGGCTTAGAAACTAGCTTTTACATTGTAATTTGTAACAAAATTATTAGATAACGTTACTTAGGAAGCCTTGTTGATTCGCAATAAAAATTTCTATCGGCGTTGAAGGATCCATTAAGAAGTTTTCAGTGATGGATTACGAACTTAACAGATTTTGAAATAATTGCCGGTCGGTAAAGTGTTAATATGTCCGATCTCGTTCGTGACACGCGTGTATTCTCGCACAGGCGAGGGTTGGGTCGCGCGGCTGCTCTCGAACCCTTGCGAGAGGGAGAAATATTATCGCGAGCGATTTACTCGCGAGAGTTCTACTTTGAAAAGAATTCCTAGCTTTAGGAACCGAATGTCCGAGTGTCGATCAGTCTATGCCCTACGAGAACACGAGAAAAGTGACCGCGCCACGGCTGTATAGGAGAGACGAGGCGTTCGTCGATACGCGAGTCGAAGACAGACGGCGATGCGCGTCGTGAGCCTGGCAACGTGATATGGAAAAGCTAACGAAGCTAGGGGTGAAAGGTCGCAGCTCCGCGACCAGGTCGCCGATAATAATCTCATGTGTAACCTGCGTGACGTTCGGAAACGCGTTCGACGCCGCGTTCTTCGTGCACCCGGCTTTTTCGCACCATTCATTCGCGAGTCAATGTACACGGCATCATACACACACGCACACACACACGCGCGCGCACACATAACAGACGCACACACACACGCACAGCCTCTACTTACAAGTCCACCGTTCGTCACCACCATCACCAACACACCACCACCGGTGACCGTCATCCATTTCGGCGAGACCGCGCGGGGCCGAAGGCTCGGCGCAGTTTTCCAGAACACGTTCTTTGGAAACGGATCGGAACGGAAATTACAGATTCTCCTCGTTAGCGTCGCGCCTCTTTTCGTCCCTGGCCGATAGGAAACCGGCGTCCACTGTGTTTGATAGCGTTACGCTGTCCGTCCGGCGAACCGTGGCGACGATAACGAGATCAAACTATTCGTTCTTTCACCTCTCCCTCTCTCTTCACCCCCAGCGCGCACCCTCTCGTTCTTTCTCTCAGCGGGACGCAGCGACCGAGCACGATCGTCCGAGAATCCCGTCGTTCGTATCACAGATCTAAGAAAAGAGGAGAACCGATTTCCGCTTGATGAACGGTTCGCGGACGGCCGTCCTCGGCACGAACCTCGGCGGATTCTTCCGGTAAAAGTCCCCCGCCAAACAACCGAAGAGGCTTCCGACGATCTTGAGATCACTGACCGTCTGCGAGCTACGATCACGGACACGTCGGCACGCTGATCTTGAAGACGGAGGAAACTCGCCGAAGCGAACCATTCCGTGTATCCTGCATCCGCGTGCGCGCGTGGTCGCTCGCGCGAGAGCTCGTCTTAAGCTCTTTTCCGTTCGCGCATGATGTCGTCGTTCCTTCGTTGCCTCCGCTCGACGAGAACAAAGAGAAAGAGAGTATAACCGGGCCGCTGGTGTCGATAGAGGCGAAGGGACTTTTACCGTTCCGTTCTCGAGAGACCTCTCTGGAAAGGATGCGACGAGCCGTGGTGCCGTCCTCTAAGCGCACTTTCCCACCCGCCGAGCCTCGTCGCGACCAAAACTCGTCGCGATCCTTCGTCAGCTCCGGGCTATGTACAGAAACGTGAAGCGGGAACGAAAGCGAGTATCCTCGAGGCGTGTGATCGCGGGTGGACCGTACGCGCGCGTGTATTGCTCCGGGAAACAGAAGACAACGACGACGACGACGACAAAGTCGCAACGTCGAATGGCAGTCGCTGTTTGCAGGTGATCGCGCGACGAACAAGGATCGAGGGATGATCGTGTCGATCGGGCGGATCGTTCATGGATGATCGGCGATTCGAGGCGCGAAGCCACGACGGCGTTAGGGTACGAGAGGCTCGTTCGTTCGATCGAGGATGGACGTCATGGCGGACGAGGCGATCCTCGCCGGTTTCGGACGTACGGTTTCGCCGGCTCTCTTGTTGCGGACGCGTTTCGCTCGTCGGTGTTTCACTTGGTCGAAAGCCCGTCGGTAGCAAGGAGGACAAAGGCAGTGGTGTAACCGGTCAGAAGGAGAGCGAGGTAACTCGTCCGACTGATCGTGGATGGACCGCGATTCTTCGGCAGGACGCTTGCACGCAACGCTACGCCGGGGTCTCGACTCGACGAGGGCTCCACAGACCGGCTCGATCAGACCAGAGAGGTGCCGTACACCTCGCTCATGTGCAGGTTTTGATTGCTATCGTTCTGCCTCGAGGCGCATTGCTGCAACAGACGGAAAAAAACACGATTCCTCAAGCAACCGGTACGTTAACGAGCATGGTTTGTTGAATTCTTGCGAAGTATGTAGCGTGTCGCATTTAATTCGACTGACAAGGGAACGTATTCAGATGCGAAAATCCGATTTTGATGAAACTTATGGGAGCTTATAGCTTTATTGTTTAAACAAGACGCTTTTGTTCACATTTTCTTGCGCGACTACGTTTCCCATTGAAAAACACACAATTTAAAAAAAAATTCAAACTTTTTCGACCTCTGGTTTCCGATATCTCAAAAATACCCCAACTTTGAGGGCTGTTTTCATCGCTTCAAAGTGGATGGTTGCCGATAAAAAAAAACATGTGTCAAATATTTCTTAAACAACTATAAGCTCCCATAAGTTTCATCAAAATCTTATAGCTTATAGCTTTATTGTTTAAACAAGACACTTTTGTTAAAATTTTCTTGCGCGACTACGTTTCCCATTGAAAAACACACAATTTAAAAGAAAATTCAAATTTTTTCAACCTCTGGTTTCCGATATCTCAAAAATACCCTAACTTTGAGGGCTGTTTTCACCCCATCAAAGTGTATGGTTGTCGATAAAAAAAACACGGGTGAAATATTGTTCAAAGAACTATAAGCGTTATAACTATAAAGTAATAAGAACTAATAACTATAAGAAAATTGGATTTTCGCATCTGAATATGGTCTCGCGTGAGTTAAACATCTTGGTAATTGCGGAGGACACCGGAAAATGTTTTCGACAAATATTAACCCTTTGCTCTTCGTTTGTCCACTGTAAAGGGACATCGTAAGTCTAGCACTCGGATGTCCCCTGTGAGGGGACGTAAAAGTGTGTTTGCGATTACTGAGAATGAACTTGTCCCATCGCAACATTTGTAAGAATTTTTCAGGGGTACATGTTTTCGTAGTGTGTTCCACTGAAATAGTATAAGAAAATTAATCAAAATATGGTACGATTATCAAGATATATGAATAAATATTAGCCGCTTTAAAGAGACTCTGAGAAGCTCGTGCACGGCGGTCTGGGTGCTTCTCTGTTCTACTTGATAAGAGCGATAAGAATGATGTTTAGAAGTTTGATATGCCGGTATACGTTGTACTGCGTGGCGACGTTTTAAACTACAATTAAACAAATCTACAACCGACGCGCTACCTCTTTTTTGCGTGGACGCTTAGAGGTCATGCGAAGGTCAATCATCTTCATTTTAATGGAACTGCTTTTTTCTTTTTGGTTAACTACTCGATGCCGTTTAACTTTCGTCCGAATCATTTGTTAGTTGTCAAAGGCAGACACGTTATATTTGGGAGAGAAATTAGCCCGCCAATAAGACGACTGCCCTTCACCATGCTAACGTTCAATACGCGCATTCACACCGATTAATATACTCGACGCCATTTTGCGATTTATGAGGAATCAGGCAGAACAGTTTTTCTTGAAACAACTTTGAATATTACACAGTGGCTAATTTGTAATTTGTGATTTTAAGCATAAAGCTCGTACGCAAGAATATTAACCCTTAGCACTCCAATGGCGCCTCTGTGACGACACTAAAAACTGCCATAATATTATTTAAAAAAAAAACTTTTACATCACTATGTTTGTATTTAAAAAATCGTTAAAAATTGAAGTGTAGCACATACGAGTAATAGTAATAAATTTTATATGCACGAAGGGCAATAATCATATGCAATGGACTTATTTTAAGTAAAAATATATCTCTAATTTTGGAATTAAAATTGCTTGGAGTGCAAAGGGTTAAGCTTTAGTAATTATTTTCAAACAAATAGCGCGTTTTTAAGCTGATTTGCACCACTCCTAAATATTCGAAGAATATTAAGTTAACGCTCAAAGCGCACGAAATAAATTAATTCGATTGAAGACCACAATATTTGCATGCGCTGAACACAGAGATTTAAAAAGAAACTATCAATATCAGCTCCGCGAGTATTAATTATTTATTTTAAAGTACTTATTCATTATTAACGAGCTCTGTTAATGAGCAGTCGGTAATACCAGTCCTCGTTTAAATTAATTCACGCGAACTGCATTGATTAATTATATATTACAAATGTTTATTCTAAGTTTTGCGATTTATGTACACATTTAATTTACTGTCTCATTTGCACTTTAAGCAGCTCTCGCGGACATTCCTGTCACTCGAGTTCATTGAATTGGAACCTAGCAATTATCATTATGCATTTCCGTTTAAAAAGAGTTCGTGTAACGCAATGCATGTAGAATTTTAAGTATTTTACACACTACTCCACAAAATTTAAGAAACATTGAATTATTGCTAAATAAGTATCGATGCTTGAACTGGAAATTTTATGATGTCTTATCGGTACTCGTTACAAAGACTGAAATTTCTACTATCAACTCAGATTTGGTATAGTCTCTTTTCTATTAAAATACAAAACGAGAAATCGAAGCTGTTTCTCCTCATTTGAAATTTTACAAAAATCAACGCCCTCGGAGAATTTAAACGATTGTTTTACAAACACTTTTCAATGAGACATTTCGAAGGTACGTTTGAAAATTTGTGAATTTTTTGCAAAGGTCTCTCGAAACTTAATTCGTACTACTTTACCGTATTCAAATAAAAACTGACGAGAATCAACAATGATTCGATTGTACGATTCAGTGTTTCCTCGACGCAACAACGTGAAAATCAACATCGAGCTCAAACATATAATTCCGTTACGAAAATGCGATTTACATGAACGTGTTAACCCTTTACTGCTGTGTCCTCTCTGAAACCAAGGTGTACCTTCTGACCTGGAATATTTTCATTCTAGACGATTTATTTCCTCCTATGCGTACGGATTTTTTTTTTTATTATTACTCATCTTTACGATAATGAAATTTTGATCAATTTCTTAGATACGAACACAGCAATGCGAAAATTGTTTCAAATCGCATTGTGGCAAGTTGTAGCGGTGCTTGAGTTATCATTCGACTGGTAAGGGATGATTCACGGGATTAGCGTGTTCCCGGATGGATCATTTGCTATAATATATATATATCGTGGACATCAAGCTCACCGCTTGTTTCCTCTCCCAGCTTTTCATGGCGGACTTGTATTTCTCGAATTCGTGGCACCAGTCCGAGTATATCTTCTGATAATCGTTCGATTTGGCGGGCGCGGAACATCTGTGGGCGTCCACGGTGATGTTGTACGAGCACAAAAGCGAGCCACCGAGCCAGCAATCGTATCTCCCAGCATCTTGTTCGTTCACGCCCACGATCACCAGGCCTTTTTCGGACGTCTCGATGAACTTGTCTCCTCCCGCTCCGTACTTGTAAGCTATCTGATACCTGCCCTTCTCCTTGCTGTAATGATACCACCTGACCTCCTGATTCGCTAACACCTCCGGCATCTTCACGAAACAGCCCAAATGCACCGACTGACCCCACGTCACCACCAGCTTTCGTTTGCCCACGCTGCTGTCGCAAACGTCTGCCGTGCTGTTCGACACATCCTGAAGAAGTCTGAAAAACAGAAACATCCTATCATGAAACCATGCTGCATCCTTAACCTCTTAAGTACGCTGTGACACTATAGTGGTTGTTACATGGGTCGAATTTTTTTCGTTAACCCCTTGGCCTACGACTTATTTTACGATAATGGTAAATAGATTTTCTTTCTCCTCCACAGAGCGACAAACAGAAAAGACAAAGGCTATGGCCGGGTTTAGAGGTGATTTTCGCCCCCGACGGTATTTTGATCGAGCTTGGAATATGTGATAGCCTACCCAAAAAGACCCCCGTCTGCAAAGTTTCAGCCCCATATCTCATCTGTAAGGGTAGTTATAGAGAAAAATAAAAACACGATTTCTTGGCCCATTTTCCCCATTTATTAATTAACTAATTAATTGAAAATTCTGAAAAAATTCTGATACATTTCGGATACTATGCTACATGTTAGGTATTATTTTCAGATTTTTATTTTTTTTATTTTCAGAACAATCCAATAGTTCGTGTATGACGAAATTGTATTTCGTCATATCCAGTTAACAGGTTAAGGGGTTAATTTGGACAAACTTACCCGGGTTCGTAGGGCTTGCAGGTATTGGTGTCCTTGTCCCATCCGCAGTAAGGATCGTGAACGCAGCGAAGACAATTGTCGTATCGACGCGTGCACATCACCAAATCAATTTGCTTTATTCTATGGTCGGACGCGACGTAGAGGGCCTTGTGCTCCTTCGAGATTTCCATCGCCTGAATCGGCTCGCCCGGTGTCACGTCAAAAACGTCCAACAGGATGGACTGGGAATCCCCGTTGTTGTCTATCCATTGAACTACCTTGTGTACACGTCCGTCGCCTGTAACACGTGGCAACCATATGCCTTTGTAAACTGCTACTTCGGACAGCTGACGGGCCGCGGCGATATGGTAAAATTTACATCAATATAATGTCACCGACAGCCTTGTAATCTGCGGGTAACAAATTTGTTCCTGTCAAACGCTGATAGGTTCGTTACATTCTATTACCAGACGGCGGATTTTATGGATTTGTCACAGAACTGAACAGGACGGAATGAAATGCAACAGAACGAAAATAACGAAAAAATTTCTGCATCCTGTCACATTGTTTTTGACCTTTCAAACTATACCCAGAAGATATAAGCATCTAGCTTCTGCTTCTTTTATTAATTGGTACGGGACAGTTTCGTCTTGTATACAGAGCCGCGATCGATTTGTTATAAAACGCTTTTATAATATTTACTCTCGTATCGAGTATTTGTGACGTTAAATATTAGTTTTTTTGGACCGTCTGTCGACGATGTGTATAGCAACGGCGATATTTGTTGCATCGATCAAATATTAAACACTCCGTCGCTCGTGTGTCTTTTGGTATCGGTGGCTACTAAATAAATATTGAGGTATGATAAGATATAAATGACATAACATGATCGTTCACGAATAGAAAAATAGTTTCTGCTAATTTTACTTATAAGAAAAAAAATTAATTTGCTGCTTAAAAATCATAGAAAATCGATTTCTACGAGATTTTAATTCACAAATCGATTTTCGGAGATCGTAAATAATGTGAAAAAGCCTTTTACGATTATTTTTTTGTTTCTTTACTTTGACATTACGTTGGGACGATTCTTGAGTCAGTTGCGTCAGTTTTCGAAACAACAGTACGAAGCCACGGAACAGCACCAGCGATAGCGAAAGCAGACGTTACAAATCGGCTGCAAGAACCTCTGAGTTCATGATTGTCTTGCCAAGTTCGTCCACGACAAATCATGATTAGGATATTCGCGCAAAATGGTTCACGGACATATAACTCCCATGAAATTCCCTTCCGTAATTTAACTTGCAGCAATTACGAACTTGCTGTTGCATTAACGACTGAAGAAACATTTACAGCAGACTTGCGTCACGTTGACATTGGCTCTCCTTTTGAATTATTGAATTGATTCAATTTCATGCTGAATATTTTATGCTCATATTTACCAATTGTGCTGTTAGTAACACATCAGTTTTAATTTTTATTCCAGCTTTAACTTGAATAACGTTTAGTTCAATATCAGTCGATATAATCGTTTCATATTCTTTTTATACGAATGGGAAAATAAACATTATGCGATGTTTAGTTAAAATGTAGTAATAGTAATGTAGTAGTGAATGAACACTGTTAAAAATAACAGCAAACAATTTTCGAAAATAGTATTGCAATTTTTAACAGAAATGTAACGATTGAAACGAGACTTAGTTTGATCGCGTCAAAGAAAAAAAGTTATGTTCGTTTAACACTAGAACTACCGAACGGGTTAAAGTGACTTTTTACTCATTTTTTCTTTCACAGTTATTGAAATTATAATTAGAATTATATTTTCGTTATCACGAAAAGTTTTTAAATGTTCATTCAAGCATACATTCGCATAAAAATTATAAATATGAATTGAAATTGAAATTTGAATGTATTGACTCTTTCCAGTCTCATAAAACAATGCCTAATGGATGAGATTCTTGAAAAATGAACCTTTTAAAATGTTCTATAAAACTTGTTATTTATGTTAGTTATTGTTTCAAATAAAACTCATAGTTCTTTATTGCTTTAAGTCATTTATACGGCATTCAGTTAATTTTGAACATGGCCTAAGTCAGTTCAAACTTTAAAAACAACATTGTCGTATGAAATTATAAATTAAAATGTCGCATAATGTAAAAATATTTTTTAATTTATTCAAATGCAATTCATTAAATATCTAGAAACAAGAAATATATGACTTAGACCACTTTCATAATTATGGGCACAATTAACGATTTCAATAAAAGAAAATTTTGGTACAATTCGAACGTCATAGAATCTGTTTTAATAAAAAGAAAGCGTTAACAAACGAAGTGAAATCGCTAAAATAAAAAGTGATTAGCTGAACTAATGTCTCTTTCCGAGCTAAAACTGCGAGTCACGCGAGCCTATAACGACAACCGACGGCTGATAGAATGTTTAACTGACAGACGAATCGTGTTCACGACGAAATTGAGTAGTTCTGGATAGAGGGCCACAGCCTACTGGAACGCGAGCGGTTGGAAACCGGAGGGAATCGATGTCATTTGAATTTTTCAAACAGACTATTTCGAACACTTACTGGAACCGGCATAGTAGACCGTGTAATCCAGATCCAGGCCAACGAAATCGATGCGCAATTTATCCACGACCAATCGCGTGAGCATCACGTCGCGCTTATAAAACACTGGTTTCTCGTTCTCGTGCGATATCGCGGAGTCCATTAACGGGTGAGACCGTATAAAGTTCAAAACGGTGTCCGGGAAGGTCTCCGTGTCGTTCACGCACTGGCCAGGTCGTGGGTCAGGAACTTTCTTCGACAAAACCGGAAGCCAGGCACTGCTGCTGGTCGCTTGTTCTTTGAATTTCCCTCGGAACGCCTCCTGGATCGCGTCGATATGAAACGAGCAGATCGCCGAGCCCATTAATCCGTTCGTCGAGGTGGTGAACGTGCCGTAAAAATGCGTGTCGTCACCGGGAACCTTGTAAATACTCTCTGGAAAAATACGAATACGACGATAATTAATGATCCTCGTTCCAGGAAGAACGTTTCTAACCCTTCGACTGGCAAAGGCGTATATACGCGCGCCCTTGTAGGGGAGCAACCCTTGGCACTCGAATGGGAGACTCTCAGACGCCACTGGAAAAAGCTAAGTTTAAAATGTTGTTCTTAGTATTATTATTTTTATATTTATTTAACTGTTACGGCTGGCCACGGGCCAGTCTATACGAAATTGAGATTTTTCACATATTTGATTGTTGAGACGACAGTTTTAAAGAAATGTCATAGTCCAA
This sequence comes from Agapostemon virescens, assembly GCA_028453745.1. Lineage (NCBI taxonomy): Eukaryota > Metazoa > Arthropoda > Insecta > Hymenoptera > Halictidae > Agapostemon > Agapostemon virescens. Next base: position 10,333,500 of record CM052099.1, read on the forward strand.
AGAAAATTTAATAATTATTCTTGTCCCCTGTGTTTTCAATATCAATGTGTTTCTAAATGAAGTACTCAAGAATAATAGAAGTAGCAACGAGGATACAACGTTGTGCATTCTGCAAAGTTTAAAATATTCGAGATATTTCATATTTTTTCTTGAAAATAATTTATGCATACGTAGCTTCTGTAGTTTGCTAATTTATACGAATAATTTTTATTTCGTGTACAAGTTCGTTGTCCAATAATAAGATTTTAGAAGTCTAGAATTTTTTCGCGAAGAAGAGAAGTGATTTTAAATGCAAGAAGTAATCAAGAAAAAAAAATTAATTTAAGCATACATAGGTTTGTAGTTTGCAATTTATATGGACAATTTTTATTTTGCGTACAAGTCCACTGTATAGTAAGAAGATTTTAGAAGTTTAGAATTTTTTCGCGAAGAAAAGAAGTAATTTTAAATGCAAGAAGTAATCAAGAAAAGAAATTAATATGAGCCTGCGTAGCTTCTGTAGTTTGCAATTTATACGAACAATTTTTATTTTGTGTACAAGTCCAAGGTATACCAAGAAGATTTCAGAAGTATTGTTAATAATTCACTTTTCAACTCGTACCCGAAGGGCCCAGCCAAAAATGTCAGCTACTCACGTATCTCGTTGAAGTAGAAGGGAAATTCGCCAGGTATCGAGCAGTTCAATCGAGCTTTCAGGTAAGTCGACCAATTCTGCGACAGAATATTCTTGCCGCCGGTGTCCCTTTTGCAAACTCTCGCCACACGGGAATAGACGCTCTTGCCGCAGTTTATGTATTCCACCGCGGTTTCACGGAAGAAAAAGAACACATGGCTGCCGATGTCGTACGAGCCGACGAAATTCGGTTCTGGAACAAGCAAACAGAAAATTCGTGTGATCAACGGTCCGCGTAAAACCGCAATATCAAAAAATAGTCGATGATATTCGGTTATTGAATCGTTTTTCATCTTTCAAAGCATCCATTTTATTTATACTTTCGTTTACACACGTCACAATACAAACAGGAATATTGCATAGGTCAAAATAAAAGATATCTTTCCAAATCAATTATCATCCTGAGCGTAAAGATCAAAATCTTTTTTCTTCGCACCCCGTAAACATTTCCGAACATAAATCTTTTACATTCCGGTTAGCATTGCCAACAAACTCTCATCCCGAATACAAAAATCAAAATCATTTTTTATTCCACATCGTACACACGTTTCCAAATAATTAATTCGACAATTAATTTTAACAGATAAAGAATAAAAATAAAAATAATAGTTTTTATACAAAAATACATAAAAAATTACGTTGAAATATATTTTTTTGTTCAATGCCTCGTTTTCGAAAAAATTTTGTTTAAATATTCGAGAGGTGATTCTATACGGTACAAATAACAAAAAATAATAATATATTTTTGTTGAACATCTCGTTTCCGAAAAAATTGTGTTCAATGATTCAGCATGTGTGCACGTTATTAGATAGTAATCGAATTAATTTTTATCAAGAAATAAGGCTCGTACGAAAAACCATTATTTTTTCTTTTTAATTTATTTTTCCATATTTTAGATACACCTTTATACGACTCGTGTCAAACAGATCGATGACATCCTGAATATGTAGGTTTTCTTTGGAATTATCCTAATTCTGGATTATCTTAATTGGACAGGAATATCAGATATGTAAATACGAAACCGGAATTTTTATGTAGACAATTCACGTTTGTTGTATAAAAATGATATACGATATTTGATTCGAAGTATTGCCCATCGGTAGCTACACATTTTTCATATCTCTCTGATAATTTTTGGATGCCATGCCAAAAAACATTTTTGTAAGATGTGACCTACATAATGCAATTTAAACCTTTGCACCCCAAGCAATTTTAATTCCAAAATCGAAACACTTCCTTTTGACCTAAAATAATTCCATTGTACATTTTCTTTCGTGAACGTAAAGTTTATTAAGCTTCAACAAGCATTCGATGCAATTCCGCAGCAGTTTTCTTCGAATGGTAACAGAAAATCAATGCTGTCCGCAAATCGTAGTTTCCAGGTAGAAAATTCGGCATTTTCGACGTTATTAAAAACTATGCTATCGTATGAAACTTGCATGGTTGTAAGTTGAAAATCTCTATCGGATGTGAAAACAAGAAAATGGCGTCAATGACTTATTGAAGCAGTTACATGGTTATATTTCCAGACTTATTTTTTATTAATTTGAAGATATAAATAATGTTTCATGTAAATCGCCTAAGATTGCGCCATTTGCATGCGAAGCGTGCCGGGTTAACAGACTCCGGTCTGTTTGTAAATTTTCCGGTTTCTGAATATTTTTAATCAATGAATTCGCATCGTTTGCAAAATAAACGACCCAATTTATCGTTCTCCTCATCTCGGCAGCACGATTGACCGACTCGAGTATACAAATCAGCGCCGTGCCCTAGTTACACGTATTAAATAATTTTATTGAAACGATTCTGCATTGAGAACGAATAAACGTATGCGCGATCGGAACGGCCGAGTCGAATCGAATTTTCCGTGCGGAAGGACCGCTCGAAGCAATAAAATCGCGTCGAATTAAAGTATTTTAGAATCGCGGCGCGGAACACACGCTACCTATAAAAACGAACGGCTGAAAAATTGAGAAACCGTGTTGCACGTAGGTACGCGCACCTAGACAAATTCAATTCGAACGCCGAACGCCGAACGCCGGAAACAAGGCAGATTTTATGGAAATATTAAAGTCGCGCGTAAAAATCAAATTGAATCCCGTGTTTGGAGCGAGGGGGAGGGGGGCCAAACAGTAATTTCAATGGAAACTACTGCGGTAAGATTCCGCGTCGATGAAATTCCGCGCGAAGATTCTCGCCGAACGATTTGCTCTTTAAACACAATCAAGCAAATTAAGATGCAAATCCATGGCGGTGTTCCGGGCTCTTTCACTCCCGGCTAAAAATCAACATCGTGTCGGTGAAAGTCGCAGGAACCCGGGCGTTCTCCCCTGCGGAAAGGGGCGGGAAATTAAAAGATCAGTTTTCCGGGGCCGGTGTAATTTACCATTTTCCTTTTTGTTCGCAGTTCCCCGCCTTCAAAAAAATCCACTCGAAGCGAAACTTTTACGAGATCGTATTCTTCGGTGGCTATTACATCCTCCGACCGGTGAACTTCCATTCATCTCTTTCGCATGAAGTGCTATTCTTTCTGTTAAAGCGAGTTCGGTCTCTACTCGGTTATAATAAAATCTCGGGGAACGCTACCCCGGAAATGTTTTGTGAATCGTAAAACCAGTTCGCGAAGCAAGATTTCTTTCTGAGAGAATAAATTCGGAGAGGTTCGATAGAAATTTGGAAAATCCTTAGCGTAGAAGGAATTTTCAAAAGCGTCAACTTTATGGCTTTATGACTGCAAGGCTGTAAAGCCTTCCACGCCAGTAACTTCAAGTTACATTCCTATTCAACATTTACCAGTTTATTTTCTCAGGGAGATATTCTCAGACGCACGGTGGATTTGAAAAATATTTAAACAATACATATTCGATTTACGAAAAATGGTCGATATTTAAATTGTGGTAATTTCCTAAAAAGAGATAATACAACCATAAACCTAGACTCATTTGAAGCCTTTAATTTCACAAAGCTGCGTCCATATTCCTGTACGAAATTTTTACATGATTTAGTAGGTGGGAAACTTGAGACCCTTGAGATCCCAAAGTTTCTTTCAAATTATTAAAGAATCGGAACTTTCGCTGGGATTAAATATAATTAGAGACCCGCAAAATGTACCACTAATTAAATAAATAAAATTAAAAACTAATTAAATAAATAAAATAGTTATAGAGTAAAAATTGTTTGACAGTGAAACAGAAGTGCTGCATTTGATGTATCAAGGGTAGTATCGTGGATAGTCTGTAGGAAAACAAAAGGGGAACCCCAGGATATTACGCGGAAGGGTTACCGGTCTGGAAAACGATCGTTGGGACTTCGCCGAAAACTTTGGAATTCGAAGGAATGCTGGTACAATAAGAAAAACTATAAAACAGACGGTCGAACGAGCCCGCGTTACGACGCGACGAAGTAAGTTTTCTGCACGAAGGAAGAGGAACAACTATCCAAGTTTTCATTTAGCACCCCCGGACGAACCGTGCCGACCAGGCGCATACTTAACGACCCCCACTTTGTCCGTTTTTACGACCAGCAATCGTAAAACTGCTCTCTCGTCCTCTCGACTGTTATGATAGCACCACCGTACTGACTCGTTGGTCGACCTTAATCGTTCTTTGAAAGCAAAATTTAGCACGTAAACCCCGACACGTTCCCCGAACTGTATGTCGCAAATCATCCCTGAAGAACTATTAGAATTAACACTTTGATCGTCGTATCAATTCTACAGGAGGAATCACTGGAAACAACTACAGTGACTATTATTAATATTTGTACATTGTGCTATTAAAAAAATTGTTGCTAGTTTCGATCGTTTGAACATTCATTGTAGTTTGTAATAACATAAATTTTATTTGTTTGTTGCACATACTTTTCTTAATAGCAAACAGTGAACTAAATTATGGCGAAATTTATCGTCGCAAAAATATTCGGACGCTTGAGAAACTATAACATTTAAATATGAAAATTATTAACATAAGCAATAATTAATATTTCGTTGGCTAGCCTTTAGCTTTAATTACGTGTCGCAACCGCTTAGGCATATTGTCTACAACTGTTTGTAAGTAACTTAGCGGTATACGTCTCCATTCTTTAATTAATCGTTTTTTAATTCTCCCTTCGATCTTATCGGTGTTGTTCGAATTTTTCTGTCCAACAAATCCCATACATTTTCAATGGGATTCACGTCTGGTGATTGTGGTGGTAGATGTAATACTTTTGGGCAATTATATAAAAGGTATTCTTGAACAATTCTGGCTTTATGTTAGGATCATTATCTTCATAATATTTAAATGTGTCTTCTATATCCATTCTGATCGCACTTTTCTTAAGATTTTGTTTTAAAATATTTAGATACTTAAATTTATCTAAAATTTCTTCTATAAAAACCAGTTGTCCAACTCCTTTAGATGAAATACACCCCCACACCATAATACTTCCACCACCGTGCTTTATTGTTGGATATAAATTTATTCGGTTAAGCTCTTGATTTCGTTTACGCCATACTAATTTTCGTCCATCAGTGTTAAACAGATTAAATTTACTTTCATCAGCGAAAATTACATTATTCCACAAAGTTTTTTCCTCATGAACATATTGTTTTGCAAAAGCTATTGCAAACGATCGAAACTAGCAACAATTTTTTGAATAGCACAATGTCCGAATATTAATAAGAGTCGCTGTACCTAAACTGACTTCATAACCGTTGGTTGTGAAATGATAAATTTTATAACGAATTATGAGGCACTACAAGGGTCGTGTCCAATAAGAGGAATTAAAAATTTGTATGTTTCGTGTATTTCTTGAACAATTTCAAACATTTCCGCAAAGTCGACTTAACGTTTTAGGTCGCTGAATTTTCATCATCAACAACGTAGTATTAAAAAACACTGCATTCAGCATGAGTCAATATCATCTTCATATATCACAAAATATACCGATTTTTCTCAAAATTTAATAGGAAACAATGTAGCTGTTACGTTTCAAGTCGATAGCGATCCAATAGTGGTCGTGGCGCAAAATTTCGCGGCGATCAAAATTGGAAAGATGGCCAAAATGGGGTTGATGTAATGATTTTTTCTGCAGTCCCCTAAAACGCTAGCCCCTTATCACGGTGCAGATGCCTTGGGGGATGGTTGTAGCAGGTCCAGGAATTTTTTCAAGTCGGTAGCATTGATAGTTTCGACGGGCAGGTGAATATAACGTCGGCAATTTCGGGGGGTGCTCCTGAAGGGAGGTCGGAAAATGGCCAAAAATATTTTGGGTCACCGATTCTTTTGTAACTCCGCATATATGTTCCTGGACGCGTAGGCAGTGTACAAGTGGACAAGTTTCACGTCGATGAAATTTCGCGACGATCAAAATTGAAAAAGGGCGTTTAATGCAACCAATCAAGCTTTTCAAAATAATAAGAATTTAACAACATTAATATATTATCTTTCTTGGTTTTTGTAATTGGCACAAAAAATGTTTATTAGTTTTTTTACTTGTTTTTTTTACTTGTTTCAAAAGCTTCCAATGGACTTTGTCCAACCTAAATATTTTATATGTAAAATATTGAACGTTCGATGAACATTAATTCCAAGCTGAATTAAATATTTAAATGCAAATAAGTTATTTAACGATATGCTCCATTGAATAAATATAAACGCAGAGAGGTGTCGTTACCGTCTAAATGGTAAAGTTTTACAGTGAATAGAATACGAGTTATGATTTTTGCATGATAAAAGCAGTTATAACCGTACCAAACTAACATACTACGGTGAATTTTGTTACCGTCGTCTGACTATAAAAATGCTTCGCTGGTCACCAAATTTCGTTGGCATCTGGCAACCATGCAGACACAGGACGGTTAGAGAATTCAGATTTACAACCTTCAGATAATAAACTTTTGAGGACTAAATGACAAAAATAAAACGAGAGGTACCCTAGCCTAAATTAGAAAGGAGTATAAAAAGGTTATTACTATAGTCTACTTTCATGAGAAGAATCATCGGATAGCGAGAGGAAAACATATGCCTCACTGACTCAGATAGCGAGATCGTTATAATTTCATAACAACGGTAATATCGATGATTTTTTAACGTAAGTAGAACATCTCTTTTTGCACCCTATTGGTGCAATATAAAGTGTACGCTCCCATTTTAAAAAACCTTACCTTCACACGACTACCTACAGGAAAACAATTTCATGACAAATATAAATAACGTAGGAATCGAAGTCAACGAACCATCCACCACCACATTAAATCTACAATATTTATTAGTACTAAAAATGACTATTATTTTACAAAAACACCAACAATGCATTCATTTAGATTTTTAGCTATATTTATCACAAACCTATCAAATAATTTTCACATAAATTTGTTCTTACAATTTCAATAATATTGGCGTTCGGGTTTCACCATACTTCAGTTATACATAGTTCGTTACCCTATTGTTGAAGTTTCGTTGTAGAAGTGGTCCCATATTAGACAAGTTTCATTCTGCATGCAGTCTGACCTCTTAGTTATCATCGCTCCTATGGCGTCTTAGACATTTAATTCTTAGCATACATTGCTCCTGTGGCATACTAGATATTGTTCACTCATTCTGTTTCGTTACACAGTTGGTTATACTTAGTTTATTATACTATTGTTGAAGTTTCGTTGTAGAAGTGGTTCCATATTGAACAAGTCTCATTCTGCACGCAGTCTAGACTCTTAGTTATTATTGGTCCTATAACATCGTAGACATTGCATTCTTAATTGTCATTGCTCCTATGGCATCATAGACATTGAATTCTTTGTATACATTGCTCCTGTAGCATCTTAGATATTGTTCACTCATTCTGTTTCGTTACACAGTTGGTTATACCTAGTTTGTTACACAATTATTGAACTTTCGTCGTAAAAGTGTTTTAAATACAGTCTTGTCGAATTTTCCTTCTGGTCCTTCGAGCATTTTATTGTTTAGTCGGCACACGTCGTGCAAACACATACAACGTCCGAACGAACTTGACACAAACTGACACATTTACGGTAGTAACTGCGTTCTCTGCGAGACTCATTATTTAAATATTAGAATAAAGTCTTCGGATGGCGTGTCTCTCCTTCGCAAGAGATTCGAATACAATTGAGCCAGTCTCTGATCGCGAGTCAAGACACTTCCGTTTCCCGTTCTTTCTCGATTTCCGACTCCCGGTTCTCGCCCGCGAATCGTATCCCTCTTTCACCCCCTTTCACCCTCATTTTCTCTTCGTCCTTCTCGTTCTGCAGCCTGTACACCCTCGTCCCCCTCGTCAGCCGCCTACCTTTCCCTTTTGCCCGTTGCGCCTCAATATATCAAACTTCCACCGGCGAAGCGTCAGACAATCGATTTAATCGGTGAACTGTGAAAGAGATTGCAGCCTCTTCCTCGCGCCACCGCATAATGTAAAATCGACAGAGGCTGTGCCGTTCGCACGGCGCGATTTAAGCGCGGAGAAAATTCGATTTCCGTCCGCGTCGCGGCGTCCTTGTTTTTCCTCGTCGCGGCGATAAACTACGTCGCCTGAAATCGGCTCGGTTTTAATCGGCCGATTAGTAGTTCCAGGCTAGATGGAAATTCGGCAGAGTATTTCGTTGCGCCGGCGAGCGACGTGCGTTTTTAAAAATTTTAATTAAATACCGCGACACTGTCCCTTTGTCCCTGTACACTTGAATGCTCCAGTTTTCGCTGTAGCAATCAGGATTACTGTATAAGCTCCGGTATGGATACTGCTGAAATAATCGGACGTAAATAAATCGGTACTAAAAAAATATTTATTCGAAATGAAGCAAATGCAGGTGATCGTGGTAATTAATTAAACGATATATGATTTTGATTTATTACTGTGCTATTGAAAATTCCATCGATCGTTTATGTCGTTTTGAATTACTAAACTGCGGACTTTTATGCAACATACAGCTGCTCAAGTAAGTTGTAAGGAATAGAAGTTAAATATATATGCGTTTCCTCTTTTGACATGTTGAACGCGGACCTATTATATTTTGCTTAGCTTTTACGTCACATTTTATTTAATTTTAAATGGAAAGAATACAACTGTGCATAAGCAAAAGACTCGCTTACCCCATTTGTGCTTTTTTGTTTCAATCGAATCTATTAAAATAGTGTGAATATGTTTTAATAGTATGTGAATTATATGTAACACATTAATTTATAGGCTTGATAATTGTAGGCGTGTTAATAAAATTAGCAAGTCGAAAGTATTATAAAACATCAAGCAATATTTTTGATGGATTTACAGTTCTACAGTTGACCTATCTATTTTTGTTACATCTGTACAAACCCCGCAGTCTACTAATTCTACACACTGTTCGAATTTAATTTCCAAGTGCACTCGCCTCAATAACTGTCCATTATTCGAAAAATGTTTCAAGCCCACTTTGATCTTTTTCGACATAGTTCACCTTTTTTCAATGGAAAAATATAACTTTTGTTGTACCAATCGACATAATAGAACGCACTTTATAAAAAAAAAAGTATTAACCTACATTTGTCAGAAAATCATTAACTGAAAAAACATTTTAATTGCAATATTGCAAAGTGGTTTTAGCAAATATATATATCGGCTACTAGACTTCAGAGCAGCCGATGTTTGTATCTTCATTAAACTAATGGTTTTTCAATTAAAATTTTTGTAATCTTTTTGTAGAAAGTGTCGATTGGCATAAAATAAATTGTAAGATCTCATTCCATGAATGTAATTCACCTAGTTATTACAGAAAATATTGATTAAACATTCATCCGTTGACTGTTAAAAATGCTAGGCAAGCGAACTGAAATTTTCCAAGTCAATTCTCTCAGAAACAATTTGAAATGAACAAAAATTCATCACCCATTTTCGACTTACTTTCTCAGACAATGTCATCTCTTCTACAATTATATATTAAGAAATTGTGCGAGTAAATTACAATAAGTAAATAACAAATAATACATACTTTTACAACAGTAACACGTATTATCCGTATTAGCAACAACGATACTGCTCTTAGGCAATGGCCTCGAGAACATGGCGACGAAACCGATGAATATGTTACTTACTGAATGCTAGGCGGTTTCTGTCGCCACGAGGAAAGTTTTCGATGTCCTAGCTAAGGACTTTCCAGAAGGCCCCAATGTGAGGAAAACTCCCCGGTTCCTCAAAGCCATGGGGAAAGTTGCTTCTAAAAATAGCGACTCGGGAAAGTCGTCGCTTTTACGATCTGTCCTTCAAATCGCTTATAATACGCACATGGAAAAGATAAAATTTTCGCTCGCGAAAATTCCTGTTTTCCCGCGTATCTGCTGCAGTATCATTAATATTCTGGAGCAGACTTTATATCCAAAACTTTCGATGCTAAATTTCGATATCCTGGTGCCGAACTTCTTTGAGTAGAATCGCAGCCTATTTCTAAATAATCGCGAAACGTTCGAGGCCATCAAGCTACATACAGTGGCTCACAAACGTATTCGGACACTCTTCAAACCTAAATTAACTTTTTTAAGATTGGACCAAACGTCTTGACTTTTCGTAAGCAATTAGTTGCGTTGCTTTAATAAATGATATGCAAAATGAATTTTGTAAATATTGGAATTGGTATAAATTACATGACCAATAAAAAAAGAACTTTTTAAATGTTTTTATTTGAACCACGTACTAAAAATTTTAAAGACGCATCTGGTAGATCTATGATGGTTATACACATGCAGAAAAATACATGCCATCGAAAATGGTGAAAATCGCAATTTTTCACGATTCTTGGTCAGTTTCTGCTTAAACTCCAGAGTTGATATAAAATTGTTTAAAAAAATGTCTTTTCTACTTTCCCACGTAATTTCTACCAATTAGAATTATTTCAAAATTACTTTTGCATATAATTTAGTAAATAAATGCTTCTAGTTGCTCCAGAAAAGTCAAGTCGTTTGGTTCAATTTTGAGAAAGTTATTTAGATTTAAAGAGTGAATGAATTGATTACGCTTTGTGAAAAAGAATATTTATATGCGAAAGAAATGGCGAGGAATAATATTTACGGATGAAAAAAACTTAGATGGATTTGATGGTCTGAGTTACTATTTTCACAATATGCGAAAAGAGGAACAGTTTTTGAGTCGTCGGCAAATGGGAGGTGGTGGTGCGATAATTTGATGCGGTATCGGATACTACGGTAAAATGGAAATCAAATTTATAACAGGAAAAGTGAATAACAAAACGTATTTAGAAATGACTAAGGAACAAATAAACACGTACGCCATCAGAATTACTGGAGAGAAGTTTATTCTTTAGCAAGATAATGCCGCAGTGCACACTGCAAAAGTAGTAAAACAATACTTTCCTCGAGAAAAAATTCGCGTTTTAAACATTTTAACATTATTGAAAATTGTTGGGGAAATCTTGCCCGAGCTGTATATGGAAATGGCAGACAATTTGGAAATATTGTCGAATTAAAAAAATGTATTCAAGATGAGTGGGAGCAATTAAAGCAAGAAACTATTAAAAAACTCCATAAATCTTTGCCAAAGAGGATGATGGCTGTTATTAAATGTAAAGGAGGAGTTGCAAGATATTAAGTATAAAATATCATTCGTTGATTTATTGTTATACATAATTTTAAGTTAAATGTGCTATTATTTTGTCGTACTATATTTCCTTAAAAATTCTTTCTTCTTTAATAAAATTGTATAGAGTGGCGAAATTCAATTCAATTTCATTTCTGTATGTTTTATGTAAGTATAAAATGTTTTGATGTTAAATAAATAAAAATTACGTTAATTTTAGAGTGTACTATATTTTTGTTCCGGAATGTAGAATCAAACGTACACAGCGCGCTCGGTGTCCGATCTGCAACGCGCATTTCAGCTAGACGTCGAGTTTTGATTAGAACGAAGCCGGCGACCGTTCGTTCGAGCGAGGCGGTATTCTAGACGCGGAGCGGAAAACGTTTCTCGCGGCACTCTCGATTTCGTGTCTCGCGTTGGAGGAATAATGAAATCACCCCTGGGGCTAGTTTCGCGAAGTTTACAAGTCGCGGGCGTTTCGTGTACCGGAGGGGGTAGGGTCTAGACCGTCGCGCGTGCAAATACGAAATTCTATTTTCCGCGGAGTCCCTAGCGTTCGCTATTAGGCACGACGCCTCGTTAATAAATACGGCGAATTAGCCTGGTTAATACTCTCAGTCTACCCTTCGGCGACGTCTCCGCAGAATTCCTAAATTGACCGTGTCAATCTTTTTCGTCCGTGTCCTCCTGCGCCGGCACGACCCTCGATTCTCGCCTAGGAAGTTTTCGAGTAAACTTGTACTTCGCACTTCAGCGGGCATCTTACCCTCAGCGCTGACTTCCTCGCAGAATCCGCGTTTCGAAGACTCAATTAGACTTGTCTGGTCTTTGCTTTCGACGGTATATACGCCCGTAGACGGGGGGAGGACGACTGTGGGTAAACCGGAGAGTCTGACAATAAGGGAAACTTCGCGGGTACATGATGTTCGCGGCACGGACGTAGCCTGACTCCGGTAGAAAAACTTTCTTAATTGGGATTTGATATGCTACGCGCGGTGCCGGGATACACGGAAGACGAAACTGAAACGTTAGAAGGCAAATATTGATAATTAGTAAGGTGAGATGGGCGTTGATTGCTACGATTGTACAATATTTATTGTTACGTATAACGATTCGGGTAATGATTACATGATTAGCGTTGTTTGCGCAGCGTAAATTCGACTGAGTCGAAAATGGTGCTCGTTCGATTGTAAAGAATTCTTTATAGAAATTGAATTGCAAATCCGGTAATCGATGTCGCATTTACTAAGCAAATGCTATTTTGCATAAGTACAGCTACCCCTTACGCTCGTCAATAGATGGACACCTCCAATTTCTCGAGCATTAATTATTTACGTGGAAAGAACACAGGAAATAGAAGATGAAGTTTCCGACCACAATTTAGAGTGCGATACGTTTGACAACTAATTTTATTCAGCATAATCTTTAACAAATAATAAATTAACTCGTTGAACTCTATGTCAGTCCATGGGGACTGACGGTATCAAATTTACAAATTAATATGTTATAGATAATTCATTATTAAGAAATATTCACACTATTTCAATAGATTCGATTGAAACAGAAAAGCATAAATGGTTAAAGGTAATTAAAGGTAAATAAAATGTGACGCGAAAGCTAAGCAAAATGGCTCCGCATTCAACGTGTTAAATAACGGTAGAGATGCAAATTGTACAACCACGACTAATAAATCAGATGTATGATCAGACGAAACCTCACTGCCAAGCCTTGTCAAGGCACGTAACAAACATTATAGCCCAAATGAATGAAAAAAGAAATCGGATTTGAAATAAAATCAGAACATTCATAGAGCTGTTTGCCGTGTAAGGCAGTGGACACTTTGAATCTGATCACATTTTGATCTGCTGGAATATCGGGCGAACAGTAAATCACTATTTGCGCACCCTCCGATGACTTCCGACGTAGTTAACCAGGCGAGGAGTGCCCAGGATCTCGGTACGAAGGACTCAGCAGGATCGCTAGCATCCCGCAGAAGGAAACAAATGAACGCGAGCCAGCGAACGATCGTTTGACAGGCGCAAGGATCCGTGAAAGTGGCCGGTCGTCGGTCGGTTATTCAGAGAGCTTGTTAAGCGCCCATCTCTTTCTCCACCAGCTTATCCACCCCCGCGTTGCAACCCCCCTTCATCTAATCCTTTATCTTCAGCCAACCCGCAAATCGCAATCAATCTTCATTCCACATACTTTACACTGAACGCTGGAGAGAAGGACGAGGGCTCTATGAAGTGGAATCAGGAGAGAAGAGAGAGAGAGAGAGAGAGAGAGAGAGAGTGAGAGAGAGAGAGAGAGAAGGGGTGAAGGAGAGGGTGAGAGAGAACGAGAGAGGCTTTCACGCTGTTAAAAAGATCAAATTGTTACGGTGACCGAACGACCATTATTTAAGAAGACAATCTTTTACTTCACTGAAAATTAATTTTTTTTTTAAATTGGCCATTTTGTTCATTATTTTTTGAATTGATATAAAATCGAACAGCAGCACGCAGCACATGATTCATAATATCGAAAATCCGTTTGCGAAGATCAAGGAAACATTTCTTTGTTTTTTCAGTCACTGATTACTAAATGCAAATATGATAGCGAACTATTTGATGAAGCCTCATTTATTAAAAGTTACTTCTCTAGTGATATGACCGAAGGATAGTGACAAAATGGTGAATAATACAAATGGTAACATTGGATTATAATATTGCCTAACCTAGACCTTGTTTTACTATTTCTGACGTTGCACGACCTTAAACATCAATATGTCGTCGACGATTGAATTTCTTACGGTATGCTTCGAATGTATTAACACGTTAAGCGCCACGCCGAATTTCTGTGCCGTTCGGTTCAAGCCACGGTTAGCCGTCAGGCGGGCCTTGCCGGGCCGCTCGCCGATAGACGAATCAGAGTATAAACAGTCGAGTAACGTAATGCGCTTAACGTGTTAAGCAGAACTCTCAAAATCTAGGGTAGCGTTTCAGGGGACTTCACGAAGCTACCTTTCATCAACCCCAATTTTTCCCATTTTCGACATTGATCACCCCGACATTTCGAAGTCGCGCCACGGCTGCAATTCGATTCCGATCGACCTGAAATTTGGCATACAATCTGACCGCGCGTCTAGAAACGTGTAAGCAAAATTACAAAAGAATCGGAGACCTAAAGATTTTTCGCGATTTTAAGAAGGGGGTTACCTTCAATATTTAGCGATTTTGTGGCAATATTTGGCAAATCTTTGAAGTCGCGCCCCGGCCAAACTATTAGAGCTATTGACATGATTCCACCGGCAAAATCTTCCCCAGACCTTCCTCTTTAAATATGTTACTCAATATCGAGGCCAGCATTTCAGGGAAATCCAGGAGGCTTCGTTTTGTCAACCCCAATTTTTCCCATTTTCGCGATGGACGCTCCTAAAGTTCAAAGTCGTGCCACGACTGCAATTCGATTCCGATCGAGCTAAAATTTGGCATACCCTCTGCCTACCCATCTAGAAACGTGTAACAAAAATTACACAAGAATCGGAGACCTAAAGATTTTTCGCGATTTTAAGAAGGAGGTTACCTTCAATATTTAGCAATATTTGGCAATATTTGGCAAATCTTTGAAGTCGTGCCCCGGCCAAACTATTAGAGCTATCGACATGGTTCAAACACTAAAATCTGCCCCAAACCTTCCTCTTGAACACGTTAAGCGCCACGCCGAATTTCTGTGCCGTTTCGTTCAAGCCACAGTTAGCCGTTAGGCGGGCCTTGCCGGGCCGCTCGCCGATAGACGAATCAGAGTATAAACAGTCGGGTAACGTAACGCGCGCCGCGATAGCAGAACGAAAAATCTGTCGCCGGTCAGTAGGGACCGACGAGGCCTGAATGTGTTAAAAGAACTGAAGGGCACTTTGATTTTTAAAATAGCACAAAACAATGATAAAAGTTATATAAAGTTTTTTAAAGCGATGCAACGCAGTCGAAAACCTTACAATCTTTCTTAAGAAGAAAGCAACGAGAGAAACGATGGCTATCGATAACTATAATAAGAGAAATTATTGTAGTATTGTATAATTATGTGATTGTGTGCTATTGGGGACGAATGGTTTGCTGAGTGTGGTGTTTTAGCGTATAAGGTCTGCGGAAGCCTCGGACTAATTCGTATCATTTACTTGTATGTGGTTCTGTGTGGAGAGCTTGAAACATTGCGAGTATCTTATGTGGAGTAGAGAATAAAAATATATATATTTATATGGAGTGGAGAATAAATATATATGTAAAGAAAGTATACTTTCTTTAAGTCAAATCTAATCGATAATAATCTCTAATCGATATATATCGACGCTCAACGAGCGATATCAAAACATAGAGAGGCGACGTAAGCGAACACGTGTGAAAAGATTAAAGTGACAGTATAAAATAAAATAAAATAATAGACCTAGGAGGAATTGAGGAGAATAGACTTTAATTGTCGTTTCTCTTTCTTTTAGGTAGTTAATAAATCATTTTGTATATTTGTAAATATTGTATATACACCATATGTCAATTATAACCTCTTTCTTTTAGAGCAACGCAAATTTGGTTATTCTCCTAGGAAGTCCTTAATATTATCTCTTGTCTTATATATATACTTATATGGAGTAGAGAATAAATATATATATTTATATGGAATAGAGAATAAATGTGAAAATGTATATATTTATATGGAGTAGAGAATAAATGTGAAAATATATCTATTTATATGGAGTAGAGAATAAATGTGAAAACATATATATTGCGAAGAATATTGAGTGACACTGTTTCCCCGGCGCGATCGAAGAATCGAAATCCCACATAATAAATGGTTTCCCGGACAAGAATATTTGATGCACAACATTTACGTTGGGGACGACGTTGAATGAAATCTGGAAGGCGTGAGAGAGAGAGACGAAGAAAGTGGCGGTAGAAGCCGACGCACGCGAGCTTATCCGTCTCCCCGGGCATCTCTGCTGCATTTAATCAACGCCGCTGTTAATAGACAAACCCGAGCTTCGTCTCTTGATGGTAACGTCCCGGTTTGGATGGTCGTTGGATGGGGTCGGAAGGGCGTCGCCTTCAAATTAAACGACGAAACAAACGGCTAATCATGCGTCCCTCGGGTCGAGGGAGCGCGGGACGGGTTAGAAAGATACAAAATGGGGTCGACGTCGGCCTCCTTCCGTCTTGTTTTAGTTCTTCGGCCTCCGCAACCCTCCGCGGCAGAATCGTCTAGCCAGAGGTGGGACCTCGGCACGCTTTCGAGGGCTGGAAACAGCACCCTCCTGAGAAATATAAGGCAACTACTTCACTCTATGCGCCGCTATTATTCCGTGCCACGTTGCCGCTCTCGCGAACCACCCCCCTGCCCTGTGCCTTCTCCACGCGAACACGAGAGAGAGAGAGAGAGGGAGAGAGAGAAAATTACCGCGGACAGGATACACCGGGTAGAAGGTGGAATTAATTGACAACTTCGCCGGGGATTTATGACTCCATTGTATCATACGGCCGGGAGAGAGAGCCGCGGACGAAATTGTTTCGCGACTGATTACGTGACTCGGTTACACACGGATCGAGGGGGCTCCGGCAACCCGCCGTTGCTTTCGCTTTCTTTTGTTGTTTTGCGCGAACGTTGTCAGGCTGACTGATCACCGGCTGGTGTCAAGGTTGAAGGGCGTGTTTGCGATTCGCGACGGTTCGCGAGTTTGTTTCGAATGTTTCGGGGGACGGCAGTCTCGTAATTGCGACGTTCCTCGTTGCAGGATTTGCGAGACGATATTATTTTGTTGCTGTGACCAACGAAATACGACAACGGACCCGCAAGTTTAAAAAATGATAAAGTACGTAGGTATGTAGTGTGCGATTCCTTTTGTTGCAGAAATTTAAGAAAGAAGGTGAAATTCAACCCGGAAAAATCGGTTAGTTTAATTATGGAAACAATCGACAAATCTTTATTGTATCGAGCAAGTTTTGTTTGGGAACTTATTTTCTGTTATTTATAGTTTGGGAGCTAGTAGATTGTCGTACAGAAGTTTATCTATACGTTCATACATGAAGTAAATGATTCATTCTGTTTTCTGGATGTGTGAAATTATTTGAAATTTCATAATTCTTTTTTTATGTTTTACTGTGAACTAGTTGTTTGATGTTTTTGAAAGATCTAAGTGGTTTGTTGCAATTTAGGGAGATTCGCCGTGGCATGTTGGTTTTGTTCATGTATATAGGTCAGTGTAAAAGGTCGTGGAAAATTCTGTATGTATATATTTCGCGATGAAAATTAAACTTTTTAATGGAAAAATACCGGCCCTCTGAAGGATGAAAAAGGTTCGAGAGAAGGTAGAAATGTTTACCACTGTAGCTGGATGGGTTAGCAGCGTGCAATGCCGCGAAATGAAAACCAATTTTTGCGACGTTGACGAGCGAAAACATCGACCCCGACGACCCTCTTCCGAACCCCTAAAAAGGGGGTTGCTCCGCGGACCAGCATTTAGTTCGGCGAAAATTGTTCCCGCGTGTTATTTTATTACTTCGCCTTCTTAGAGGCAACACCCTCTGCAAAGGGCATTCTCGAGGCCGCCCTTCGAGAATCGCTTTTTATCTTTCCCACACCTACGGCACCAGCGTTTTTACACGGTTTCCCGTGAAAACTCCCTGACACCCTCAAAGACTGTCAACCCCCATCGCTTTATCGAGGAAGGAAACTGGTGACAGCGTGGTATCGGCTTTATACGCAACTATTTAAGCGGGGTATGTGTTTCTTGCAGCGCCTCGGCTTCAAAGAGACTCTTGTAATGAACAAGGTTTTTCCTCTGCTCGGATTCCTGCGTTTTTCCTCAGGAAATCTATATCTTGGCTTTAATGAAAATTTCCTTCTTCGCGGAAAACCGATTATGGTGATTCTGTTTTAAGACATTCAGATTCCTGCATCGTATTCCTCCGTTTAACCTTCGCCCACGTCTTAACTCGAGTTCACCCATATTTCTCGTGCACGGTTGCTTTTCAGGCTCAAGCAAACCGAACATGAAAATTGGAAAGAAAATTAGACTGTCTACAGCGCTTGGAAAATCTGATGAGCCTAGGGTCATTCAAGTGTCAGCAGACACCACTTGCAGACCTCCGTAAGCGAATCCACTGTCAGGGCGCTGTTAACCCTTAGCACTCCAATGGCGCCTCCGAGGAGAAACTAAAAATTCTCATACTATCGTTCCAAACAATTTTTACATCGCTGTATTTGCATTTTAGAAATTGTTGAAAATCGAAACGTTCCTTCGAAACTTCAAGTGAGCATACGAAACTGAACCACGTATAATGGAACTATTCTAGGTCAAACGATGTCTTCATTTTCAAATTAAAATGTCTTAGAGTGCAATGGGTTATTCGCAACATTGTTTGAGTTTGTACATTTTCTTTCGTAATAAATGCCCAATTTAACACACTATCAACGGGAAGGGTATTAATATCTTTTCCACAGACTGGAAATTAATACCTTTTATGCAGAACGTACGCTAAGTGTTAGTAAAGCAATTACCAATGCTTGTTTTTTTTTCATTTAATGAATATTTCGTTTTGCACAACTCTTTGTGAGCAACCGTCAGGTTGTTTTGGCAAGAAAAGTTTGACTTCTTATATGTGTAAGTTTTGTCAGATTCCCCTTCATAGGGGTGAGTGATTTAAAAAAATACCATACATTAAAAAAATGTTAGAGTAAATAAAATTACTATATAAGAAACTGAATAATAAAATATTCCTAAACATTACTATGCTTTTCTCTTACTAGATGAACTCTTAAAACTTTAAAAAATTAACAATTATTGTTTGGTCCATGTTATACATTAAATGAAGTAATAGAAAGCTAAATTAAAAATTTAATTTTTTTTTTAAATTTCATCTATATCTTTGAAATACTATGTGATACCTATTTTCCAAATTTCATTGAAATCCCACTATTAGTTGTGAAGATATTACATGTTTTCTAAAAAGTGCACCTTTTTCATACTTCACTAATTTTCGCCTGCTAGACGTGTCAGTCAGGCTCATTTTCATTAAGATGAAAACCGGCGGAGACTTATTTGTACTTCCATTACATGTGACGTATCTTCCAAAAAATGAAAAAAAAAGAACGTCGCATGAGATGATAGTAAGTGTAGACGAATTGTAAGACATTGACAAGACAGAGATACATTGGTATCTCAACGTGACAACTTACAGAAAATGAATCAAATTGAAAAATTTAGCAAGAGCTGAATAATTGAAGACGACGATTTCGTTTGGACAAAGCTCGAAATGAAAGTTTAATTTTCTTACTTCGCAGTATTTTCAGATTCGAAGTGGACACTTGAAAATGATCAATAAATCTTCGCGGTTCACTGTGATAAGGTTCGACGGCGCAAACGTTCTTGGAAGGCAGACTACTAATTCTTGAGGCATTACCTTGTTCGAGATTCAGAATGAAAGTAAAAAATGATAGAGCAAGAGAGAGACAGAGAGAAGAGGAAAAAGAAGAAATCGTTGAGTGTAAGAGTACTTACTGTCCAGCCATTTCGAGTCGTACTTCAGTGTCCTCTTGAAGGTGAACTCCTTGCGACCGGAGGTTAAATTGTAGAGATCCGTGCGGAAGATTACGGTATCGGCTTTCGTGAATTCGGCATTGGTGCCGGAATAAAGAGCTGGCAAGTCACCAGGATTGCCCTTTTCCACCCAGACGGCGGTCGAATTGTCCGCAGGATCGTAAGGACACTTCGCTATACCCATTCCCACGCCTGGGACGTACTCGTGGCGGGGCAAATGGGTTAGATTGCTCTGTGAAAAGAACGCCCAGAGTAATCCATTATGGAAAATGATCATTTAACTTAATACCGGCTAGTTTCCAAACGATCACATTCTCCCGTCGCTTTCACCCTTATCCTCTAACACGAATCACTGTTCCGCCGGTCGTAGAAAAACGCACGGATTTCTTTGCGTAGGTGAAAAGTAACGTGGTGATTGCAGAGATCATGAAAACTTCAACTGAAGTGTTATCGAGAAGTGGTGTGACCTTGTGAGATCAAGAACTTGAGTATCTAGATCGTTAATATTTATTATTTTTATTTTTCTTCTTGGTTATCGTTCAAAGTTAGATTAGATTAGTTTTTTTGCCTGGCTATGTAAAAATATCTGCGCGATTTTGACGTCAATTGAATAGCATTTCATATAAGAGCATAATTATAATTATTTTACAATGAAATTTAATTAATGTATTTACAACTCTACACTTCCGAACGAAAGTTGAACAAAATGTTGATTGCGACATAATTTTCTAAATAGTTCTAAATATGCTTTTTTCCAAAAGACATTTGCTACATCCACGCGTTGCAGTTGATTTGAAAATCACTTTAGCTACGTTAAACATAGAATGCTGGTTATAAAAATAAGCTTATAAGTGAAACGACAATCGATCGATATCCTCGGTTCCTAATTACCGTAACGTTCGCCATTAAAAATTCAATTAAAGATGACGCCGCTCGGTGCTAATCTACACAGTCTTTTAGTAGCGCCGTTATTTTTCCGTGGATTAATAATAGAGGCAGCGGATGCCGTTTTTAATTCCCCATAAAAATTACGAAATTAACATTCGTCGAGATTTTAATATGCCGGAGCATACGAAATTGCGAAATGACGTCGTTACGACCGATCGTGAAATGGAAGACGTGTAGCGCTAGCATTACAGATAGGGGTTGTTGTCCAAGTAATCTGGGGAACAGCTCGTTTATTTGGCATTTCGATTACGCTTCCGATGGGGGAGGCTCGGTGAAAGATGTGTCGCGCGCGCATGCCGGAAAATTTGGGGCTACAGCAACGCGCGTTTCTAAGCAAACGCTGCACATCGCCGCGCGGATACTCTATTACACGCACGGGAGTCGTAATTTTCGACAGACCAACACCGATATATTCTTTGACTTCATTACACGGGTACTTAAACGCACGATTAATTTACCTTGCTGCAGAATTTCGTTCCCGCGGGTATCCACAAAATAAGGAACCGTTGGGCAAAAGTCAATGTCGCGTCTGTCTCGACGCACCACGGCAAAGGGTTACGATTTTGTGCCGAAGGAAGTTAGATCGTCTGGGCGTTGAAAATGATCGGTGCTAATGTGTTCGAAACTGGTTTGTTTCTGAGCTGACAAGCGAAGTGTACGAGATCGCGACTGTCGGAAGAATGTTGATTTTCTCTTCGCGATCACAAACGTTGACTTTGTGCGACGACTAATAAAAACGCAATCCTGGTTTTGATAATTATTATTATAGTTGTTTTGATAATGATTTACAATAGGTACGACCTCTCCGATTTCAATGACGTCGAAACACATTCTCCAGGTGAAAAGATTGAAAGTGAACAAGCAGCTCAAACAACCCTAGAGATCAGAAAGGCTCGACTATCCGCGACGACCGTAAAAAATCCTCGATCGTTTTGCAATTGGAGTATGCCTCACATACGTTCCGACAAATCTCGGATGAAAAACAAAGGAAAGCAAGAGATACTTACATAAATCACCCAATCCTTGGGTGAGTGAGCGTTCGTGCCGCACATGTAGAGCCGATTCCCGTCCGCCATTGGTTGGATCACCCTTATGTGATTCCGGCAGTCGAAGTGCTGCGAAAGAAGGGGAAGAAAATTGAATTTTCGGCTGATACGTGCAAAGAAACGCGGGGGTGTGGACGGGGGAGGGGTGGCAGGAAAACGGGGTTGCGTAGGCGGATGACAGAGAGACAGATAGAGAGAGAGAGAGAGAGAGAAGGGGGGACTACGCGGACAGAGGGGCTCGATGCGCGGACACGGATTTTTTAAAAAAATTATATTGAACCGGATCGGGGCAAAGGGTTGCTCCGTGATCGATCACATCGGTCCCGTATTTCGGGCGAAATCGCCGCCGCGCGAAGCGAGAAATAAATTGGTTTGGTCGTCACGTAGAGAATATTTGCGTGGACCTTACACCTCGACACGGTGCGTGACATCGTGAATACGAATGAACCGGTGGTAAGCGGTCGCTTGCGAACGAATGGCTGACGGTCAAGCGAATTTTACTTCGGCCCTTGCGCTCTTCGCGATAATCGCACGAAACACTGATTATTACCAGAGATTCCGCGAATTCGTGCCATTCAGAAGCATTTTGAATATTGAAAAATTAGCAAAACAACGAATATTAAATCTCTGCGATCCAGAGAACGTGGATCTTTGTCTCGAATACAAGATTTGTTCCACTAATCACAAGAAACTCGAGTTAACCCCTTAGCCTACGATTTATTTTCTGATAATAGTGACTAGATTTTCTTTATCCTTCGCGAAACGACAAAAAGAAAGATCAAATTGATAGTTACCGCGTACGTAGCTTTTCTCCACCAATTAAGCGATCAAAGATTTAATAGAATGTTATTTCGGTTTAAAGAAAATTAAGGGAATACATGCTTAAAAGATTCTGTTCGAAATCTTGATCACGAGTCTGACTCGTTGTTGTAGGGCAAGGGGTTAAACGTTCTCCCTCTTAATATAGTGACAAAAATTAAGACTAATACGATATTGTATTATTGTTGTGTCATAAATGCATGAAATCCGCAATTTACCGACACAGAATATTTGACGAAATACATTTTCTCCGAAAGACAGAATTTGCCTAAAGATCCGCACTGATTCTGGGATGGTTTGTAGAATGATATTGTTGGAACAACGTGTTCTTTGATTAAAATTGTTTTTGTTAATCCTCGGATGGCGACTTGGGTCAGTTTTAATTCAAAATAATAATTCTCGTTCTGTTACCCAATATCTAGCGATTAAAGTAGATTCACTACTTTAGGAACAGCAGATAAAGCAAGGAATCGACAAAAAATATTTTCGAGAGCCTGTTAAAATATTAATAATAATTAATGCTACGTCCTGAACATTGTCGATTGCAATTGAACGTAAAAAGAAATTAAATTGGCAAAGTCTATTTGACAATTAAAAATGAATGGGGCATTTTTATAGAAAAAATGTTTTCCTGTAAAAGTTGTATCACACAATTGCAAGCTAAAAGTGCAACTAACTATAAACAACCATCAGCAACTGCATAAAAATAGATGGAACGTAACTGTAACTGCATAACGTAACGTAAGTGCATAAAAATAGATGGAACGTAAACTCTGATTTCAATGTAATTGTAAAAATATAATTCAGTGTAACTCAAGGTAACAAATTTCGTTATGGCACATTATCTAAGACATTAGCATCATTCTATGAGCATTTTAGAAAATCGAAAAGTAAAAAGAATAATTGAAAGATCGGATTACTTGACAGAGAATATTTATTCGGGCTTCAAAATAGTTTAGAAAAACGCTATAAAACGGGGGAAGTTATTTCTGGTAAGGTGGCCAATCGTACCTTAATCGAGCGTTGCTTTTGGCACTCTGTTTTATTAAAAAAGAAGTGAAAACGGCACCCTATGGCAGAATTCAGCGTGTTCGCTCGATATCAAATTTCGAAGTCTATTCTTCCACAGTCGCGGAATTGAAACGTACGGTCCATTAAACGTGATCTCTTTTCGCTTTCTCTTTCTCTCTCGCTCCATCTCTCGGGCCCATTTATTTTACATGAAAAAGAGGAATAACAAGAGTAACGAAGGCATTGTGTTACAGGTGCCTTCAAATGAACTCGAATTACTTTGATTCACAAAAGAACGTGCCGGCGATCCCTTGTGCGCGTTACCCGACGCGTTTCTTTCCTACTTTTATCAAAAATATCATATGCTGCCTCGAAACGGTCCATTTCTCCGCGTGCTTTTAATTGCGCCTTTAATTCGAATAGCGCCGTGAAATATAACTCGCTGCTTTCCCTTTGAACCGGGCCGTTGCGGTCGTCAAAGGACAAAGTACCATACTTTGCTTTTTTCCCTTTATCAGAGAAAACCGAAGAACATCTAAAGAACCACTGAATTTTTTCGCACCATTTCTTTTCCTTGCTTTCAATATTCCCGCACTCCCAAATCGCATCACCTTTGTCTTTCCATTTTGTCTTATCGCCGATGCTTCGCACAGTATTCTCTCCGCAACTGTCAAAAAGATCTCTACCTTAACTGTCGTAATTTTATTCCCACCACTGGCAGCATCCCTTTCGGAATCATACGAGTCGAGTATCCATAAGACTCTAATGCAAACGACGCAAGAGATATTTTCTAATTTTGTTAATTGAATTCAATAAAATTGTTACCAACTTATTCGACTCACTTTTTTTTATTAAAATGACATCAAACATAATATAATAACGATTCCAATGCTCGTATAATAAGCGGTTAATGTTTCAAAGGAAAAGAAAGAGACGCGAAGAGTGGAAGCGTTCGAAAAGGATGAAAGACTGACACGAGTTCATATCTTTAAATACAAAATCAAACTTTATTTCAAGTTTCGCGTCAATGAAACTTTTATCATTATACTCGACCCGTTTTCTCATGATTAGAGTGACATCAAACGCGACAGAGGTACCGATTATAATTACTCGTATAATAAGCGATTCCAGGCGAGAAAGAGGACAGAAAGAATTTTCTTCGATCGAAAAGTCTTTTTAATGGAATAGAAAGATAAGTGCAGAGTCCTTCTTTCTTTTTCAACTACAAAAAATGTAGTACCTCTTCTAGAACTTTTGCGCGGCAAAATCGAAGACGCGACAGTTACGGACAGAATACTGTATCTCAATGCGCAAAGTTATTGTTTTCAACGAGTTTGAAACAGTAAATTAACGCTGAACTTAACACGATGAAATTATGAAGCCGTTTCGTTTATGTTCGATGGCGAAAGTTTAATTTTCCTGACTTTTCGAATACTGTTTGGTAGATTTCCGGTTAACCTACAAACTTCCGGCGAATGTTTCTTTATTCGTGCAACTAAATTACTATTAGGATGTAGCCGTCGAACGTGCGAATGAAATAAAGGAATGAGAGAAGAATGAACGCATCAGATTCTTGACTCATTCTTCTTTTATTTAGACATTCAGAGATTCAGAGATTCTGCAACTACATCCTTACAATTCGGCTATCCCAACTAAATTATTACGAATATTTACAATTTGATACTCGATGACTTGCCCTCGCGGTATTTTAAAAGTACTGACAAAACGAGTGCGGAATTTTTAAATACAGTTGAGATTGGATTTTTGGGGAGGATTGTAGACTGCAATGAAAACAACGCTACTTACCTCTGATTTCCCTTTGGACACGCAATTTGCCACATTGCTTGGCTCCAAGTTCAACACGTCCCTCTGAAACAGAAAATAAATAGAAAGGTTAATTCGTTTCAATTTAGACAAACGTAACACTATTTTCTAGCATGTTGAAAATCGTGTCAAGCAGAGTTGAATAACTCTGCTAAATTTTTAAACTCTGACAAATAGTGAAATTTTATATGACGAAGCAGTTATTGCAACTTTGTATTAGAACCTATATCAAGTTCGGTCATCCTCTTCGAAAAACTCACTAATTTATATTATCATCTGCCATTCGAACAGCTGATATTGCACAGAATGCCGACCACTCCCTCGATCATATTAGAGGATATATTAAATTAAAAATAAAGGACATTGCATTCGGGTAGTTTTCCTGCATCCTTAACACTTTGCGGATTAAATCGATCATATGTGACCGACAGAATTTTATCTACTAAATAAATCAAATTTTATTAAATCTACAAGATGTGAGAATATTACAGAAATTATTGCTGTGACAAAACGTACTTCTTCTATTCTCCTATTATTAAATAAGTACTTTGGTTTTTGTATAATTTTTAGGGTTCGTTTCTTAGAAGAAAAAGTAAGTAAATATTTATTGAATTCTGTAGAAGAGATTCGTTTCTGTACGAGATTCTTACAGCATTCGCCATCAGAAAAGGGTCACTCTTGTATATATCAGATATGATTTCTACACTCGAATTAAATAAAGTATAGTATAACACCTCAACATCTGGTCAGCTATCATCAGAAATACAGTCCACTCTTAATCTTTGAAGTGCAGGTTTAACTATAACAAGTAATAGAAAACGTGCACGCAACAATGATGCAAAATATATTATCCTAAGTATTGCCCATCGGTAGCTGTTTTTCTGCTTATTTCCGAAGAAGAAGTTACCCGGTTCCCTATGATCTTTTAACACTTTACCGACCAGAAGTCTATTTTAATAGGTCTTTCAATAATTGACTCGTGACAAAATTTGGCATAGAAAACTGCTTTTACATTGTAATTTGTAACGAAATTATTAGATAACGTTACATAGGAGGCCTCGTTGATTGGCAATAAAAGTTGCAGTCAGCGTTGAGGGAAATTAATTAAAAAGTTTTCACTGATGGATTATGAACTTAAAAGATTCTGAAATAACCGCCGGTCGGTAAAGTGTTAAGACGATATGGACGATAGGCTCTGGTCTCGAAAATATCGTGACAGCAATATAAAGCAGGAATAAATATATTTTAACAGACTTCCAACTTTAACAACTTTAACAACTTAAACGGCGTGGATGGAATATCGAGTTTGAGCGTGTGAAATGAATGTTGTGAGCAGTGTTCTTTGACTGTCTAAGAAAATGATATTCTGTGCGGAAGTAATTTCGGTGTGGGCATGAATGAAAAAATGAGGCAAACGGATTCGTTGCCTGCACATTTTTCGGTGATGGTGAGAGAAACGGTGATCATGAATGATTGGTTCTCTAATTTATGTATAAGGGAAAATAACTGCCCAATCTAGTGGTCATATTCAGGTACAATTCGTATCTGTGGATCATGCAGGCGGAAAATCCGCGTGTCTCGAAGGTTACTTTTAATTTTTGAAGTGCGGGTATAACTATAACAACAACCGCTATTGCCACGATGCTCGCAGGTTATTCAAGAAAAGATTAGGCGAATCCACGTCGCGTACGGTAAAGGTATCCGTTCTCGGGCATTCCGAGTGCCATTAGCAGGGCTAGTTAGAGCGCGACGGGACGACGAAGTTCTCGATTAAAAGCGTTCAGAGAGCGAGAGATTTAATTTCGCTTGTCGTCGGTAGTCGGGTGGAAATAGGGCGATCAGGAGGAACACAACCGTTAAACGAGCCCGTCGGACTCAATTACAACGCACACTCGGCGCGATATACTTTTGAAAGTTCGTTAGCACCGTCCATTTGTGTCGTCTTCGGGTTCAGAGAAGACGTCGTCGCGTCGCCAGGGGGAAATGAATGTTTCCCCATTGGCACGGCCGTTGAATGGCTCGCGAAACGTCGTCGTCGTCGTCGTCCATCGAGGTAAATTCTATTTCGGCGCCGGTTCCCATAATTACGAGCCTTTCGAGCCGAGGAACGAAAGGATCCGCGGCCGGGACACCGGTCTTCGCTCTTCGCTGCTCGCTCGCTCGTTTCACGCTCGCGTCTCGCCTAGCAACCGGTTTCTTCTCTCCGTCTTTCTTTCTTCGGGACCTACTTCAGCTTGGGCCGAAGAGGTGTCGCGAGTGCGTGCTTCACGTTCTGCAAGCGGGAAGAAGAGGCCGCCAACCACTCGTGTGTCATTGTGCGA
Source organism: Agapostemon virescens (assembly GCA_028453745.1). Taxonomy (NCBI): domain Eukaryota; kingdom Metazoa; phylum Arthropoda; class Insecta; order Hymenoptera; family Halictidae; genus Agapostemon; species Agapostemon virescens. The sequence goes on from CM052099.1 coordinate 10,361,257, forward strand.
ATCGTGACGACGGCGAACACGACGGACGACGACAACGAAGACGGCGACGCGACACGGTAAATGCGATACGCCACTCGCCTTTCGAAACTTTTCTGCTGCAAATGCGCCGCGGAATAAGGTCAGCAGACAGAGACAAGCAATAGGAAGCTCGAGAAGCCATCAAGCCTCCCAGACGTACAGTGAGCCACGAAAGTATCCGAACGCCCCTTAAATCGCAGTAATTTCTTCCGAATTGAATCGAACCGAAAGATTTGATGTTTTATTCGAGCAATCGGACGCATTGATTTACTAAATTAGGCGCAGTTCGTGTTTGACTTTTAAAATACCCTCTTTAGAACATTTTTTATTTAAGTCTACGTTAATTACAGACATGTTTAAAATGTCAGCGAAATCGAATGGCGCAGAACGAACGGCCACGCATCGAAAGAGTTAAGAATCTGGAAGTTTAACACGTTTTCTTTCAGGGTTTCTTCTGTGAGGCGACGTTTATAATATTGAACTGTTATGTTTTTACTATTAGTAATGTTTGTTTATAATGTTGAAATAAAATAACATAAACCTATTTTGAACTATCTATTTTGTAAAATACACGACAAACACGTGTGACCCACTGTGATGCACGCGGGAGTAAACGTGTTAAAGTAGTAACTGGCCAATAGCCGCGAAACACGGCGACTTATACTACTGCCAACCGCTTGAAATACGTGTTATCATGTCGACTGTTAAACTAGGAAGCACACAAATTTCATAGAATCGAAATAAGTTATCGAATAATTTATAAATTTAAGAAAAATGAAATTTATGACGTTGAGTAGTCCTCCAACCTTATGGTATTTTCCACATCACCATCAAATTTGGTGCAATAAATGTATTACCGTAATTTAAAAATTTTCATTGCGGCCTTAAATAAAACAGTTTTAAAAACTCGTGTAAAAACTGTTTCTCATGCATTTGTTACCAATTGCAATTGTTTCGAAATCTCTTCTGCAAATCATTTAATAAATCAATGCTTGTAATTGCTCGGTAAAAGTCATTTGCCCTGCTTCACGTTTCCTTCGGAAACTCGAGGTTTGTGCTACCCGCACGAGCTGTTGAGGCTGAAAAATGAAAAATCCTAATTGGCAATACGTGACTTAGCAAAAGCTCCAAATCCTTCGCTAGGACGAAAAACGGCTTTCTCTAAAACAGCCGTGGAGCAACGCGTTCCATAAACTTACTCGACCGTTTCCACGTGAAATGTCGTTGATTTGTGGGTATCGGTGGTCGCTAGAGCCACAATCTTGCAATATAGGGTGATTAAAGACCCTATTCGAGGATTAAATATGGAAAAGCAGTTGCATATACCAGGTCTGTAAATAAGAAACTGGAATTTGCCCATACGTGGTTCTAGCTGTTAATGTAATTACCGTCAAACCGTGTCACTGACGCCATTTTCTAGTTTTAACATCTGTTAAAGATTTTAAACTCACAACCATACAAGTTTCATACAACAGCATAGTTTTTAATAACTACATATATATTTAATAAATTATATATTATAATATTGATATTAATATATATTTTTAAATAAATTACGATTTGTGGACAGCACTGATTTCCTGTTACTATTTGAAGAAAACTGCTGCGGAATCGAATCAAATGCTTGTCGAAGATTATAATGAGCATACTCTGTCGAGCCCTAGATAATTGTAAATGATTTGACTTTGTCAATATATTTTCTCAGCATACGTTTATTAAAATTCAGTACTAGGCGAAAGACTTATCCCGTTGTCGTCTCTGAACAGAACTGCCCTTTATACCTCATCGACGAAACAAAGTAGACACGAATAAAGATAGAAAAATAAAGAAAAACCAAATGGTACATGAAAGTAAGTTAATTTCACAGTATTTTGAAGATTTTGAGGAACGGTGAAATTGTTCAGTCTGATCGCCATCGATGGTGGAAGCTCGTCAGAACGGAAGCACAGATAGCTACCGATACACAATACTTCGAATAAAATATTTTGTATCAATTTTATACACTAAACTAACATTTACATTACCTGGTATGTCCAAACGCGGCAATCGAAATGTTAAACACAGAAGAAACTCGAGAATGCAGAAAGTCGGATACGAACGAAGAGTCGATAGAAGAAGGCGGGAAGAAACGTGTGCAGGCAGTAAGTTGCATCGCAGAATCCTTAACGGCGTCGTCCCATAAATCACGATCGAGGTCCGGAATCACGGTGGTGTTCACCGGGAAAGATCAAACATCTCCCCGGCGCACGTACGAGGCTAACATAATTTCGAAAAACGGAAACCACGAGCTCGCAAACCGTTCGGCCATGCATTTCGACGCCTCGGAAGGGTCTGACCCCGGCCGTTATCTCTCGGGGCAAAAGCAGAAGCGTTTCGTGCGGCTGTGGAGGTCGTGGACACGATCCGGAAAAGGAAGTGGTTCGTTTGCACGGTCAATCGTCCGAAACGCGTTGGCCTTAACGATCGATCTCCTGCGGACGTCGCGTGCCGCTCCCCGGGGCCAGTGTCACGGCCAGGAACGGCGTTGATCCTCGAAATTGTCCTCGTCGAACCCGTCGGGGAACCCGGAACGACCCGAAAACACCCGCGCGCGCGCCACGAACCGAGCTGACAGTGATCTACGACTAATAAATTAACGAAAGAATTGTTTTTGCCCGACACACGCGACGATATCTGTTATACGAGCGATGCGGAAGACAGCGAGAGGGAGGACAACGAAACCCGCTGAAACTGCAGGATTTCCGGGCTTCATACATGCGCCAGACAGACGTCCGCGGGAGTTGACGCGCCGTGAATAACTTTCAAGGAGGCGGAGGCCGTTTTACGGCGCAAGAGATATTTTAAAGATCGCCCGGTCATAACTCAAAGCGAGCCTGTCGCTGCTTGATCACTATGAATGCTGGCGATACATATTTTTTTTATGCTAGGTCGGGAAACTATCAGATATGCTGAGAACGGGCTGTGTTTCGCATGAGAGAGAAGGAACCATCGTAAAAGCCATTGGAATGCAACTACTGGCGTCTTTGGTTCGAGGAGGGAATACACTTTATAAGATGAAAATTTTCGATGTTTTCTTTTGTTTGAAATTGATTTCAGTATGTCTAGAATAAGTGGCGAAAGGATCCAGGAGGTGGCGTAAAATCAGGACCGTTGTCTCCGTCGTTCAATCCATAAAAATATTTAATCTAGAGATCTCTTTAAGATCGCTCAACGAGACAAATCCATTCATCTGTAACTAATGGTTTCTCGTATGGGTTGTACAACATATTTTTATTTTAACTATATTTTAACGAAAAATGTAGAAAAATAATTTTAAAATTGTAGATAGATGTTTACGGAGACTGGAAGGATACATTAAAGAAAAGTGTTTCAATGCTTAGATCATTAAATAAAATTGGAAAAATTTAATACTCGCCTGACTAATTTTATCAACGTTTATTAGTCTTCCTCGTGGAAATGCTGGTTTTTAGCAATTCGTTCAATTGTTTCTCCGACTGTAAGGTTCAGCATGCAAGCAACGAAATGTATTTTGTAATAAGCGCTATTCGCGTTTACAAGATAAAACGTAAACTCATTATCCTTCATACAATCGTGAGAGGTGCGCGCTATGTTAACATTTTAATAACAAATTAACTATATTGTATTTCCGTCAGCTGAAAATATCGTAACGGGAAAGGGGAAAAGAAACAAATAAAATTTTACTAAACAGTCTATTTACGTTTTATAAATGTAAAATTCGAATTGATTTTAATAAATAAGTATTCATTAGATTGTATAAATTCGAGAGAATTACCATTCTGCGATTGCAAATATGGAGCTCCTAAAATGAACTCTGAAGTGTTTGTCACGAACGTACATATCCCTTTTTACGGCAGAAAATCATCAACAACGAGTTCAGTACTGCGAATCAGATCGCGAAATGCAAGTAAAACGTTGAAACAAATAAAGCAATCGTAAATATAACAATGAGAGAATTAGGAACGAGTAAATTCCCCCCTGAAGCTCAAACTAAAAATATAAATAAATCATCTTTACATCAATATACGTTACAATATATATATAAATATATCTGGCCACGAAATGCCGTCTCTACTGAACAATCTTTTATATTTTTATCGGCCATCCGTGTTGCTTCTCTCAAATAAATAATTCGAAAATATACACAATATCTCGACGCGCAATCGTTAATGCCGACGATAAATAAATTTCGACATACGACCAAACGATATCATTCAGTTTATTCGTAAATTCCTCGAGTCCCGCCCAAAGCAAACCATTTCAAAAAAAACTTTACATTATAGCTTTACGAGTTGTTTTTACACGGAGAATCATTTCCGACTCGGTTCTATTGCTATTTTCTGCGCGGCGACATATTTCTCGCGACACAGTGCCGCTTCTTCTCGTAATATTTTACAGAACGCAGACAATTATTAATATTGGATTCCCTGAGAGAGAAACAGAGAGCGAAAAAGAAAGAAAAAGAGAGAGAGAGAGAGAGAGAGAGAGAGAGAGAGAGAGAGAGAGATGCGGTTTTCGTCCGACGCTAGACCCGACGAAATAAATAACTTCAGTCGGAAAAATTGTTGGACGCACACCGTTTCACGATAAATCGCGTACTTTCTTTATTTTTTCGCTCGTGCGTCCCCCATCTTTTTCTACAATGTTTCACGCGTCCCGGACAATTCGTGGCGCTTGATTTCGTAACAGGTTTTCGGCGAGAGCGCGAGAAAATTATTTGTTCGGCCGGAACGATAAAATGAATCTCCTCGAACGGAATTGAATCGGACCGAACTGCGGGAACCCGGGCGATGTAAAATGGAATTCCTGGGAGGAATTCTATTCTACAGCACGCGGGAAGTTCGCGGGGCTCTGGCTGCAGACTTACGGCGGGCCGATTTACAAGCGCCGAGCCGATTCGAAACCGGAAACGCTCCGATACTCGGCCGGAATTGCGATCGTTAAGTGCGGGCACGAGCACGCCCGTCGAAAATTTCGAGCCGCGATTGAACATTGTTAACATTCGGTCTACTTAACTGGAGCTGATTTACAACATAATGCTGCGCCGAATAGTTGCTTCAACGAATCTCATCCGACGATTGGAACTGGAAAGTGTAGCTTCTGTCGTACGCGTACTGATATTTGTGATCTACGATCATTCAGATTATAAAGATAGATCCGTTAGGAATCAACCGACAAATACAATTCGCGCTGTTTTTATAACACTTTGTAACACTGTCACTTCTACGCTCGCACACTCTTGGACACGAAAAGGCATTCCTTTTCCGATTTATTCGTCGAAACGAGTTCGTAGATCCAGCGTTAAAACGGTCTGCAGATGATCAGATTTATTGTGACCGTGCGTCCGTTATTTCAGCCTTTTATTTCACTGCTTTGTCCTTTAGATTTATTTTTCTTTTCAATCTTGTCCTTTATTTTATGAATTGGCTCACCGCGCACACAGTGTGGGGAAATCGAAGAACGTATCTTGTTCACCTCCAATTATTGAAACTTAATTATGAACGACGATGAATTATTTGATGAGATTTCGTATATTGTACTGAAAGTTACGTCACCAGTGGAAAGATCGAGGTTGATACTTTGCAAAACATTTTAAAAATTATATGGACCAGTAAAAAAGTCTCGATTAAAACCGAAACATTAAAAGCATACATCTGTGTCAAATACAACTGCAAAACACAAACCTGATTTATTTTAAAGAATTCATTTCAGTGAACCGCATCAAAATCAATTTTTTTTTAATATGGAAGAATTTCTGATTTTTCCATTATTTCCTTCCAGAAAATGTGATCACGGTATTTATTGGAGAATTTATTGCATAATACAAATTTGACAAAAGCAAATCGTGTTATATGCAATTTTCGCGAGTAATAGAATTAGATCCAACTTAGGGTTGTAATTCATAAATTCTGTGTAATACGATATAACCACGAGGTTATGATTTGAGGTTACAAAAAATATTAAAAAATTAAAGATAATATTTGAATATGAATATTTGATAATGTTGTATCTGAATTGATGCAACACTCGCGAATTACAAAAATGATTGTGCTTCTATGCACAAGGCCGTGATAAAAGCCTAGCGATATCGAGAAAACAAAACTTGAACTCAATTAAATTTAAATTAACGTGCCTTCTTATGGCGCACGATGTATACCTGTCAAAGTTTATGAATACTAGGTGACGTTCGAACAATGCGAAAGAGTTAGGTCACAATAATTCGAGTTATAAGACGTTTCTCGTAAGTGACGCTTGTTCTCTTATTGTACTCCGCTATTAAACACGTGGGCAAAGTACTGCTCTACAAGTAATTTCCTTACCATTACGACTTCCTCCAAGTAGAAATAGAGTTTTCTCCCGCATGCTGAAATAATTAATACTTCCACTTTTTTCCTTGGCCCGAGCCGATTAAATGCGCAATTCTAAAACGCGATGCAAACATGCAATGCATATTGACACGTTTTATCAAGTTTTATCAACGTCACGACGACTCAACCCTTCTACCATTACTAAGTTACACCAATGTCGCGGGTATCTGTCTTTTATGAACTGTTCCAATGATCCAAGGCTTCCCAATAATTATATTATATATACATATATGTGGCGGCTGTACCTCCTGTGCTCACCGACAGAGGGACGATAGGAGGAGACTTTCTCGCTAGTTCTTCATCCGTCCCCGATTCATATACATATATAATGTCATTAATTGCCTTCTAGTATCCCAGCGTCTAAGACAGGGTTCGCTAGTCAGCCTTACTGACGAGTCGTTTAGCGGACCCAGGACGAAACACTCCACCTCCTCCTCTCCTTTTTCTTTCTCTCCCTCTCTCCGCTCCCTTTATAGCCGCCAAATATATATTATATGTATTATATATTAACACGTTGAATGCCGAGCGAATTTTGGATACTTCTGACAAGTTTCATTTATTTCATTCATAAAATTGAACAATGTTATTAAAGAGAATTTTTAGTTACTGTATAATAAAGCTCTCGCTTCATATTACAATCTGGTTAACTTCTAAAATAATAAATCGACGCCATGGTGTGGGTCACCAGTAACCACCGTGACATTCAACGTGTTAAATATATATAATAATAAGTAATATATATAGGGGTTGTCACGAATCTATCGTTCCGACAAACAATCGAGAATAGTCGAAATATGCCTGTCGAACAGATCAGACAGCGAATTCGATAAAATTAATCCAGATTGTATTTTACTGTAAGTAGTTACTAATTTTGTGAATAAATAGTTATAAATAAACGTGATGCCGCGTCACGTATCACATGAAGTTCACAGAATGAGCAACAATATATATTTTACGAGTTAGGAATAGGAAGGAGAAGGGGCACCGATGACTATCCTGATGGATGAAGCATCAGAGGGCCTCTTTTGCGTTTTCAACAGTGACGCGACGTCCACGCCAGTCGTGTCCGCGTTTTTACACACGTATCCGCCATCTTATTCTTTGTGTACTTGTCCGTGTGCCAACCGTTCGGCTTTCTAGTCATTTGTACTCTCACCTAGTCAAAATAAACTCCGAGTTGCTGTACAGAGTGTGGCTAGACTTTGTAGTTTCTTAGCAGACTCCCTCCAAGACGTAAACAATGTAGTGGAAAACAATGCAAATAAATTTGTGATAATATATAAATCGTTAGTTACGTATTAAACGGCCTGTACGAAAAGTCGAGGAAAAATAGCTTGGCACGGACCGTATGAAATAAATGATCTTGGGATCCGTCCGATCGATACATCTGCGACAGCGGGTAATCACACGCGTACTATCAAACGCATACGTCTCCCGAACACGTGATACGCAAACACTCGGGCGCGCGCGCGCGGTCGCGTCAACAGCACCACCGCGTACGTGTGTAGTCGCGAATATATAATGATACACAAACACGTGACCGCGCCTGTGCGAATCACGCGGCTGCGGGAACGAGTAATAGGACAAGGGGGCCACAGGTGGACGCGCACGCACACGAATGCGTAATCACCTGCAAACGCACGGTGTCTAAACAGACAGTTTCGCCCTGCATCGGCCTGCATCGCCCTGCACCACCCACTGCATCTATCTCTCTGCATTGCTCTACTCGACTCGCTCGCTTGCTCGCTTGCTTGCTCGCTCGCGCGCAATTGTCGCGATTGTGCCATTACACGGTCGTGCTCCTGCGAGCATGGAATCGCATGTACACATCTTGTTCGCCAAGTAGTCGCAGAACTACATCCTGTCGGTGCTCAACGGTCATAGCCATTTAACTGCGACACACCCCGTCGCGCGAAAGAAATGGTTACATTGTGAAGGATCATCTAAACGCTACCGTCCGGATGCCAGAGCTCCGTATAATGTCGCCGGAGCCGTGCGAGGGGCGTGTTTAATATTATTTCAGAGTAGACAGTTTTTCTTTCTTTAACGACATAAGAGGTAGCATTTTCACGCGAAGGGTTGGGGATCGCGAAATAATTGTTAACCAAGGAGGCAGCATTAGCGCGATAATAATTTTCAGAGGGGTTTCCGACTGCGTATAAAGATAATCTACTTACGAACTACGTTACGTTCGTTCGCTAGGTACAATTATTCTCCAAGTACCGCACACATGGCTGGTGAACTACTTCGTCTCGAAGTCGGTGATATACGCCCCGCATTTCCTATGCAAAACGACCAAGAAACTATAACGGGGTATATGTATATATATATGTATGTATATACACGCTCGCTCACCATTCCTCTGCTCTACGGTTTCCATTCACCGGCGATTTTGGGTTAACAGTTTCGTCGTCTGTCTCTTATCATCTGTCCATTAAGTCAAGACGTTAATCAACGGTCTTTCTATTATCTTTTATGCGTTCCCGCTAATAGCTAATTTATTGAAGACGATTCCAACGTGAAACGTACCAATCCCCGCATTCCCTCTGACATCGCTACCGTAATGTCGCTGATTTAATCTTGTTAGTCCCGCAAATTCCCATATTTTGTTCGTCGTAATATTTCTATTCGCTTCGAATCCAAGCCTCGTTATACTATCGACCAAATTTTACGGATTGAATAAAAATATCGTCTTTTTAAATACGCGCGATTCGTGGATTTTCATAACTATACTTAAAAATCGATATTAACCTATCATCCTCTTCGGGATTGGTATAGGCGAATTCTGTGAAAAAATTTGATTCTGCACAGCGCTCTTATTATTTAGCGTTCGCGATTTTATTTCGTTGAAATAGGAACAAATAGAGCAAAGCTTCGTTAAATAAAAATAACGGGAATGATACTGAACGCGAAGGGTAAATCGCAGAGGCACACGAACACAGCTCCGCTGAATTGTTTATAATGTATATTCAGAAAGGTTTGATCTACGCTAAATTTAATTTCCGCTACCCGATTTATTTTAGGCCATAATTTCTATTGTAATATTGGGAATACAAATAAGTCTCCGCTGTTTTTCATTTTAATCTGTAGCACTTCAATGGCTCCTCTGAGACGACGCTGATAATTCTCAAACTATAATTCAAAGCAATTTCTACATTACAAATGTTTGTAATTAAGAAATCAGTAAAAATTGAAGGCTTGTACCAACCGTGCCCTACGGTATGAATTCAATCGCGACCTACACCAAGAATATGACCATCCGTTTACCTATCCATCCGTTGGTAAATCAGATACTAGCGAGAAAGTCATCCAATTGTCCATCTGGTGATGAGTGTAAGAGACAGAGCCATTACAGTATATCGTATATAATTTTTGTCTCGACTACGACACGCAGAACGACAAAACTGAACTAAAACCGATCTGGCCGTATCGACGGAGATTTCGTACAAACTCTTATAAAGGGTGTCCCAAAATTAACGCAAGATTTGAATTTGCTACCATGTTTGCAGTAAATTGTTGGCAAACCTGAGAAAACAACAATTTGACAGCTGAGAGTTTAGGGTTAGTAAAAATGGAGCGTTGTACGATACAACAACGTGTTTTCATTACTGAACAATATTTCAAAAATAATGAAAGTTTGGCGGCCGCAGTTCGAAAATTTTATACAAAATATGGTGAAAATAGTGTTTTAACCTCGTCAACTGTGAAAAGATTAATTGAAAAATTCAGGGAGACTGGATCAGTTGGAAACGCTAAACACACCGGTCGTCCAAAAACAAGCCGTTCAAATGTCAATATCGAAGCAGTGCGTGAGAGTGTTGATGAAAACCTAGGAACATCAATTCGGCGTCGTGGACAAGAATTGCAAATTTCAAGAAGCTCTCTACAGTGTATACTCACAAAAGATCTGTGTCTCCATGCTTACGAAATTCAATTAACGCAACAACTGAAGCCTAATGACCATGAACAGCGAAGAGAGTTCGTGGAATGGATTATTGAACATCAACAAGTGGATGCTGATTTTTCGAGCAAAATCATCCTAAGCGATGAAGCACATTTTCACCTTGATGGCTTTGTTAATCATCAAGATTGCCGTGTTTGGGGTTCGGAGAACCCACATGTGATTGTCGAACAACAAATGCACCCACAACGTGTCACTGTTTGGTGCGGATTTTGGGCTGGAGGCATCATTGGACCATACTTTTTTGAAAATGAGACTGGTCAAGCAGTAACTGTTACTGGTGCTCGATATCGCGACATGATAACACAGTTCTTTCTGCCGAAATTGGATGCTATTGATGTGGCCAATATGTGGTTTCAACAAGACGGTGCCACATACCATACAGCCAGTGAAACAATTCAATTACTGCATGAGACATTTCCTGGTCGTGTACTCTCTCATTTCGGTGATCAGAATTGGCCCCCTAGATCGTGTGATTTAACACCATTAGATTTCTTCTTATGGGGTTATTTGAAGTCAAAGGTCTATGTCAATAAGCCCACAACCACCCGTGCATTACAAGAGGAAATTAAACGCTGCATCAACGAAATTTTGCCACAATTATGCAGAAAGGTCTTGAAAAATTTCGACAAAAGAGTGCATATGTGCCAGCAAAGCCGTGGAGGCCATTTGCTCGATGTGTTATTCCATAAATAACCCTATCCTATGTACTTTATGATTCAATGAAAAAATAACAATCTAAAGACTAAAAACTGTGTTTTCTATTTAATTCAAACCTTGCGTAAATTTTGGGACGTAACCTAACCATTCACTGTGAGAATCGAACATACTAAGTGAGATTAATATTTTACTTTTAAACAAGCAGCAGCTTCCAACAGTTACCATCGCAACACGTGTGTAAATAAATTACAGCTTCGATACTCTGAGTCAAGACAGACTCCGGCACCGTACTCTGAGGGTTAACAAATACCTACATTGTTAACGTACTGTGCAATACTCCAAAGAGAGAGTCTGGACACTAACTCGGACCACATTTTCACGTTTGGCAACGTTTCTGCGTTTCGTTTAATTACCGTTTCGATGCGCCACGGAACGAATTAACCGTGTTACAGGATGGTTGACTGTAGTTGCGATTGGCCCGCGTAAATTCGCCCGGAGGGCGTCTCGTTAAAATCATATAACAATCCGGCCAGCTGCTACAGCCTGCTCGCGGACCCTGATAGCGACGTATTACTCGTTAAGCAGTCCGTTGCATTAAGGCCGCGAAGTACACACCGGTTCGCCGGTAATTAAAAGCGGAGCCATTCCCGGTATCCGCACTTAACCGTAAGCCGGGTAAGGATCTCCTCGTTACACTAATCATTACTATCCGTAGCGTGGGTGGGAGAGGCCGGGCAGAAAGGGGGTGAGTTTGTAATAGCCGAGCTGCCTAGCGCGCGTAAACGTTGCCGGACGCCGCGCCAGGGGTGGCGCGGGTCGGAATATCTTTGAAGGAAAGAACGCGAAGACCGAAGAACGAGGGTCTGCGAGGCAGTACCATGTTCTTCCCCTACTTTCCTCATTGGTTTTACTTTCCCCCCCGCATTCCTCGCTTCTTTTTATTCCGCGACGAAGGGTCGGGTGAAATGAAACATGTTAATGGTATTGGCAACACGGAAAGGGTGAGACCGGCGCGCAACGCGGCGCACTTTGTGCAGGAGGAATCCGCCGTTCGGGTCATTAATCGACCAAAGGATTTATTTTATACCTTATCGAGGCAACATTTCGGTCGCTGAACACCAACGCCGACGTCTTTCCGCGTAAAGAGACTTTTTAACTCTCGGCCATCGTTATGGATCTGCGTGACTTGCAGTTTCGCTTTGGGAATAAATAGAAACCTTTACAGGGGCCGGAGTAGTGGCCACTGTAATTGCGAGGAATGAACTTGAAAATTTTACGTTATGCGTTGGTTGTGTGTACAGTTGGGGGCTGCAAGTATATCTTACGAAACCGTAGAACTTTTTTAAAACTGGTCCAAACAACTGGAGTTTTCGCCTTAAAAATATTTTTAAATGAATGAAGAGGTTTATGGCACGGACGCCTGTGTTCCGCTATTTTCGAGGAACCGTCCATCTGTATTTTTGTCAGAGCTTGGGACGTCGGTTCATTAGGGGTTGTCGCACGACCACCCTCGAGACGGTACCTGAAACGTACCATTTTAGGGACATTTTGCTGCTGCTCTCACCCCACCATTGCGGGGTGGACGGAAAATTAAGAAGCTAATCAAGGTTTACATATATTTTTATATATGCTCATTGGTGGTGGATGTTTACACCCCATCGATGAGCACTAGTGTAAGTATCCGGTCATTGTGACGCTCGCGGCTGCTTTTCCATTTTCATAGGCTGTTTATTCACTTTATATTTTAAAGACTGTCTTTACTTATACGCTGTCTATTCACAACTTTTTTAGTCAGGACCGTATATAATTATTAAAGTTTACAAGTTCCGTTCCAAAGTTCATGTACCGGTCATCTGATTATAGCTCTTTCTTTCCTCACACCACCTGACAAGTGCGGTGAGACGTGTGTTAGACTACGGCTCACTAATATTACTGAGTCCTGTCAAGACGCATTAACACCGATCATAAAAGATAATCGTAACAATTCAGTCGCAGTTCCTACCGTAAGCATGAATCTCGAAACATCGATATATCAAAGTTGGCCAGAGAAATTGGTCGTAGAGGTAATTCATAACTCGAGAAAAGCATCGGTCTAATTTTATAGTAGTCGGATAAAAATCGTCTACCTGCACGAGCGTTTCGAGCCAAGACGACCTCGCCTTCGTATCGAACGGTCGCTTGTTAATTATGCGACTATAAATTCCGGAACCGTTCCGAGATTTATTTTTCTACGATAAAATCTCTGCAGGTCTCTAAAAATAATGAAGGTCGAAAGATCGCATAAAACGAATGCAAAGCGGACTGACCGACAGCGTTCCGTATCTGTGATCTTGCGTATCGCTTAAATAAGGTTTATATCGTTTTTGCCGAATAAGACGATGATCGTAAAACATTATGATTTCGTGCACGCACACGCGTCGTTAATTAGCCATGCTCATTTATGAGCTATGCTAACGCTGAATTGTTTTGGAGAAAATGAGTCGTAGAATCTAATGCCCGACCTTTTTCCATTAACAGCGGACGGCAACATAAAAGTTTATGTAACTCGTAAAATTTTCCCGCCATTACGCTCCGCGAATATTAGTGACGCTACGCATCCCACTGTCCTCGGGAATATAACTTAATAACCGGCGGCACGTTGCATGAACTCTGCTCTCTGCCCTTTCGTTTCTCGCGATCAAAACCGTTTGCAGCCCTGCGAAATTTAACGGACATTTAATTCGCATCAACACCTCGAATCCCGATCTCTGATCAATTTCTTCAATTAATTCACCTTTTAATCTTCAACACGACAACCACCGACTTAGTTACCGTAATAAGACAAGTTGAAACATATTCTTCCAAGCACTGATTCTACAACATTTACGCTTAACATTTTGCCGGCCACTGTCACGTCCGCATATGACTTCTTTTCGGCAGCGGTGATGCTTCGTTCCGATGTTTGTACACACAGACATATTACGATCGGATCATCGATACTTTTGTAATTTCGGTTAAACGTTTCTAGACGCATAGACAGAGTGTATGCCAATTCCCAGGTCAATCGAAATCGAATTACGGAAAATACGATGGACGGTACGAAGCTGCGAGTCTGAAATGGCAATTTATGATCCCAGCTCCGCAAACCGTCAAAAAATTTAGTTACGCCGATTCTTTTCTAACTATCGCTTCAAGTAACAGGAAGCGTGGGCAGTGTGTATACCAAATTTCAGGTCGATCGGACTCATATTAAGGACGTGGCGTAACTTTCAAATTTTGGGGCTGTTGAAAATCGCGTATATGGAAAATGGGGTTGATAAAAGGAACCTTCCTGGAGTCCCCTTAAACGGAGTTCTCCTGTTAATTTCCTGTTAACTTTGTTCACAGTGTTAAATAGTTCAGAATGATATTGATCAGAATTCAGTGTTCATAGCGAAATAGTTAGAAACAGTGATAAAGTTCAACCAGTGTGATAGTTGATGTAAAGTAGAGGTCAGAGTGTAATCTGACGTTATAACGTTTGCGAAGAACTCCGTTACAAGTCAAGTCCTAGCGTAACAAACCGATCGTAACTGAATCATTCTAACCACGCCTAAAATATACATGTATTTCTATTCTATTTCTTCATCGCCAGACTCGCGATGAAGATTTCGAACAGACTCTTCTCAATATGTATATCCTTAATTTTCTATAAACTGAAATAAGATTTTATTTAATTATTACTCGTATGCAGTAATTGGAGAATAGCTACGTCCGCGGTAGTTACAAAATTTCCTTTTCTTTTCGTCGTTCTTTGGACGACGAAGAACATCTAGTCACTGTTACCACAAAATAAATCGTAGGGCAAGGGGTTAAGAAACAGATGCAATTGCAGGAGCGAAGGGGGAGAAAGAGGGAAGATCGAGTGGAGAAGCAGAGTGGCTTGGCTGATCATGACAATTCATCTAACGGTTGAATTTCAGATTACAACCTCGATATCAGAGCGCCTGGTACGTCGTTTTTCTAACGAACCCCTCGTATTACCGGGGAGCTGTTAACGAGCTCGCGAAATGGGAACGCACCTTAATCTCGCTCGGTTTCTGATTAAAGGCTATGTTCTCCAGTCCTTAATTCACTAAAGAGCAGCAGAAAGTTCTCGAGCAAGTAGACGACGGCGGCCAAGAGACGCTGCAAACCCAGACATGCTGGAAGGAAGAGGGTTGGAACAGAGGGCGAGAACAGGTGCGAGTTACCGGGACTGTACATACACACGGCGTGTCCGGTTGAAATCTATAGTTCCTTAGTTTCGGCGAAGAAACGCCACTGGCGGAATTACAATCTTCCTCCGTCGGATTGCTATCCTCGCTACGTTCCTACTTGTGTGCGTTTTCTTCCTTTAATTGCTGTTTCCGGCCGATATATCACCGGCAATTCCCCTTGCCCGTTCGATATTATCCATACCCGCGTGCAATAGATACAGTCAGAGGAAAATCTAACCCTTTAACACTAGAACTACCAAACCAGTCATTTGAATTGCTCCCCAGTGTTTGCTTTCGCAATTATTGAAGTCATAAAAATGTTTTCATCAGAAATTTTTTATGCACTTCTTTAATAACGTACATGCTACAGTAAGAACTATATGGAGTTTTCATAGATGCAGTCTCGTTATTATTATAAAGCAATGTATATTATGTATATTATGTTTTACATTTTCATTACAAGAACAGATAGAAAATTTAAAAATCGTGACCTTTAGTTTTTGCTTCGAAATTTCGAATAAAAGAGATTTAAATCAATTGATTGTCTTGATTATATTCGAACTGTTTATTCTATATTTAGAAAAGTTTTTAAAGGATGTGCGAATACTTTTTACGCTGACTGTATTTACCGCGCCACCGTATAAATTATGACAATTAGAAACCGACTATTACGATGGTCTGATCAGAGGATGTTGATTAAATCGAGCGAATTCGAAGCAATTATGTTCAATCGCACAATAATATGCAATTTGATATTTTGTCGAAAAAAACACTCGTATACGCGGGATAGTTGCGCCAACATCGATTACGTATAATGCATTCGTTATTATTTACTGATTAATTTGGGCTCGTCAATGGTATTCGCAATATTGTAATGGTTGTTATCAGACACCGTTCTTTAAGCGTTTATAATGGTTCGACCATGTTCGAAGAATGAATTTTTAAGAAAGATAATGTAATAATGAAAGTTGTGTAAGAGGTCCGTTACTTGCGCCGGGCTTAACTTTAAAATTTCAAGTTTAAATCCTTCCTTTAAAAAAAAAGAAGTAAGAGCTTATCCTGTTTCTTCTTGAAAACTTTCAGTGTACTTAGACAACCCTTAACTAGAATAATCGATAAATGGGAGCCTGACTATACAGACTGACGCAAAAGGGTTTAAGGGACTTACGGTGCTCATTTCGGAGAATAAAATCTGTTTAATGAACATTTGTTAAATCACTTCGAAAAAGAATTTTAATTATTCAAATACAAAAGGTACTCGCGTATTTTTTCTAAACGTTGTTTTACAGGCTCCGAAATTCGAGCAGTTCGAAAAGTTATTAACACCATAAATCTTAGTAGTTCTCGTTTTTTATTTTACGAAATAAATTGCTTCAATTTTGTCGAATTTTCGTGAGCTGGGTCAGCGATTAACGCATTAAACTCGATTTTATATTTCCATCCCCTCCGACGTATCAAATCAGACTCATGATGCAAACATTCAAATGCAATTTACTAAATACGAATGGTTTTTATTTTTATCAAACCCGAATAAAATTCTACGATTTCGTTATCACTAGACTTGTATGTATTTATGAACAAATTGAGGTGGTAAACTTCAAAAGAGTCGAAAAATTAAACATATTTAAGAATGTCAATATATTATTTTCAATCCTTTGAATTTATTAAAAAGAAAACAAATATTTCGTTTCGTGCTTACTTCTTGCAATTGATACAGAAAATTTTGATTTTGCACGAAGATCCGCGGTCTCGTTATCAAAATTGAAACATCGAACTTCATTACTAAAAATAACGTCTCAGAGACGAAATGAATTTGCACCTCTCTGATCATTTAAACCTAACAGATTTACATTGCTATTTTAGTGGTATTTAATGTTTCATGAATGCACATTTAGAGTGTCAGTCGAAATAAGATGGTATATATAAAATTTAATCAAAGCATTCTGCAATTGACTGTATCGTATATGCAAGTTGGAAAGTTCATCGGCATCGATTGACCCAGAGAAAAGCTACAGACATTGAAAGTAAAAGTCTCCAGATATCTTAGCTATTACCGGAAGTTGCGAAAACCAGAAAATTTCGCTACATTTAATTATTCTTAGCACTTATCGAGATCTATGAAATGCGCTGTGTACCAGGTGTATGCATAAGTTCTTTCCGGTTTGACTAAGAGGTGGCGCCAGTGAAAAGTACGCAGCGTATTAATTTGACACATATACCATTTTGTTCGTCTAACATAAAACTACAAACACACATAAGTTGAGTCTGCCAAGAACTGGCGTCTTTGTTTTATCGTTCAGTAATCATGTCGAGTTTTGTGCCTGAAAAAGAACATTTGCGGCACGCATTGCTTTTCTTATTTCATCAAAAGAAAAAGGCTGTCGAAAGTCATCGTTTGTTGGTAGAAACATATGGTGAACACGCTCCATCGATTAGAACATGTGAGACATGGTTTCGACAATTTAAAAGTGGTGATTTCAATGTGAAAGACAGTGAGCGCTCTGGTAGACCACAAAAATGCGAAGACGAGCAATTGCAGGAGTTATTGGATGATGACCCAACTCAAACTCAGCGGCAATTAGCAGAAGCATTACAAGTATCACAAGAAACAATCAGCAGACGTTTACGAGCAATGGGAAAGATCAACAAACTCGGTAAATGGGTCCCACACAATTTGAATGAACGTCAAATGGAAAATCGCAAAGTCACTTGTGAAATGCTGCTTCAACGCTACGAAAGGAAATCCTTTTTGTATCGAATTGTGACGGGTGACGAAAAATGGATTTATTTTGAAAACCCAAAGCGGAAAAAATCATGGCTTTCACATGGCGAAGCCGGTCCATCAACACCAAGACCAAATCGCTTCGGCAAGAAGACCATGCTCTGTGTCTGGTGGGATCAGACCGGTATTGTGTATTATGAACTTTTGAAACCCGGAGAAACTGTTAATACACAACGCTATCGCCAACAAATGATTAATTTAAACGACGCATTAATTGAAAGACGACCGGAATGGGCCAAAAGACATGGCAAAGTGATTTTGTTACACGACAATGCGCCGTCTCACACAGCAAAACAAGTGAAAGACACTATCAAATCGTTTGGATGGGACATCCTACCACACCCGCCGTACTCCCCAGACCTGGCACCATCTGACTATCACCTCTTCGCGTCAATGGGGCACGCGCTCGCAGAGCAGCACTTCAGCAATTTCGAGGAAGTTGGAAAATGGCTCGACGAATGGTTTGCCGCAAAAGACAAGCAGTTTTTCTGGCATGGTATTCATAAATTACCTGAAAGATGGACGAAATGTGTAGAAGCCGATGGCCAATATTTTGAATAAAAAAAAAATTAATTTCCCTTGAAAATTACGTGTTCTTTTTGATCAAAAAACCGGAAAAAACTTATGCATACACCTAGTAGATATTCGTTATGTGCACAGAGAAAGGTTGAAAAATGTATGTTTCCTATTAAAATTCTACGTTGCTCGATTCTCCACTATTTTTGGGTGTTGGAATTTATTTCATAAATTTACAACAAAATGAATCTATTATTTCTTTAAAAGAAAGGATTGATTAAACCGGCTGTTGACCTACATATGCATACATTGTATATTGTCCCCGGCATGGGACCCTCGATCCTCAATTGTTTATATTCGACTGTTCTTCCTCAGCATCGATCTCTTGTGTCTGTTAGTAGTAACGTTTCTTTCAAAGAGTAAAGACGTGTCTCACTGCTTCCAGAGAAGTTATTAAAATATATAAATTTTACTTCATATTTAACAGCATAGTAAGTTTTATTATATATCCATATTCCAATATTGGGCAATGAGAGACGCTACGGAAGATATTATAGGGAAAGAAAGATAAGTACATAGCAGGTACTCGTTGCCGACGCGGAAAAGTACGCCAAACAGTTGAAAAGCGAAGATTATTCTCATCTAGGAAAAGCTAATACACATGTTCCCGCATTCTCGCCGCAATATCAGCGAAGAACCGCAGCATGGTCAACATGGTGTACCAAAAGGCTCAATCACGAGAGTCGATGGCTCGTATCGCAGACGCGTGCACGAGTCCGAGGCAATAATATCCTCGGCCGGCTGCGGTGCATCATTTTATCGTGTTGCCTACGACGCCATTAACTTTACAGCACCGGCATGCCTGCCGGCATGTAAACGCCTTGACTTCCATTACCGAGGACGGTACGCCGACTATTAAACAGAAATATCTCCCTGGGTTGGGTCCCTGTCCCGACCCAACCCCCTGAAACTCTCTGAACCGGGGTTTCCGCGGATTCGTTGGTGAACGGGGTGAGTTTACGGACAGAGAGAAGAAAGGAGAAAGAGAGAGAGAGCGAAAGAGAGAGAGAGAGAGGATCCTCAGGCCGCGTTTACACGCTCGGTAAGCAGTCTACGAGAGGGAACCCGCCCGCCCGTCTTACAGACGATGAAAGTCGTTGACGCTTGCATTTTGAGACGTTGTGATGCAACGGGGGCGACTTCTAAGGGTTCGTTCTCGACACGAGATTACGCGAGCTGATATTTCGAAGACGAGTTCGAGACGAGCCCGGAATTCATTAAGAAGCAATAGCGATTACAGGATCGTCTCGATAGATGTGCACGATGTTTGTGAAATATTCACCCCCCGACGCCGAAGGCTTTTCGCCCTTTCAAGCAAGACTATGCTATTGAAATGATAACACGTTCTCAACTGTTTCTTTATGGCATTTCTCGAGCTCTGATAGGGACAGATTATTTAGAACTTTGGATCTATACACATCGAATATTCGGGTCAGTTAGAACTTTATTAACACGTTGAATGCTAAGCGAATTTTATGTACTTCAGATAAGTTTCATTTATTTCATTTACAGAAGTGATCAGTGTTGTTAAAGAGAATTGTTAGTTACTGTATAATGAAGCTACCACCTCATGCTAAAATCTGGTCAACTTCCACGATAATAAATCGATGCTCAATGCCATTAATTTAATGATAATCATTCTTAAACGACACAATGGCGCCGGTCACCGGTGACCACCGTGGCATTCAATGTGTTAATAGTACACGTTGAACCTTAGTACAGATTAGTATACGGTGAACATTGAGAACGTTTAGAACTGTAGAACTTTCAGTGAACATGTACCGATTTATTGAACTATTCAGAACATTATGTACATTTTGCAAAATACATTGTTTTCAGTATTTTAAACTTAGAGCGTTATTGTCATAGACCAGCGATGATTAGGATAGTACAACGCTCGAAACATCTAGGGCTAACTGGTAGCTGATCAAGAAGAATATCGACAGGAACTGCGAAGTTGGAGAATAAGATCAACGTACACATAAAACAATGCGATTAGAGGATATAGGTTGTATATAAAAAAAAGATTGTTTAAATTGTGCGAAGAGCGTTCGATAAAACTAATCCCTCAGCTAGACTTAATTAAGGGAAACTGAACCAGGTCTAAGTTGAATCACTTAACCCAGACGTGACTTCACATAATTTAAGATGACTGACCTAGACCTGTCTTGATCTGACTAGAGCACATGTTAATTAGCCAGGAACTAAGGCAATTTAACTACAATCCTATCAAAATAACCTAGACCCAACTTGACCCGAATATTGTGAACTGTTTTAGTCTAGATACAACATCGTGTAAGTACAGGCCTTCCATTGTAGCATATTTCAACATGAGACACAATCAGAAGCTTGCAAGTTATATTGAAATTAATCATTGAGAACTAATGACTATAGTTGAGCTAGGGACGAGACAGTAGACTCAAACAACTATATGTGAACGACGTGTAGTTATTAAAGCTATGAAATTTGTTGTCATAGAACTGTAAATATAAATAAACATAAATACCATCTTCAAGTATACACTGTAATAAAAATCGAGCAAAATCTGAATAAATTAATTCTTCTAATTTTTACAAGATAATATATACCAGCCAATTTTAACGATCGATAGGTTTAGTGTTAACTACGTTCGAATATTATTGTGAATAACTGTTGCGAGTGAAAACAAAAGTGACGAAATTGCATTTCTAAGAATGCTCATTTCTTCGCGATTCGTGTTAACAGCAACTTAACAAAAACATTATTTACACATTACCCAGTAAATGAATTCTTCGAACATCTCAAAAAAGAAAAATTTAAGTCGTTTCGTTCAGTCCAAACTAATTCTTTTTTAACCTGTTAACCGGGAAATAAACTTTTGTTCGACTCGTTTCACAATGGGGACTTTCTTTGTTTTAATACTTATTGTTTATATATAATTGTAAACTTATATAATTGATTTACTTGAATAAGAACTACATCAAATGTAATGTGTTGAAAATATTACGGCGAATTTCCATGACGAAAAATATCGTCATGACCATTCTAGTAATAATTCGTGTATGACGAATCAAATGACATATCAAATATGTCATATCAAATATGACAAATCAACTCTAAATCTTCCGAGTATTAACCCTTTGCGCTCGAAGCTGTTTTAAATCCAAAACCAAGGCGTTTCTACCGATCTAGGATATTTTCATTCTGCATGATCTATTTTATCTTATGCACATGGGACTTTTGTTATTGGGTTGGCAATTAAATGATTGCGGGTTTTAAATAAGAAGCAGCATCATAAACTTTTACTTGAAATTATAATTTTATTAAATTACTTATTGTCCGTTTATCTCGATTAGCAGGGATAGGATCAAGTTTGATATGTACCACGGATCGAGGAAGATGGCCATACCACACAAAATCAATTCTAAATCTTCGGAATATTAACCCTTTGCGCTCCAAGCTGTTTTAAATCCAAAACTCAATTTATTTTAACGTATGCACAATGAATTTTTATTACTGGGTTGGCAACTAAACGATTGTGGAGTTTAAATAAGAAGGAAAAACATATACTTTTACTTGAAGTTATAATTTTGTTAAATTACTTATTGTCCGTTTATCTCGATTAGCAGGGATAGTATCATCATCATACAGTTCGTGTATGACGAAAAATATCATGACCATTCTAGTAGTAGTTCGTGTACGACGAAATATTTCGTCATACCCAGTTAACAGGTTAAGAGATCTACAAATACTTTATTTACCCACTGCGTATGAGGCAAATTAAAATCCGCGACCCATCCTCCCTTGGAAGATTGCGTGCGCCGCTATTCGGAAGCGGAGTGGATCGTCGATTGTCAGTATGCGGAAACTGTTCTCGAAGATGATTCTCCCCGGCTAAAAGTTCGAGTATGAGAATCCTCTGGCTGCTCCGGAGTAGGTCGTTGTCTCCGGGTTAATATTCCTTTCGACCGAGCCCGGAGCTTGAAAACGACGTTACGCGCATACAAATTTCGCGTGTCACCGTAGAGAAAGACGCAAAGCGTGTTTGAGATTTACATATTTTTGAAAGGGCGCTTGCCCGGGTTTCTCCGCTGATGCCCGCGTCTTTGCATTTCATTAGACCCGGCCGGTTCCTCATTTGGCCGTTAGAAAACAGACAGGACTGAAAACACGGACGGGAAATAGGTCGCCTCGACCCGGTGCGGTGTGTAGTGTTGCGGGGCCGCACCGTCAAAGACAAAGAGATTCCTTGCCGAAGAGAAACACTTCACCTGCTCGCGACGCCTCGCTAGACACGTTTTCTGTTCCCGCTCTATCACGGCTCCTCATTACCGGCACATCTCAAGAAACTTGATCCTTCCACGCCATTCACTATTTTCTATGTAATCCCTCGAACCCAGCACGCCGTGCAGTGGCACAGAATCGCAAAAAGCTGGATAAAATTCATGCCATTGTCAATCCTCGGAGTACCAGAGCTTGCGGTCCTGTGCCAACGTTAGTTTCAACTGTTTTGCACTAAATGCCGAAAAGACAACAAGAAATCCCCACTGGTATAGGACACCATACAGATAATATAGTTAACCCTTTTAGTGCCGAACGACGATGTATCCTCGTTCGCTACACTTACGAAAAGTGCCAAAAACGATATATCGTTGCGTATCCAATAGCGCCCTACCATTCGCATTGCCGAGAGAAATTGAACTCGAAATAAATTTATAAAATGTTATAAATGGTCTAGTTTAATTGCAAAAGAATTAGAAAATTTGTTTTTAGGTTTAACTTCGTAGAAAATAAGGTTTGCTTTATGAAGTTTCTGAGGTAAGTGCCGTGGGATTCAACACAGTCCGCTTTGCAGCAACCATTTCTGCTTGCCCCACTCCGTAGCCAGAGGAAACGAATCCCTAAATTTTGGCAACGCGAATTACCAAAAACGTATTTTAACAAATTGGTAAATAGACCTAAATGAATATCAGTGAATATCGGTGAACAGTCCTAATCGTCTTCAATTATAAAATAGTAAAAATTCGTCTTGCGAGGTTTCAATGACTAGAAACTTAAAATTACAAGAAAACGTAATTTAAACAGAAGTTAGCATTGCAGTTGTTACCAAATTATTATTTGTTGCATCACATCCTCTTTTTGCAGCACATAAACAACTCTGTTTTATACATAATTTGTTTTTTGGGATACGTCGTCTCATGTTTTCTGTACTTTTCGTTGTTTGAAATCAACAAACCATGTTACTGCTGCGGGTTATTTCAACAATAATACCGAAAGTATCGATATATTCTGAGCGTGGCTCACATAACGCAACAAAATTCCCATTTCGTCCTGTTTTATTCTTCATAAAAACGAAACATTCGGTCTAAAAAATCACCAGAATTGCCCAAGCTTTCCGCCACTTTTATAACACGAGTTTCTAATAAAAAAAAGCAAATAGGGACCTTATAAATCCATATTTCACAATATTTTTCAGTGAAATCATTTATTAAAGAGCATATTTGAAGTTTTTATTGTTTCGTTCGTACACAACGCATGATAATTTTTACAAAAAAGCTACGAACACCCACCAAAGCGAGCTGTGCGCTCTTTAATAGGTTGAACACACATGAATTACTGCAAACCCCTCCCAGCAATCTCTCTCCCAGAAATCTAACGAAAAATTCGTTTAAAGCAGCGGGGCTCGCCCAACGAACCTAACAGTTTATTTTACAAATATCCCGACAGAGGAATGTTGTTAAAAACTCTGAACTGAACAATCTATATCAAGGTCACCAAAAATCAACGAACACTGCAACGTCTACATCTAACTTTTCCAGCTTCAATATCGCTCGAGCAAAACGACTTTGATTTTGTGGAATATTTTTCTGCAATAGTATACCGATCGCCGTGCTAATAGAATGGTCGTGCAGAGAGCAGAAACGGTTCAAAGAAAATTTCATTTCCAATCCCGATTTTTCTGAGGTGGCTTGCAAAGGGTTGCCCCGAAGTTCTCCGGCTACGAACACCCACCAAATCGAGTTCTGCGCTCTTTAATAGGTCGAACACACATGGATTACTGCAAACCCTTCTCCCAGCAATCCCTCTCCCAGAAATCTAACGAAAAATTCGTTTAAAGCAATGAGGCTCGCCCAACGAACCTAACAGTTTATTTCACAAATATCCCGACAGAGGAACGTTGTTAAAAATTCTGAACTGAACAACCTATATCAAGGTCACCAAAAATCAACGAAAACTATCTTAACTCATCTAACTTTTCCAGCTTCAATCTCGCTCGAGCAAAACGACTTTGATTTCGCGGAATATTTTTCTGCAATAATATACCGATCGTCGTGCTAATACGATGGTCGTGCAGAGAGCAGAAACGGTTCAAAGAAAATTTCATTTCCAATCCCGATTTTTCTGAGGTGGCTGGCGAAGGGTTGCCCTGAAGTTCTTCGGCTTATGATACGCAATCAGAAAAGAGGTGACCTTTTCCCCTCCCCGAAAAGGTCGTCCCTCGACGTAATCATGGCCGTCGGATGCAATCGTTACGAGGAGTGAATCGAGGCGAAGGAGTTGCCTGTGGAAGAGGGTGCAGCCGGGTACAAGAAAGACGGGTTGATTATGTAGCAAAGGTGAGAGCTTTGAGCGTCAGCGGCAGGCGAACACCGAAAACACCCGAGTCCACATGTAATCACTACTCCAGCAGTGGCGTGTCCCAGTTCGGATGAGCCTCGATGCTTTATGCTCCTCCGGATCAGTCGCGGCGCTTCTCCCGTATCTTCTTCCTCTATTCAAGAGGTCTGCAAGCCACCGGTGGGCGCGCCAGAGGGTGGCTTTAGACTTTCGGCATCCGGCCCGGCTTGATTAAGCTTCTGGGCGAGGTGATGATGTCGCGAGTGGAACGCCCAGAGGTTGTCATCCCGTTGCCTAAACTCCGGCGAACTCGTTCCTCCTTCGTTCCGTTCGGTAAATCGTCTTCGACCTCGAAAACCTAACCCGTCCACTCCCCTCCTCAACCCTTTCAGCCTTGTCATCCTCGTCTGAGCGGTGCACGTTTAATCATCGGCGCAGTCGCGAAACTGTCGCGCCAGCCTGAAAATTCCGTTGCCTCGCGCGCAATTGGAAGCCAAGAAACTGTCAGGGATTCTCTCGCTGTCCCGGGATCTTCAGACCTCTTTTCCGGTTTGAACAATCGAACTCGGTCTTACGAGAACTTCCTGAATAGGGCAACTTTCTCGCTTGACGCCAATGCCGACTTTCGCGCAGGCTGATTCCAGCTATCCTGCTTCATCTTTCCAGGATCATTCGCAGAAAACAAGTTGTGCGCATGCACGAAGTTTATTCGAGTCGACGCTAGATTTACGGAGCACCGAAAGAGACGATTTTACAGTACTTACAGATCATTTATATCTGACAGAGTACACAACTGACGGAGTACAACTACTGACACAATTATTCGGATCCGTCGTGTTCTTCTGTTCTTTCCAATGAGGTTTCTCGCGAAACGTCATCTTCCTCTCGCGAGTATTACAATTGTAGAGATATTCTGTAAGTGTTTGACGAATAGACTGCAACAAGTCTTCGTACATAATATAAACTTTCTATCCGAATGCAACAGTCGGTAAATAAAAATATGTTTCTTTTCCTTATGATCTTAATTGTTTGAAAGAATACGGCTGTACCTCCTGCGCTCACCGACAGAGGGACAGTAGAACGAGACTTTCTCGCTAGTACCTGTTTCGCCTCCTTAACCGCCTTTCAGTATCCCAGAAAAGGGATACCCTAACCGACTGATCGACATGGAACGCAGCAGTTTGTTCAGGTACTATATCAGTATACTGTTGATTATAAACTGAGAATTTTATTGAAACAATAGAGAGATAAAATTATTTGAACTGGTCCTTCAAGCGTTACTTCATTAATTAGTCGGCACACGTCGTGCAAACACATACAAGGTCCGAAAGAATTCTTAACTTCTTATATTTGTTGTTATTATTATATATATTATACAGTTACATTTGCAGAGATGGAACTATTAGAGAGTATTCATTCACACTGCCGGTATCCCACGGTGTTAATAGAATAGCGGATATGAAGTTTAGTAATAATTAGAAATACGAATTCGAGGATGCAGCGAATTTTGAAGGTCGCGCGTATAAGTGATTAAGAAAATCCGTGAATCGTTTAATGTTTCAGGTGATCCGTAAAATTGTGTCGTTCATTATTCAAGGAAGAAGGGGAGCGAACTGGCGAGGAGACGATACAAATAAACTATCGAATGGCAGGAACCAGGAACACGATCGGTAATTCAATTCCTCTCACGTAAAGAGTAACCGTCTCGAGTAAGGCACGTTTCTTTTTCCCC
This sequence comes from Agapostemon virescens, assembly GCA_028453745.1. Lineage (NCBI taxonomy): Eukaryota > Metazoa > Arthropoda > Insecta > Hymenoptera > Halictidae > Agapostemon > Agapostemon virescens. The sequence continues at coordinate 10,388,186 of CM052099.1, forward strand.
GATCCGAATGAATCATTCAACGGCGGACCACGTTCGTTCGCACCCGAAAAAAGGGCCGGCAATTCGACGAAAGTGAAATCGAACTGCATTCCTGGACAAGATCCGCGTGAAATATTTACACGATCATCGGCTCGATTTTTACGAATAACCTTTTGAAGCTGGGGAAACAAGAAAACGGTAGATCAGTCTATACGGCGGCCGGCACAATTTACCGCGTTGAATTATTAAGGGCCGAAGACTACCGGGTTTTCCCAGGGGTATCGACACCCCCTAACCTGCGAAATTCGAGGTCCGTAATGGTACCTGGGAGGCGCGGTTAAAAATTCAACGGGCTGAGCCACCGCGACGCTTTTTATCTCATCAAATAGTAACGCGCGCCGCTGAACTGCTAGAAGACGGAATCGTTTTCTCTCTTGACGAGTTCAACACGCTTATAATCCTGCATGGCCAAACAAACGTTAACAGCGCGGAAACAATATTTTCCACCTGGTTAGAATAAGTTTAACTTATTTCGATGTAGCACGCGATCCTGCGTTTCCGGTGGCATCCATTTTGGGATTTATCGCTTCATATTCAATATTCATATTTAGAGGGTAGAAATTGCCTGATTAACATTAGGTTTCTGGGAAGCAGCTATTTTACATTATTACTTCGTAAATATAACGAGATTGTGTTTGATCAAGTTTTTAGTCATCGTTTTTTAAATAATATACACTCGCAGAAACAAATCTGTTGACTAGTTTCTCCAGGATACAAATGATTTAATCTTGTCGCGTTCTTCATAATTTATAATTTTGTCTTCTACGCGATTTCTTTTCGTTTGCCTGAGTCTCGTTGCATTCTGTCCGTCGTCACCTCGGTTTTGTCGTGATTGGTTGAGGGTAGTTTGAGGCGGAGGAATATAGCGTTTTTAACACTTTAACTGCCCAACTAACGACCTCAAAAATTCCACAAAATCAAAGTAATTTATTTAACGAAGCAACAATTGCAAACTTAAAAAGTATGACACAATGTTATCCTTCAACCTTCTTCTATTCTCTAGATCTCAACTAAATTTAGTGCAACGAATATATTAATGTACAAATTTATTTTTAAACTTGACCAAATAATTCTGTCACCCATATGTGGGTGACATGGCAGTCAAAGTGTTAATTGATTGTAAAAATGATGGAAGAAGTGTGCCTGAAGGAGTGTACCTGGTGTGGAAAATGGTCAATGAGAGATTATCGTGATTTATGGCAGGGTTGTCTAGTTCCCCTTTCTTCGAGTGCGTTGCACGTGGTGTCCGTTCGTCGGGGAAAACTGTCCGCGTGTGGCGCGTGTCATTTCTTGCCTGCTTCTCGTTTATATGTTATAAATGACCGAGGACAGGGTTAGGCACGTACAACCTTCGGTGTTGCCGTCGCAACAGAAGCGAAGTATAAATTCATAGCCAGTGGATAATAGCCAAAGCTAATTTCGCGGAGATTCCCCGAGACCCGACGGAACAATCCCGTTCTGACGTTTCGGTTTCCCGCGAACGTCGTCCCGCCCTCCTTGTGTCCCATAACCAAATCTGCAGCATTCTCGGCGCGGTGTCATATGGCCGCCGATGTCACGCGTAAAATGTGCGCCGGTTTGACGGTGGCAGAAGTGCCTTTCGCTGTCGATCGGCCGCCATAAGTCACTTCTTGCTTAATGGAGTCGTCTGTGCACGGTCTCTCGCGCGTCACGAAATTGGAAGACGGAAAGGCAACGCGGCAGGAACAACGGAAAATGGAGAAACAGACACGCGGGTTCCTTTCGCACGGGTGCGCGTCGAACGCAGAAATCGGATAAAGGAGAGCCGGGAGAGAGAGAGAGAGAGAGAGAGAGAGAGAGAACGCGCGGAAGGAGTGAAAACCCGGGATTCAATCTGCATTCAATATTGATTTCAATCCGATATCGCAGATTTCAATTTTTGTGATTTACTTCTTACGTCGCGCCGCCGGGACAAAAACCGTCCCGATGAAAAAGACTGGCCCGCGGAGAGCTTTTCAAAAGCGAGCCCCGAATGCACATCGACGTAGCGCCGTCGTCGATCAGGCCCTTGATCCCGGAATAATTTTCGAGATCATCCGATTATAAACGGTGTCGGGGAAATCCTGCTTTGTCGGTCGAGAAACTATGAGAATAGAGCGAACATTTTTCTAGAGCTTTTTTGTGATTGTAGAAGAATAGAAGAAGGTACTTGGAAGTCTGCATGAGCAAAGAAATATTAATAGCGCGGAAACAATATTGTCAACCTGGAAAATACAGGAGGATCCCGCTTGATTGATTCCGAGGAGGATCACTCTAGTGGTGGGGACAAAATTTTTACCATTACGATTTTTATCATAATAATGATTTATTGATTTGCTTCGATTGAAACAACGATGACAATTTTGACATCTGTAGCGTTTCTCATTATCCAGTAATAGTAGAGGACCGATGAGTTGCGTTTATTAAAAACAAAGAACTTTAATAAATTCTTCACTTCAAGAACGGATAACAATACAGTAAAATGAATGTAAAAGACCAAGCACAAAATGTACAAGACTAAAGGTAAAAAGAGGAGATACAAGTGTAAAAAGAGGACAGACAAAATGTAAAGAACGGCAGTCAACCAAATGTAAAGACTGCGTAAAAATGTAAATAGAATAGATTAACACTGAAAAGAATAAATAAAAGATAAGAATAAATTAAAAGATGGCCGAAATCGCCTTTGTAAAAATTCCTCAAAAATAGCGAAGTTCGGTCGTCCGAGTTGTAAACCCTCTACATTTGTTTAAAAATCACCATTCACGTTTTAACAACATTCTTTCGACTGTTGCGAAGAGAATACTGTATCACTGTTACATACATCGTTCGTTTATAGAATCGAGTTAACGCGCTCGAGGGACGCGAAGACAAGCAGAGTCCCGCGGAAGATGTTCGTATCAATTACGGAAAGTCAATGACATAGAAGAAATTTGTAACGACCAAAGTTCCAGGACATTGTTGGAGTTGGCGAAAGGATCGCGCGATAGCCCCAACGCGATGATAAGAAATTATCGATCCGATTTACCAAGTGACGAACTTGTTCGCGCAATATATCTCAGCAAATTACCCGTGACCGTGTTTCCGGCGAATTGTAACGGCGACGCGGAGAGGGGCGACGAATAGAGCAGCGAGAAAAGAACCTGGTCCCCCGTCAATTGAGTTTAACTTGAAACGAAGAAGGAACGCGGCGTTATAAGGAAAAGTTACGGCGGTGGAATTTTCTGATTCGCTGGAATATGGAACAGAGAAATCGCAGAAATGTGTCCCTTCCCTATCTGCGAATATTCGCGCAAGGAATCTTTTTTTCGTTCGAGTTAAAACGTAAAA